>CM042686.1:363060474-363561958 GCA_023614405.1 Avena insularis | reverse complement strand
AATTCCTTCCGGAGAGGAGATCATCGCCATCAACACCACCATCAAGCTGGACTTCGCCGGGATCATCATCATCACCATCATCATATCCACTAGCACCATCATCACCACTTCATACTTTCTTTGTAACAATTGGGTTGAATCTTGCATAGTTCTTAGGAAACTTTGCGGTGTTGATTACTCCTTGTAGTTGATGCTATTGAGTGAACCATTGAATTATCATTTATGTTGATTGTTACATATCATTATATCATCTCTGATCTTGATCCATATGATGTCTTGTGAGTAGTTCGTTTAGTTCTTGAGGACATGGGAGAAGTCATGTTTTAGTAGTGGAATTGTGTTGAAAGATTCGGTTGTTTGATATTTAAGTTGTGGTGTATTTCTTCTAGTGGTGTCATGTGAATGTCGACTACATTACACTTCACCTATATGGGCCTAGGGAATGCATTGTGTATTTGGATACTAATCGTAGGGGTTCTTGAGTAGCCGAAACCTGAACCCCATTAGGAAACCTTTGCACAAGGGATGTCGGTCTTAGAGTTTAAAGCTATGGTTGGGTTTCTACCTTAATTACTTTCTTGTACTTGCGGATGCTTTTAAGGGTATAATCACAAGTATGTATTAGTCCTAGGAAGGTTGGTACATTAGCACAAGTTCACCCACACAACACTTATGCAAACTAAAGAAAGATTAATCAACTATATGAAAAGCATGGCGATATTCCGTGTGTCCTCTAGAATGTTTGGTCATCTTAAGTAATACATCCGCGTCCTTTGCTAAAGAAAGTTGGGCCACTTACTGCATGTATTATTATTGTCTTTTATTTACTCGTACTTTATTTACCTGCATTATCAAAAACCCCTAAAAATCTGTTTGCTAAGTATTTTCAGAGAATTCCTGCTCCAAGCCATTCACCAACACCTTCTGCTCCTCGTTGGGTTCGACACCCCCTATACTTGTAGGTCATCACTCATCAGGCATGTCGTGGCATAACAGTGTTATACTAAGATCTATCAACTTGGTAGGAACATGTTGGCCAAGTGTTGACTCATAGAACCACAAGTGGATGAAGGTGTTTCTAGGCTGACCTAGAGTTCTAGATCCCATACAATGTTGGCATGGGCCCACATGTAACTGATGTCTATGAACTTCTATTCTACGTGACAGTTGTTGGGCCTCCAAGTGTAGGTTTGTGAGAAGGAAGCAACTTTTCCCTTAAGTAGATCACCCAAGGTTTATCGAACTCGGGAGGAAGTGGTCAAAGGTATCCCTCTCAAGCAACCACAGAATCAAGATACAAGAAGTCTCTTGTGTCCCCACACCAATACACTTGTCAGGTGTATAGGTGCATTAGTTCGGAGAAGAGATAGTGAAATACAAGTGGTATAGATAATTATAAGTGGTAACGGTGATAGAAAATAGCTTGATGGCATGAAAGAGACTAAAAGCAAACTGAAATAAAGATAGAAGCAAGCAAACATGTAATAGATCTAACAGCAAATGGTGTTTCAGTGCTTAGAACAAGGCCTAGGATCATACTTTCACTAGTGAACACTCTCATATAAATATATTTTTCTTTATGATCATACATGAACTACTCTCGGTTGGACACTCTAATCCATGGTAGGGCTATAACACCACACTGTCACCCAGGCACTAGATGGTTCAAGCAAACACCACAGTTTCATAAAGACATCCAACTCCCAATATAACTCATAACAAGTATTTGTAATCTCTATCCTAAGTTCCACCATGGTGTGCACGCTGTCACTTTCACACACATGGGGAGAGAAGTGATCTATTAAAGCACTTGAGTAGCAAGGTAGATCTATAGATTACAAGCTCATGATCTCAATAAGATCATGCATAGAGAGAGATGAACACATAGCTACCGGTAGAACCCTTAGCCTCGAGAGATAACTTCTCCTCCTCATCATGGTAATCGGCAATGGTGATGGAGATGGCGGTGGAGATCGATGGAGATGGCTCAGGGCACTTCCCATCTCGGCAGGGTGCCGGAACAGAGACATTATGTCCCCCGAATCTCCCTTTCGGTGGCGGCGGCGCTGTGGAACTTTTCGTGGCTAGAGGCTTGATGATTTTGGGTTTATGCATCGGGACGATTCTTATAGGCGAAGAGGCAAGGTCGGTGGGCGGCCAGGAGGCCCACACCACCTGGTGGCGCGGCCAGGGCTAGCCCGCGCCGCGCCACCATATGGTGTGGCCCCCCTGTGGCCCCTCTCCGTCTCGTCTTCTGGCTCCATGAGTCTTCCGGTAAACTATCGACTTTGGCTTTTGTCCGGTCCAATCCCGAGAATATTGATTTTCTGACTTTCCTGGAACCAAAAACAGTAGAAATCAGGCAACTGGCACTATGGCATCTTGTTAATAGGTTAGTCCAAAAAGTGTATAAAAATACTCCAAAGTGTGGACAAAACATAAGAAAGTAGATATAAAACAAGCATGGAACATCAAAAATTATGGATACGTTTGCAATGTATCAACATCCCCAAGCTTAACTCCTGCTAGTCCTCGAGTAGGTAAGTGATAAAAAGAAAGAATAATTTTTGAGGTGACATGCACCATCATAAACTTGATCAAAGTATTTGTAAAACATTCAAAGCTGGGATCATAGTACTTCAATCATAACATGAAAGACAAAGTTCTAGCAGTAAGACAAAGAAACTATGTTGCAACATGAAAAGGCACAAACAAAAGATTCATGAATAACAATGCTTTGCAAGACGTTTGTTTGTTTCACATAAAAACATAGCATAGTGGCATTCAGCTTGTCCCTCATAGGTAGCAAACATAAATGCATAGGACACCTTCAAAGTTTATAAGGGTGACTAGATACAAATAGTTTAAGAACAAGAAATATCAACATTATGAATCAATCAATAAGTATTGGGACAAAGCACATAGAACTAAGAATGGCCACTATGCTCTCAAAGTAGGTGCATAAAGATAGAAGGTGGAGACTCAACATAAAAGTAAAAGAAAGGCCTTTATAGAAGGAAGTAGGGATTCAAGTTTCATAAAGAGCTTCCCAAAATTATGGTACTTTTTGGCTTTCAGCTCTCATTGCCCCTATCATAAGCATCTTGAAGTGATTAAGGTTAAAGTGAACAAACTATGGTGTATATGCTTGACGAAGTATAAGTTGGAAATCTCATGTCCCTTGAATACAGTAGCTCCTCATGCTACTCAAGTTTAGTCACCAGTAAGTTCTTGTCATTGTAGTACATGTGTATCATAGAGAACCGTAGCAACGGTACCCCTTGCCCAATGATACGGAAGAATCCCCATATCAAAATGACAAGACAAGCAGAAAACGAGCATCTCAGCAATCTTCTTATTTACCATGGGAATATGGTGCTTTTTTATCTCTTTCCTCTTTTCTCATATCTCTTGTTTTTCTTTTTCTCTTTTTTCTCAATATCTGACTCTTTTTTATAAGAAGAATGCTTCATAGACAGCTCATTATGGTTATGCTGCAGGTTTCCACCATGACAGCATGGATCAGACCGGTGGCCCAGACGTTTCTCTAACACACATACATAACTCCATGGACTTACAAGCTCCCCTTTCATTTCACACCGACAACATCCATACACAAAAGAGCATGATATCAACTAGGTACAAAGTACCAGTGCAATGTTGAAAGTGTTCCCCATGATAGCATGGTTCTGCTAATCCCCAACAAATAAGTGCAAGCATATACAACATAGACGAAACAATGGTTCAAGTTTATTAAGGGCAAGAAAAGTAAAGTGTGCCATCAAGTTCGTGAGAGCTTTAATCACTAGTTTTCTCATAACAAGTTTAATTCGGAAGGTAGATAAAAACATGAATATACTTGGAATAACATATGCTAGTAGGTTGGTATGGTGGAGTATTTGGAATAACTTGGTTTAGGGAGTTGGATGCATGAGTGGAACTCATACTTGGTTGCGGAGGCTAGCAAAAGCGGAGCGACAAACTAAGAGAGCAATAATGGCCATAATCATGAAGAGCGACAAAACATCATTGATCAAAGCATAAAGTGATACTACAAGTTGAAAACTAAAGGATCATAAAGGATTATGGTGACTTGGGATAGTCATAACATGGTGTGAGCATCAAGTCAACCCAAATAAAGCATCAAAGTAGAATACCACAATACTATGCTTTAATATGCTAAAACAACGCATGATTCATCCATGGCACATTAAGCAATCTCAATTGTTTATAACAAGTCATGATACAGCAAATAATACTAAGTATAAAGCCAAAACAATATCAAGCATGGCATGACAAAGCATAGGCCACAGTCAAAAACAAGCTCTCTTTACCACTTAAGCATTAACTTTCCTACTCTTTTTCCAAACAAAACCAAACTATTTGAACACCAATGTATGAAAAGGGGTCCAACCAATTTATTCAGCAAACTAAGCAAACAAAGCAAATGAAAAACGAAAACGAAAAAGAAGACGCTCCAAGAACAACACAACTATGCATGAAACAATAAAAATGAAGCATTTGGAAGAAATCTGACATTTTTATTGATGAAGAAGGGGATACCTTGGGCATCCCCAAGCTTTGACGCTTGTACTTCTTGTATATTTCTTGGGGTGACATGCGTGGCATCCCCAAGCTTGAGCTTTAGTCCATCCTTCATCTCATTACTCATTCTTTCCATACACCTGAAATTTTTTCCTTCATAGAAAACTTCGCACAATCTTTATTAGCAACATTAGTGCACTCAAGATAATAAGTCTTTAGATTCAGTTCCAACACCAATAAAACTTCAATTAAAACACAAGCTACTGTAGCACTTCCCTCAAAAATCTCAATTCCCCAAAAGAACTAAAAAGGAACCAACAAGAAGCAAATGCAAATGGCAGAAATCTGTCAAAACAGACCAGCAGGTAAAGACGAATTTTTAGAAGACCTTCTGTTGCTCAAATAAAAAGTGTTGAACTAACAAAAGTTAGATAACAACCTGGGGCAGAATCACAAAAATTCACGCCTTAAAGGACGTACAGATATTTTACACGAATTTTTACGGTGAAGCACAGAAATCTGTTTCGGGACAGCAACTTTCCCAATCATTACTTCTCTCTCATTAGAGGTTACTCTTGGCACAAAAGCAAATAAAAAGGATAAGGGAGCGGTTATTACTGAGGTAATAAATTCTAAGACTCATCTAAAACTTTTGGGTTATCTTCAATAAGTACTTTTCTTTAGCAGCCTTTAAGTTAGGCATAATAGTTTGAGAAGATGCTCACAAAGGAAATATGAATTGAAGTAAAAGAGAGCATCAAGAAGCAAATTCAAAGCACATTTAAGTCTAACCCACTTCCTATGCATAGGAATCTTGTAAAAACAAGTCATGAAAGCACAAAGCAGCAAGCATAGGAAAGCAAAACAACTGCAACTTCAAGACTTTCAACATAAGAGGAAACTTAATATTGTTAAGATACATAAAACCATGTTTCCCTCTCTCATAATAACTTTCAGTAGCATCATGAATAAAATTAACAATATAACAATCACATGAAACATTCTTATCATGAGCCACATGCATAAAAGAATTAATATTCCCCACATAAACATAGTCATTCTTATTGATTGTAGTGGGAGCAAATTCAACAAAATAGCTATCATTATTATTTTCATCACCATAATCATCAAATATAGGAGGCATATTGTAATCATAATTAATTTCCTCCTCAATAGTAGGTGGACTGAAAATATCATATTCATCATTGTAATCATTATATATTAGAGGTTTGGTATCATCATAAGCAATAGAATAGCTATCTTCAGCTGGGAACTAAAAGATCATTTCCATAAAACTAGCTTCCCAAGCTTAGCCTTTCCATAGCATTAGCAATAATGGTGTCGAAAGAATTCATACTAACAACATTGCTATTAGCATGCAAATAAAGTTCCATAGGTTTTTTAATTTTCTCTTCAAACACTTCATGTCCTAACTCAAGATAAATACTATAAAGCTCTCTAATATTTTTTTTTGTTTTCCATTAAGCTAACTAGTGAAAACAAGAAACAAAAGACAAAATTGCAGAATCTAAGGAAATAACTTTGACCCTCACACCATAGGATGTGAGTACCTTTCTATACCTCCCACAACGGCGCGGAAAAATAGCTTGATGTCTACGCACTTCTATTCTTGTAGACAGTTTTGGGCCTCAAGTGCAGATTTATAGAAACGTGACAGCAAGTTTTCCTTAAGTGGATCACCCAAGGTTTATCGAACTCAGGAGGAAGTGGTCAAAGGTATCCCTTCTCAAGCAACACTGCAATCAAGATACAAAGTCTCTTGTGTCCCCAACACACCAATACACTTGTCGGTGTATAGGTGCACTAGTTCGAAGAGATAGTGAAATACAAATGGTATAGATAATTATAATTGGTAGCGTTGATGAAAATGGCTTGATGGCGTGAAAGAGACTAAAAAGCAAACTGAAATAAAGATAGAAGCAAGAAAACATGTAATAGGTCTAATAGCAAGCGGTGTTTCAGTGCTTAGAACAAGGCCTAGGGATCATACTTTCACTAGTGAACACTCTCATAAAAATATATTCTTCTTTATGATACTATGTTGAACTACTCTCCGGTTGGACACTCTAATCCATGGTAGGGCTATAATAGCACACCTCAAAGTAAGCCTTTCCCATCTAGATAACCCCACACTGTCACCTTGAGCACTAGATGGTTCAAGCAAACACCACAATTTCATAAAGACATCCAACTCCAAATATAACTCATAACAAGTATTTCTAATCTCTATCCTAAGTGCCACCATGGTGTGCACGCTGTCACTTTCACACACAGGGGGAGGCAGAGATCTATTAAAAGCACTTGGTAGCAAGGTAGATCTATAGATTACAAGCTCATGATCTCAATAAGATCATGCATAGAGAAGATGAACACATAGCTACGGTGAACCCTTAGCCTCGAGAGAACTACTCCCTCGATCACGGGAATCAGCAAAGGTGATGGAGATGGCGGTGGAGATCGATGGAGATGGCTCCAGGGGCACTTCCCCGTCCCGGTAGGGTCCCGAAACAGAGACTTTCTGTCCCCCAAATCTCCCTTTTGGTGGCGGCGGCGGTGCGGAAGTTTTCATGGCTGGAGGCTTGACGATTTTGGGTTGATGCATCGGGAGGCTTCTTATAGGCAAAGAGGCAAGGTCGGTCTTGTGACGGCAAGGCCCCACACAACCAGTGTACGGCCAGCCCTGGCCGCCATATGGTGTGGCCACCCTGTGGCCCCTCTCTATCTTGTCTTCTGGCTCCATGAGTCTTCCGGTAAAATATCGACTTTGGCTTTTTTTCGGTCCAATTCCGAGAATATTGATTTTATGACTTTCGTGGAACCAAAAATAGCAAAAAATAGGCAACTGGCATTGTGGCATCTTGTTAATAGGTTAGTCCAAGAAAGTGTATAAAAATACTCCAAAGTGTGGACAAAACATAAGAAAGTAGATATAAAACAAGCATGGAACATCAAAAATTATGGATACGTTTGCAACGTATCAGTAACACAAAGTGTCTCATCATGTCTTGGCATATCAAAATTATACTTAGACCTATCAAGTAGGTAGGATCATGTTGTCCAAGTGATGACTCATACAACCACAAGTTATTAAAGGTGTTTCCAGCCAGCCTAGAGAGGTCTAGATCCCATGCAATGTTGGCATGGGCCCACATGTAACACAAAGTGTCTCATCATGTCATGTCATAACAATGTTTTACTAAGACCTATCAACTTAGGAACATGTTGGCCAAGTGTTGACTCATAGAACCACAAGTTGATGAATGTGTTTCTAGACAACCCAGAGAGGTCTAGGTCCCATGCAATGTTGGCATGGGCTAACATGTAACACAAGTGTGTGTCATGGCTTGACATAGCACTCTCATACTTAGATGTACCAACAAGGTTGAATCATGTTGGTCAAGTGTTGAGTTAAACAACCACAAGTTTAGGATGGTTTCTAGCCAACCAAGGGAGGTTTATAGCCCATGGAATGTTGGCATCAGCCACATTTTCCACAAAGTGTCTCATCATGTCATGTCATAACGGTGTTATACTTAGATCTAGCAACTAGGTAGGATTATGTTGTCCAAGTGATGACTCATACAACCACAAGTTGATGAAGGTGTTTCTAGACAACTAAGATGAGTCTAGATCCCATGACATGTTGGCATGGGCCACACTACCATGTGTTTGTCATGGCTTTGCATAGCACTCTCAAACTTAGATGTAGCAACTAGGTGGGATCATGTTTTGCCAAGTGTTGACTCACAAAACCACTAAGTTGATGATGGTGTTTCTAGCTAACCAAGAGAGTTTTATAGACCATGCAATGTTGGCATGGGCCCACATTTTCCACAAAGTGTCTCATCATGTCTTTGCATAGCAGTGTTATACTTAGATCTATCAACTAGGTGCGATTATGTTCTCAAAGTGATGACTCATACAACCACAAGTTGATGAAGGTGTTTCTAGACTAAGATAGGTCTAGATCCCATGAAATGTTGGCAATGGCCCACATCTTCCACATGTGTTTGTCATGTCTTTGCATAGAACTCTCAAACTTAGATGTAGCAGCTAGTTGGGATCATGTTTTTCCAAGTGTTGACTCACGAAACCACTAAGTTGATGATGGTGTTTCTAGCCAACCAAGATAGGTTTATAGCCCATGCAATGTTGGCATGGGCCCACATTTTCCATAGAGTGTCTCATGATGTCTTTGCATAGCAGTGTTATACTTAGATCTATCAACTAGGTAGGATTATGTTGTCCAAGTGATGACTCATACAACCACAAGTTGATGAAGGTGTTTCTAGATAGCTGTCGTTGTATTGGGAACGTCAGTACCTGAGGAGGTTAGATAGAGGTGTGGGGACTAGCAGGAAAGCTATCGACGACGTCCATGAACAATTGGACATAGCGAGGGTAGCGGACGCAAGAAGTACCTAGGTTGGGGCCCTCGTGGTGAGGTAAAGCCACTACTCCTGCCTGGTCTGTCTATGGGATATCTGAACTACAAGTGCTCACAGGCTGTATTCTCTAGCCTCTTGCCTTAAATGCCTTTGAGACCAACCCTTTCTCTTGAGGCCTTGCCTCTCCTTATATAGGTAGAGGCAAAGATCTGCTGGCTAGTCCATTGGCGGGCCCCACAGCGGGTCCCAGCCGACTAGTCATCTCGATGTCGGTATGGCTTGTCCCTATCGGTGTATAATGATATGGTATCGTGATGCAGTGGGCGCCGTCTTGACCCGTCGTCAGGACAGGCCATTGTTCTAGCGTCACCCACGCAAAGTCTTCGGTATGGGCAGGCGGTTGCCCGTCTTGTCATCGTACAGGGCGTACCATGCACTGATAGGCACGTCATCCTGTCTCTCTGATTGGGTCCGGCTACGTCGTCGTAACATTTGTCTCTTCTTGATCCGACTCTTTGGGTGATAGCCAGCCCGTCCTGTCTGTTGGTACGCATCTGATCGGCCGGACGTGATCTTATCTGTTTCTTATTTGGATGGGGTACCCGGGGATCATCCCCCTAACACTAGCCCCCGAGCGCGTTTGGATTCCGCCCTTAGGCGAAATGTGCGCGCGCCTCCTCTTGCTTTTCGAATTTTCATCCGGCTGAGATTGGCCGTTGCGCTACCATAGCGTCGGTCTTGGCCTTGCCATGCAGCATATCCATCATCTCTGCCGGGCAGCGTAACGCGTCCGTCGCGTCGCCTCGAAGCTGCTGTCGGTAACCGGTTCTTGCTCCAGGATCTTCTGCGCATCCTGCCCTGGCACACGGGATCTAGGCGGCGGTTGGGGTGTGGGTTGCCTGGATGCACGTCACCTGGCCCCGCCGACGGTTGCCCTTCCGGTCCTTTAAAGGAACGCCGCGGGGGAGGCAGTTCTTTTCCTTCGCTCCCCCGCTGCAATCTCCTTCCCCTTCGCGTGCTCTGGCTCCTGCGCTCTTGCCCTCTGCGCCGCCCTCTTGTCATCGTCGACGCCACGGGCCCCCGTCACTCTTCTATTGCCGTTCCTCTCCCTCAGCCGGAAATGGTCGCCGACCGCGGAGCCTGGTGCGGCTCCTCCGTCACCGAGGACCAAATCGCGAAGTACCGCGCGACCCGCGTCCTCCGGCCGATGGAGGAGGTGGCGGTCTTGATTAGCGCCAGTGGGGAAGTGTTACGCATCCGGCGGAGGGGAGCGCGTGATCTTCCTCTCGCACCTGGCGCGCGGGTTCGCGCTGCCGCTGCATCCCTTCTTCCTCATGTTTCTGGCCTTCTTCGACCTCCGCCTCCACCACCTCGGCACCAACGCCATCGGAACGTTGGCGCACTTCATGGCGTTCTGCGAGAGTTATCTCGGGATCCAGCCGGATCTCGGGCTCTTCTCCCGGCTCTTAGGTTGACCACGGTGCGATGCGAAGGGCTGCTAGTCGTCTGTGGCGGTGCCTCCATATACTCCACTTTTAATCCGGCTACCTGAAGTTCTTGCTCCGGACACCGATGCGGCGTGGCAGCGATCGTACTTCGTCAGAATGTCACCAGCGTCGACCGGATAAACTGTCGGCTTTCCAAGACACCGAGTCCGGCCAGCGGCGGGACACGAAGATCCACGGCGACAAAGGCGGAGGCGGACGCGATCTTGTACGCGCGCGCTCCCTACACTGCCAGCTAACCGGTCGGGACATCACTCTTAGCTGGATGTCCCGGCTGATGATGCCGATGCAGCAGCGGGCGCACAAGATGTGTTACTACTCCGGCCGGCTAGACCCGACCCGGCTGTGGTTGTGGACGATCGGCACAGGCGGCTGCGGAAGAGCTGGAAGTTGATCTGGCCCTCTGCCGGGAAGAACATGGCATACAGGTAAGTTCTCGTAGCCGGAAATTTTGCTTATTCTTTCTGTGTTATCTCCTTGTTCTGTCTGATTAATTTCTTGCATTTGGCAGATCTTTGCTTGCATCCGTCACGAGGAGGGCGAGGCTCCCCTCGAGGTATTCACGCCAGACTTGCCCGAGCCGCGCGCTCGGCGGTTCGGCGAGGAATCGGATGGGGACGGCGACGCCTTCCCCAGCCGGAACGACGAGCCGGCCGAACGCCTGTGGAGGTGCCTGAGGAGGAGGCCGGGCGACCGTGGAGCCGATGTGCGCTCTGCGGCCAGACGGCGGCGGGTGGGGCGGCTCTAGCGTTCCGGCTCCCGCGGCCTGCGGCGGAGGGCAGCCAAGAGGAGCGGTCCCTGCCGCCCGGCCGTCTTGGCGGAAGAAAGGCCACCCTGAGTCGTGCAGTCGTTTTCCTCTACCCTCTATCTTTCGGTGCTTTACATTATTTGTCCTCCTTCTTGTTTTTCGACTTTGGCTTGTTTTCCTTTGCCTTTTCTTCCTTCTCTTTAAGCGCGTTGGTTTTTTTGAACCGAGCCCGGCCAGGCGCCAGCAGGTCGCCGCCCGCCACCAACGGCGCCACTCCTTCTTCCGAGGCTGAGATGGCTGCCTCCTCCCAGAAGGGTCCCCACCGAGCGGATCACTCCCAGCGGAAGGTTCCTCCATGGCCTTGGGATACCAACAAGGCTTCGTTGTTGTAGCGACAACTCCGACGAGGAGCTCGGGAAGGAGTGGCAAACAACGGTGGTCACAGCGAAGGAGTCCTTGGCCGTCAACGCTGTGGACGACGACGCCTCCTCAGCTGCTTCGCTGTCGGATCTTGCCGCCACGCTCGAGTTGGCGGTGAAGAATCCGGCTGCTTGAGGCCACCGGCGGCAACGGACCACAGGCGAAGCTTGCTGCCACCAACGGGACCTCCCAGAGTAAGTTCGCTTTATCCGTCTTGCTCCTTTTTTTTACTGATAGCCGGTTTCGTTGCAGCCATCCTCGTGTGCGCTCGTGGCGAGATCGATTGAAGAAAGCGAGCGACCAGTGAGCAGGTCCAACTCCACTTTGCGGCTGCGAGACAAGGATTAGCGCAGCAGCGAGTAAGCGGTTTGGAGGCCACCGTCAAGAACCACGACGCCCTCGCTTCTAGCTGGGCGAAGCCTTCTCCCTTCTCGAGGCCCGAACAGGACCAGAAGGAGATAAAACGGCTAACGGTCAAGGAGAAACTGGTGGAGGAGGCGACACAGGTTAGCCCACCTTGCCAAGGTGAGTTCTTTCTTCGTCTCCCTTTCTTTCCAGATCCGATGCCGGATCGCTCCTATTTCGACAGCTTTTTACCCGAGCATAGACCTGCTGGCCTACAACCGGTGCTGGAGAACTGGCGAGGCGCGGCCGGGCTCGAGGCTCGTCGTCCTTCTTGGCGAGAAGCTACAAAGCGTCAGGGGCGTCTTCTCCTTCGTGTGGCGGAGGCTCCGTTTACAGAGCGATGGCGCGGCTGGGCGAAGGTGGGAGAAGTACAGTGCGGTGGACAGCCTTGGGACACAGCCTGGCAGGGCGAGATAGCCCTAACCGATGCTCTCTGGTACAAGGGCCCGTCGAGAAGATCGATGGGGGCTTCCATGCCGGAGCTGATCTTGCCGCCATCCGCCAAGCCCATCCGGAGCTTCGCGGGTCCGCCATCAAGATCGCCGACTACGTGGACCCTGACGAGGTGCTCACCGACTCGGAGTCTATCGGTACTCCTGATATGGAGGCCCCACCGCCACCGCCTGCCAGCGCCGGAGCCGGATCGCGCACTATGGCTCCTCCTCCGCCCCCAACCTCTGCCGGCCAAGAACTCCCCCACGGCAAAGGCCCTGCCGTTTAGCTGCTGCCCTGGGATGCCGGGTGTAATTGTCTTGTGTTATGTATTTTGTGAACCTTGTTTGCTTGTGCCGGCCGTCTTTGACACCAGGTAACCGAGCCATTATCTTTTTGTTCATTATTGTTGAAACTCTTGAATCTTGTGCGTTGAACTTTCCTTTTGCGTATTTTGCCCGACTAACTTTGTCCGGCTACACAGCTTTAGCCGGGCGACCTGCACCTCCAGCGGGGGCGTGCTAGCGCACCTACTGGGTGTAGCCCCCGAGATTCGGAGTAGCTGGCGTAGCCAGGTGCTTCGAATCTCTCTTATTTCCGCTAAGTCTTCTAACTTTATCTGACTGGCCTCGTCCCAGTCGGCCTCTTTCGTCGGCTGGACGCCTTCATCAGGGGGAACTAACATTCCAGTGGTAGCGGCCTCCACTGAGTATAACCAGATTGAATGTTGGCGTGGCAGTGCTTTGAATCTTTCTTGTATTCTTGCTCCCTCCTTGCCCTCACAGGCTCGAGCAGCCCGGCTAAGCGCCCTTAGCGGTCAGAATTCTAAGATTCCTTTGAGGCGGCGCCTCCGGTGGGTGTAACCAGATTGAGGCGCTTGATGAAGGCAAGGACTTCGAATCTTCTTTCCTTCTCCTGAATTCCGACTCGAGGTAGTCGGACAAGAATGCACATATGCATACACATACATCTTCACAGGTTAATAGGTTAGTCTATAAAATCGTAGCCGAAAAACGACTTGCTTTTTTTTAAACTGGCTTGCTCCTTTCTAGACACTTAGTCGCCTTCTCGTGTGTTGCGTCCTTGCTTAGGCAGCTGGGTTCTGACCTCAGCCGGAATCGAAGGAGCTTCTGATGCATTACACACGGTACTAGCGGCTTAGCAGCTGGATTGGTTCGAGCTAGTTGCGGGGCCGGGACACCCAATCTGTCGCACCTCTTCCCCGTTTTTCTTGTGGGATGCCTCGGGCTTTTGCTCTTGCTAGGCGGACAGCCGGGTTGCGGTCTGTAGCTGAGACAAAGAGTGGGCCTCGACATCATTGCACACTATTCAGCGGTTTGTTGACTTAACAGGCCAGCCAGCGAGAGCCCCGGGTAGGGGTTGCGAACGAAATTGAGCCGGCGGTGCACACACATTTCTAGAAGGAGCCCCGAGATTCGTGGGAGTCGCATTTTCATTCATGGGGTTTTCGGGATACATACACTTTGGCGACTAGGTGTAAAAGCAGGCGCTGAGGCGCGCATTCAGGGCGTTCGGTCTCCTCGTCTGATTTGTCCATCTTGTTCTTTACGCAGCTCTTTGTCGTCGATGAGGTAATAGGAGTCGTTGGGCAGCGCCCGCTAATGATGAAGGGCCCTCCGGTGGTGATAACTTGTGCATGCCCTTCGTGTCTTGCCCCACCGAAGAACGAGGTCACTCTCGCCGGAATCTTGTTGGCGAATCCGGCTTGAATAGTAGCGGCGTAGTCGGCTCGTCTGGCACGAATCTGGGACGGGGCCCGGCTGGGCCTCCTCCAGAGATCCACCCGTCCTCCCAAGCCTCCTTGTTGGCTTGCTCTTCGTGAAACGAGCTTGCGGGGAAGTCAAATTCGATGTCGGCGGAAGGGCGGCTTCGATCCGTAGACCAGGAAGAATGGCGTGTAGCCAGTTGACCTATTCGGTGTGGTGCGGAGGCTCCATAGCACAACCGGAAGTTCTTCGATCCAACATCCGGGTGACCTCTCCAACGGCTCCATGAGACAAGGTTTTATGCCGGCTAGCACCAAGCCGTTTGCTCGTTCGACTTGCCCGTTGGACTCCGGGTGTGCAACGGGCGAGTCGACCGAATACTCTTATTGCTGAAGAACCGGGCGAAGGCCCCCTTGGCGAGTTAGTGCCGTTGTCGGTGATGATCTTTGGGAGTGGCCGGCGGTTGATGATGTCGTTGAAGAAGGTAACAACCGTCGCTCCATCCAACTTCGGATGAAGCAGCCTCGATCCATTATGTGAACTTGTCCACCGCTACCAGCAGGTGGGTCATTCCCGCGCGGGCTCGCTTGAAGGGCCCGACCATGTCGAGGCCCCAAACTGCAAAGGGCCAGGTGATCGGTATGGTCTTGAGTACCGAGGTTGACATGTGCCTGAGTTGCGACGCTAGCACCCATTACCTGCGGACGGCTGCTCGGCATCCTCGAGGCGGTGGGCCAATAGAAACCATGGCGAAAGCCTTGGCGACTATCGCCTTAATGACGTGGTGCCCACACTCACCACAGTGGATGTCCTTGAGTAGCGGTAGCATGTGTCTACATCGACACATCTTTGGAAGATACCGGATACACTACGCTTGTCTGCTCGCCGTTTATGCGGTGTATGTATCTGTGCGGTGTTGGATTTACTGGCCTCTACCTAAATGCGTCCGGGATGTCTCCGTTAGCGATGTAGTTCATGAAGGGCTGTGCCTAGGATGGCACTTCGGATGTGAGGATGCTCTGTCCTCCGGTGGCGGTGTCGAGGTCGTCCGGGTGGAATATACGGGGCAGCCCTCGAGCCACTAAGCGGCCGGCGACCCTCGGGTCTTGCGAGCGGAGGGCACTCACAGCAGAGTAGTGCGGGTTTTCTTCTTTGGTGGTTACGCCGGCTCCCGTTTACTGCTGCTGCGGCCTGGGGCAGCTTCCGCCAGACGATGGAGTCTGATTCTGGCAACGGTTTGATGGATGGCTTGTGCAGATGCTCCAAGGTGACCCTTGGTGGGATGGCCTGCCTGGCGGATCCTATCTTGGAGAGCGCATCGGCTGCCTCGTTATTGGTGCGGGGGACGTGATGAAATTCGCACCCGTCGAAGGAGGCGCTGAGCTTCTGGATGTGGAACCGGTAGAGAGCCATGTTTGCATCTCTAGCGTCCCATTCCCCGGACACCTGTTGCACCACCAAGTCTGAATCACCGAAGCACAGGATCTGGTTGACACCGATCTCCTTGGCCAGCCGGAGCCCGTGCGCTAGTGCCTCGTATTCGGCTACGTTGTTGGAGGCCTTGAAGTGGATCTGCGGCCGTGCTCCAGCCGGTCTCCCTTAGGCGAGGTGAGCGCGATGCGACTCCCAAGCCCCGAGCATCTTGACCCGTCGAAGTGCATCCGCCATGGTGCGAATCCGGAACGGTGGAGAATCTGGTCTCGGCCGGTCGGCGAGAATCCGCAGCGCCTGTGACTTGATAGTAAGTGGGGCTCGTCTTGGATGGAGTAAGCGAGCTCGATGGCCCACTTGGCGACTTCGGCGGTGGCGTCCTTGTTGTCGATGATTTCGAAAGGGTGTAGTGCACGACCTTGATCGGGTGCTCACGGAAATAGTGCTTGAGCTTCTTGCATGCGGTACACACCGTAGCACATCTTTAGTCTTGGGGTAGTTCTACTTGGAGAGGAGAGAACCTCGCTGAGGTAGTAAGCAGGTCTCTAAACTGGTGAGCCTTGCCTTCCTCAGGCGCTCCACCACCGGGGCGGCGACCGGCTGGTGGCTGCTATATAGAGCAACATCGGCTCCTTGCTGGGCGTGGCTAGAACCGGTCTTTGTGGATAGCATGCGGCTTGAGGTCATAAAGCGGTGTCGACTGCGAAGTCGAGGAGAACTTGTCCGTCTTCTTCATCAGTTGGTATAGCAAGTGCCTTTTCCCCGGTGGTATGAAATGGTGAGGGAAGCCAGGCATCCGGTGAACTTCTGGACTCCAAGCAGGTTCTTGGGCGGCTGCATCCTCTCGATGGCCGCGATCTTCTCCGGATTCGCCTCGATACCTCACTGTGATACGAGGAAACCGAGTAGCTGACTGGATGGTACTCAGAAGACGCACTTCTCTGGATTTAGCTTCATCTGGTACTGGTGGAGGTTGCCGAATGTTTCTCTCAGATCCTCGAGGAGGGTGTGCTTTTCCTTGGTCTTGATGACTACGTCATCCACATAAGCATGCACGTTTCGGCCTATCTGCGAGTGCAAGCATTTCTGCATACATCGCTGATAGGTGGCGCTGTGTTCTTTAGGCGAAGGCATGGTTACATAGCGAAGCCCGTGAAGTGATAAATGATGTCTTAATCTGGTCGCCGGGTTTAGCTGGATCTGAGTGTACCGGAATAACAATCTAGAAAGGACAACAAATCCTGTCGGTAGTGGAATCGATGACTTGATCGTCTGGGGCAAAGCGAAGGGTCTTCGAGCACGCCTTATTCAGTGGTGTAGTCGATACATCGCCCGGTCTTGTTCTTCTTCAACACCAAGGCTGGGTTAGCCCGGCTAATGCAGGTGGTACACTTCCATGATGAACCTATCTGCAAGGAACGGGTGATCTCGTCACGATTATCTTTCTCTTCTCCTCTGAACCGGCATAGAGGTTGCTTGACGGCTTGGCATCCGGACGCGTGAAGTGAGTGCTGGCGAACTCCTCGGCACTCGGCATGTCTTTGGGAGACCATGCGAAGATGTCCCGATTCTCACGGAGGAAGTCGACGAGCGCGCCTTCCTATTTGCTGTCTAAGCCAACACCAATGGTGATGAACTTAGTCGGATCGGAGGGGTCAAGCAGGATCCTCTTCGTCTCCTTTGCCGGCTAGAAAGCCCCTTCTCCGGCCGGTTTGCTGCTAGCGGAATGTCCCTCTTGGGCCATGGCCATGTTGCGCATGATCAGCGTTTTCCTCGGCTATGATGAGGCCTCTACCAGTTTGGAACGGTGGCGCACTCCATCGATCGCCTGAAGCAGCCGGCGACGGTAATCATGCCGTGGGGTCCCAGCATCTTCGTCTTGAGGTACGTGTAGTGGGGGATTGCCATGAACTTGGCAAGGGCGGGGCGCCCGAGGAGAGCATGGTAGGAGCTCGTCAGATTTACCACTTCAAACCAGATTGGTTCACGGAAGTTCTCCTCGGTCGAAGATGGCGTCCATCTGGATTTTCCCGGTGGGCGAGGCTGGCCGGCGATCGCCATGGAACATCGTGGTAGTCGGTAGGTCGCTTCATGAATGCCCGGCTTCTCCAGAGGGTGGTAGAGGAGGTTGAGCTGCGCCTCCGTCGATGAGGGGCGAGAATCGGCATCTGTGGCGTTGGAGGCGATGAGAGGGTCGAGCACCATGGCGTAGCCCGGAGTCGGCGGATCTTAGGCTGATCTGCGGCTCTAGGTGATGGGGTTTCCGACCAGTTCAGGTCTGGGGGACCGGAGATACGATGGCGTTGACCTCCTTGGAGCGTCGCCTGTAGCTGTGCTTGTCGTCCTGCTCCGTCTCGAAGATGTGGTAGGCGGCGTGCGGCTGGGGGTAGCCATTGTTGTTGTTGTCGCCGTTGCCGCCGTTTCCATCATTATCGGCTCCCCTAGCCGGTGGGGGGGGTCCACCCGGTGGTGGAGGCGGGAGACGAGGCCGGTTGCCCTGGTCCTTTAGCTGGCAGGTCCAGCTGCGATTCCGAGTGGTGTCGTCGCCCGGTTTGAAGGACGCTATACCACTTACCGCCCGTCAGTCATCTGGTCAAAGGTGAGCCGGGGCTTCTGCCTCCTTGCGTCATTAGCCGGTGCGTCGGGCGCACCCTCCACAGCATTGACCTGCCGCACGTGGGACCGGTTGTCGTTGCCGTGGCGTCTGGAGGATCCGGCTTCACCAGCCGGATTGCTCGGACGATCGCGAGCCGGCTCCGTGGGAGTTTGACGGCCGTCCGCGTTTACTCGGAGGGGCTTCTTCATGGCGGCATCCATCATGGCATCTTGATGCGACGCCATGAGTTCCGCCATGGTTTTCGGCTCGTCACACAGTAACCGGTGGCGAAGCATGGTGCCCTCTCGGCATCCTTTGATGAAGAAGCTGATGGCTTGGCTCTCTAGGATGCCCTCGCAAGTGTTGCGGAGCTCCGTCCACTTAGCGAGGTACTCGCGGTCGGTCTCGCGGTCGCCCTGGACGCACAAGGCCAGGTCGCGTGGGCGCCCTGGATGTTTGTATGTGCCGTTGAAGATGCGGACGAACACCTTCTCGAAGTTGGTCCAGGCGTTGGCGTTGTGATCTTTGTTAACAAGGCTATTGAGCCATGTCCTTGCCGACCAGTTAGCATGAGAGGGGCGTGGCGCACAGCTGTGCGCTTGTTCCCGTGGGCGATGCCGGCCCGTGGCGTGGTCGGTCGGCCAATCTTCGGCTTCATCTTCTTTGTCATACCAGGGGTGTCCTGGGCGGGAAATTTATCCGAAGCGGCTCGTTCGGATCACGAGTCGAAACAAACGGTGGTAGAATCTTCCTCCTCCGTGGCGCTTGGCGAGGAGCTCGATCTTGATCGCGAACATCCGGACAATCCGGGTTGGCGCTCCCATTCGGCCTGAGAGGGGAACGGCTGTTACGCTTCCGGTGGTGGTGGGGAGGTGGCGGAGTTGCTGTTCACCGTCTGCTCTGGCGGCTGGCCCCTGTTGCCAGCTGCGGCGCCTGCATGCAACGGCCTGGCTGTTGAGTGTCCGCGCGCCCTGTTGGCGAGTAACTTGCTCCCTCTAGGTAGCTAATGTCTTCTGCGTCGCGGTTGGCGCCCGGCACCTTTCGTCATGACGGCGGAGCTCCTGCATCTTGACGTCTTTGGCCGGCGCTCCTCGCCCTCTAGGCTGGGTAGTTCTTCTGCGCGGCTCGCGCCGCGTAGGTTCTTGATAGGCGTCTTTGTGGGTGGGCCGTGTGAGGCGGCGCGAGATCCGGTTCCCGTCCTTCTCCATCCTACCGCCCAGCTCACCGCCCGACGCCCGTGCACAGCGCGCCGGCTTCGCTCCTTGATAGCCGGAGTGAGGCCGTCTGTGTGATCGTCGCGCCTAGTGATCTCGAGTTGCTTGCGGGCTGCTGCCAGTTCCGTGGCCTCCTGGAGGAGGATCTGTCTCTCCATGGTGAAGTTGGCCTCCGCTTCCTCCGAGTTGTCTCCGAGGTTAACCGGCATCAGGAGCTGGTCAATGGCATCCTCCACTAGGTTCCGAGGTTGAGGGGGAGCGGAAGTTCCGACCTCGTCCGCGCCTCGCTCCCGCGGCTGGCGGGGATGCGAGATGGATCCGGCCATCATGACGTCCACGCGACGAGGTGCGGCGGAGGTGCTGTCGTCTGAGCACGGCAGCCAGCGGCGAAGGCGATTTCCTAAGGAAGCGCTCCGGGGCCAGTGGCGGCGTAGATGGGGAGATCTCCGAATAGCGGGGCCGGTGCCGTTACTGGGAAGGAAGTTCGGCGAAGCGAGGAGGCATTGTCGATGATGCGTCGAACTTGCCAAGCGTGAGCACGGACGGAGGCCCGCGCTCACCGGCTGAAGTCACGAGGTCCCGTGCGAGCGTGACTCGGTCGAAGCCATTTGCCCCACGGTGGGCGCCAACTATCGTTGTATTAGGAGCAGCGATACACTGAGGAGGTTAGATAGAGTGTGGGGACTAGCGGGGAAGCTATCGGCGGTGTCCATGACGAGATTGGATACAAGCGATCGTGGCGGGGCCAAGAAATACCAGGTTTGGGGCCCTCGTGGTGAGGTAAAGCCCCTACTCTGCACTGATCTGTCTATGTGGGATATCTGAACTACAAGTGCTCACAGGCTGTATTCTCTAGCTCTTGCCTTAAATGCCTGATACCAACCCTTTCTCTGAGGCCTTGCCTCTCCTTATATAAGCGAGAGGCAAGGTCTGCTAGCTAATCCGGCCGGCGGGCCCCAAAGGCGGGTCCCAGCCGACTAGTCATCTGATGTCGGTATGGCTTGTCCTATCGGTGTATAGTGATATGGCTATCATAGGTACAGTGGGCCGTGCGACCCGTCGTCGGCATAAGCCTTTGTTCATCACCACGCAAAGTCTTGATATGGGCGGTGGTTGCCGTCTTGTCATCGTCTGAGGCGTCTTGTGCAGTGAACGTCGTCTCTCTCTCTGATTAGGTATGGCTATGTCGTTGTAACCGGCTGTCTCTTGCTGATCGCTCTTGGGTGATAACGGCCCGTCTGTCTGTCCATCTGTCTGGTCGATCAGACGCCAATCCGTTGTCTGTTCTTTATTCGGATGGGGTAGCAGGATCATCCCCTAACAACAACTAAGATAGGTTTAGATATCATGAAATGTTGGCATGGGCCCACATCTTCCACATGTGTTTCTCACGGCTTTGCATAGCACTCTCATACTTAGATATCTCAATTTGGTGGGATCATGTCTTGTCAAGTAGTCTAGTAACAACATGGTGAAGTAGATGGTGTTATTTGGTGGACATATGACCAATCTTGTGAATGTGATATGCCAGTTTGAACAACATTTTTTCCAAGTAAAATTTAGGTCAAACTGGTGAAATTTTAGGAAAATTGAGATATAGTTACATGATTGGCACCACATTTATGTTTTCAAAATTCATACTAAGGTGCACAAGATGACTTTTCATCATGGATGTGGTTCTAGGTCAGCATGATTCATCCATATTCGGTGATTGGACCCTCGCGGTTTTGCGCTAACTTTGAAAGAGGCAATAGATATTCGAAAAAAATAAAAAAGATAGTGAAACCTTCACCATGTGTCTTAGGTTGCGGATGTTAGCATGTGTAAAAAATTCATATTATTTAAGTGAAGGTCGGAAAATCACATTATTAGGAAAAGTGGCTCAAGTTAGACTAAACGCTCCGTTTCTAAGTTTGCTATTTTTTTGACCATCGCCAAATTAATCCAAACTTTTTCAACATGCTATCAGAAAAGTACGTATGCAGAATATGTAATTGGTTTCAAAAAAACTGAAGTTCAAAATTTTAGCAAATATTAGTTATCTTTAAATTAAATAGAAAATACAAGAATGCCATTTCCCTCTACAAAACCCGGCGTACGATCAAAGCAAATATATCGAGTCTTTACCACTACATCAGGTAGTGCGTCGACAAGCCGAAGATCATCATCGACTTCACCGGATTAGTCGAGCAACTCATTGTTGTCGGTTTCATTTAGGTGTTAGTTAAAATCGGTTTAAATCGAATAACCCTTAATCGTTGCTTAGGTGTTATTTCCGTTAGTTTATGATGGTTTTCTAGCCAACCAAGAGAGGTCCATAACCCATGCAATGTTGGCATGATACCCCATGTGCCACAAGTTGGTGTCATGTCTTTTCATAGGATCTCATACTTAGATGTATCAATTTGGGTGGCATCATGTTGAAGGCAGCTTGAGGCACAAAACCACAAGTTGATGAAGGAGTTTCTAAACCAAGAGAGTTCTATAGCCCATGCAATGTTAGCATGGGCCCACATTTCCACATGGTGTCTCATCATGTCTTGGCATAGAAGTGTTATACTTTGATATATCAACTAGGTAATATCATGTTGTCCAAGTGATGACTCATACAACCACAAGTTGGTGAACGGGTTCTGTAGACAGATAATATGAGCTAGATCCCATGCAAAGTTGGCATGGGCCCACATCTGTCACAGGTGTGTGTTATTGATTTGCATAACACTCTTAAACTTAGATGTAGAAACTAGGTGGGATCATGTTTTGCCAAGTGCTGACTCACAAAACCACTAAGTTGATGATGCTGATTCTAGCCAACCAAGAGAGGTTTATTGCCCATGCAAGGTTGGCATGGGCCCACATTTTTCACAAAGTCTCTCATCATGTCTTGTCATAGCAGTGTTATACTTAGATCTATCAACTAGGTAGGATTTTGTTGTCCAAGTGATGCCTCATACAACCATAAGTTGATGAAGGCGTTTCTGAACAAATAAGATAGGTCGAGATCCCATGAAATGTTGGCATGGGCCCACATTGCCACATGTGTTTGTCATGGATTTGCATAGCACTCTCAAACTTAGATGTAGCAACTAGGTGGGATCATGTTTTGCCAAGTGTTGACTCACCTCCACATAACCACTAAGTTGATGATGGTTTTCTAGCCAGCCAAGATCGGTCCATAGCCGATGCAATGTTGTCATGGGCCCACATTTGGCACAGTGTCTCATCATGTCTTGGCATAGTAGTGTTATACTTAGATCTATCAACTAGGTAAGATTATGTTGTCCAAGTGATGACTCATAAAACTACAAGTTGATGAAGGTGTTTCTAAACACCTAAGATAAGATAGGTCTAGATCCCATGCAATGTTGGCATGTGCACACATCTGCCACAAGTGTGTGTCATGGCTTTGCATAGCACTCTCATACTTAGATGTAGCAACTAGGTGGGATCATGTTTTTCCAAGTGTTGACTCACAAAACCACTAAGTTGATGATGGTGTTTCTAGCCAACCAAGAGAGGTCTATAGCCCATACAATGTTGGCATGGGCTCACATTTTCGATGAAGTGTCTCATGATATCGTTGCATAGCGAGTTATACTTAGATCTATCAACTAGGTAGGATTATGTTGTCCAAGTGATGACTCATACAACCACAAGTTGATGATGAAGGTGTTTCTAGACAGCTAAGATAGTCTAGATCCCATGAAATGTTGACATGGGCCTAGATCTGCCACATGTGTTTGTCATGGCTTTGCATTGCACTCTCAAACTTAGATGTGGCAACTAGCTAGTTGGGATCCTGTTGTCCAAGTGTTGACTCACCTCACAGAACCACTAAGTTGATGATGTTGTTTCTAGCCAACTAAGAGAGGTTTATAGCCCATGCAATGTTGGCATGGGCCCACATTTTCCACAAAGTGTCTTATGATGTCTTTGCATAGAAGTGTTATACTTAGATCTATCAGCTAGTTAGGATTATGTTCTCCAAGTGATGACTCATACAACCACAAGTTGATGAAGGTGTTTCTAGACAGCTAAGACAGGTCTAGATCCCATGAAATGTTGGCATGGGCCTACATTTTCCACAAAGTGTCTCATCATGTTTTTGCATAGCACCCTCAAACTTAGATGTAGCAACTAGGTGGGATCATGTATTGCCAAGTGTTGACTCACAAAACCACTAAGTTGATGATGGTGTTTCTAGCCAACCAAGAAAGGTTTATAGCCCATGCAACGTTGGCATGGGCCCACATTTTCCACAAAGTGTCTCATGATGTCTTTACATAGCAGTGTTATAGTTAGATATATCAACTAGGTAGGATTATGTTGTCCAAGTGATGCCTCATACAACCACAAGTTGATGAAGGTGTTTCTAGACAGCTAAGATAGGTCTAGATCCCATGAAATGTCGGCATGGGCCCACATTGATGTCTCAAGTAGGTGGGATCATGTGGCCAAGTGGTATAGTAACAACATGGTGAAGTAGATGGTGTTATTTGGTGCACAAATGACCACTCTTGTGAATGTGATATGGAAGTTTGAACCTCATTTTTTCCAAGTGAAATTTAGGTCAAACTGGTCAAATTTTATAAAATTGATATACATCTACATGATTGTCACCTCAATTATTTTTTCAAAATTAATAGTAAGATACATAAGATGATGTTTCATCATGGATGTGGTGGTAGGTTAACATGATTCATCTATATTCGGTGATTGCACCCTCGCGGTTTTGACCTAACTTTGAAAGGGGCACTAGAAATTTGGAAAAAAAAGATAGTGAAACCTTCACCATGTGTCTTAGGTTGCGGGTGTTAGCATGTGTAAAAAATTCATATTATTTCGTGAAGGTCGGAAAAATCACATTATTAGGAAAAGTGGCTCATGTTAGACTAAATGCTCTGTTTGTACGTTTGCTATTTTTTCGACCATCACCAAATTAATCCAAAGTTTTCAACATCTTTGTCGAGAATGATGCGTATGCAGAATATGTAATTGGTTTCAAAAAAACTGAAGTTCAAAATTTTGGCAAATATTAGTTATTTTTGAATTAAATAGAAAGGAAATACAAGTCCGGTATTTCCCTCTGCAAAAACCTTGTGTACCACGTTCGAAGTAAACATATCAAGGTGTGCTACACCTACATCAGGTAGTGCGTCAACGAGCAGAAGATCTTCGTCGACTTCACTGGGACTGTCGAGCAGCTTGGCTGTTATCAGGTTTCAGTTTAGGTGTTATTTTCGTCAGTTTCGTCAGAGTAGCACTTAGTCGTTGCTTAGGTGTTTCAGTCAGAGTTTGCTCCAGGTCATGTAACAGATTTTGATAGCCAGCTCGGAGGTTGCGAGCGACAATTGGTATCAGAGCGTAAGATTTTGTGGCCATGTCGCAAGCACTAGGGAGAGGAAGCGGCGGCATCCCATATCAACATAGCACATTCATATCAACAAAGCACACCACATTCATATCAACAAAGCACAAATAAGAACATAGCATATATACTAGCTAGTTAGTAGGGTAATTCATAGTTAGGTGCATCCCATGCTACCTGATAAGTTGTTCACACAAGCGGTACACACCCCTAAGCCAAAAGACGGTGGTTCCATATACATCCACGATGCACAGAACAGAGACTACTTAATATGTACAACGAATAGCAAAGTGTACTTATATTACATGTCGCAGGTGATCAACTCCTCCGTGTTGTTGAAAGCCCTGAAAAGAGTCACCTTGAAGCCCTTCTGCTTTTTGATGTACTTGAAGGCGAGGACGTCCCCAACCCAGAGCTTGATCTTCGACACAAACTCACTCCAGCCCTTCATGAAGTACAGCTGCCGCTCGAACATCTGCAACTGCATGCCGTACTCATAGAAGGAGGAGGTCTTTAGGTGGAGAGTGCAGAACTGCTGCCTTATCTGCAGCTGCTTCAGCACTACCAACTTCATGCTTTCAGGCAGCTGGAGTGCAGTCAGGTCTATGGCCTTGATCTGGATGTCGAAGCGATGGGGGAGGTCCTCATTTATGCGGTTACCAAGGCACGACTTGCGGCCCTGACCATCCTTCTTCTTTCTCGTCTATGCTTCCGCCAGCAAGCTGCTGAGGGCTAGTCTAGCCGTTGAGGGAGTGGGGTCTCGTATGAAGTCCTCCTACCCAGGCATAGGAGGATCTGTGTTCCTGCACAAGCTGTCCCAGTCCTGCTTGGGTACCTTGCTTGCCGATCAGAACTGATCGGAAAACACTAGCAAATGCATTGTGCAAATCAAACAGATAAATGACAGTTGTACAGGGATTGGTACATTCATCTACACATGCTTAATGGTCATGCCAAGCATGTAG
The DNA here is from genome assembly GCA_023614405.1 of Avena insularis. Taxonomy (NCBI): domain Eukaryota; kingdom Viridiplantae; phylum Streptophyta; class Magnoliopsida; order Poales; family Poaceae; genus Avena; species Avena insularis. The sequence continues at coordinate 363,536,193 of CM042686.1, read as the reverse complement.
ACAAGCAAACATGGCAATGGCATTCATCTACACTAGCAAAAATGGTCATGCCAAGCATGTACACAAGCAAAATGGCAATGCCATTCATCTACACATGGTTAATGGTCATGCCAACCATGTACACAAGCAAAATGGCAAACATATAAACAAGCAAACATGGCAATAGCATTCATCTACACTGATGCCTAGCATCTAGACAAGCATTCATCTACACATGTTTCATGGTGATGCCAAGCATCTAGACAAGCAAACATGGCAATGTCATTCATCTACACAAGCTTAACGGTCATGCCAAGCATGTAGACAAGCAAATATGGCAATGACATTCATCTACACAAGCTTAATGGGCATGCCAACCATGTACACAAGCAAACATTGCAATGCCATTCATCTACACATGCTTAATTGTCATGTCAAGCATGTACACAAGTAAAATGGCAATGCCATTCATTTACACATGTAATGGTCATGCCAACCATGTACAAAATAAAATGGCAAGCATATAGACACAAAAACATGGCAATAGCATTCATCTACACTGCTACCAAGCATCTAGACAAGCAATCATGGCAATGCCATTCATCTACACATGCTTAATGGTCATGCCAAGCATGTACACAAGCAAAATGGCATAGCCATTCATCTACACATGCTTAATGGTCATGCCAAGCATGTACACAAGCAAAATGGCAATGCCAATTATCTACACATGCTTAATGGTCATGCCAAGCATGTACACAAGAAAAATGGCAAGCATATAGACAAGCAAACATGGCAATAGCATTCATCTACACTAGTGCCAAGCATCTAGAAAAGCATTCATCTACACATGCTTAATGGTGATGCCAAGCATCTAGATAAGAAAACATGTCAATGGTATTCATCTACACAAGCTTAATGGTCATGCCAAGCAAGTACACAAGCAAAATGGCATAACTATTCATCTACACATGCTTAATGGTCATGCCAAGAATGAACACAAGCAAAATGGAAATGCCATTCATCTACACATGCTTAATGGTCATGCCAAGCATGTACACAAGCAAAATGGCAAGCATATAGATAATCAAACATGGCAATAGCATTCATCTACACTGCTCCCAAGCATCTAGATAAGTATTTATCTACACATGCTTAATGGTGATGCCAAGCATCTAAATAAGCAAACATGGCAATAGCATTTATCTACATTGCTGCCAAGCATCTACACAAGCATTCATATACACATGCTTAATGGTGATGTCGAGCATCTAAACAAGCAAACATGGCAGTATCATTCATCTACACTACTGCGAAGCATCTAGACAAGCATTGATCTACACATGCTTATTGGTGATGCCAAGCATCTAGACAAGCAAACATGGCAATGACATTCATCTATACAAGCAATGGCCATGACAATAATCTAGACAATCAAACATGGCAATGAAATTCATCTACACATGCTTAATGGTCATGGCAAGCATGTACACAAGCAAAATGGCAAGCATGTAGACAAGCAGACATGGCAATAGCATTCATCTACACGGTTGCCAAGCATATAGACAAGCAGACATGGCAATAGCATTCATCTACACTCTTGCCAAGCATCTAGACAAGCATTCATATACACATGCTTAATGGTTATGCTAAGCATCTAGACAAGCAAACATGGAAATACCATTCATCTACACTGCTGCCAAGCATCTAGACAAGCAAGCATGGCAATGCCATTCATCTACACATGCTTAGTGGTCATGCCAAGCATCTACAAAAGAAAGCATGGCAATGGCATTCATCTACACATGCATAATGCTGCTGCCAAGCATCTAGACAAGCAAACATGGCAAAATTTGACCTTCCCTTGCGCAATGGTCACATATTAAGCAACAGATTGTAATCTACATTGCCAGCATTCGTATGTAACACATTCTATCAAGTAAGCCTATCAATTTGTATACATGAACAAGAACAGATGGGAAAAAGAGACCCTTTACCTGCGGCGGAGCAGTGGACAGCCTAATCACCGGAGGTGCTGGTGAAGCAGCGGCGGACCTGGCTGTAGTGATGGCTGCTGGAGAAGTCGTGCTAGGTGCAAACTGCCCGGAGGGGGCACTGCCCGCTACTGCCGCGGCCAATCCTTGTGGAAATGCCAAGGGCAGGGCAAGAAACCCTACAAAGATCGCACCGAATCCCGGCGGGAACGACATGCCCTAGCTCGGCAGAGCGGTCATGAAGGCGGACGGCCCGACCATGTCACCGCTCCACCCTGGTGCCCCCTCTATCATGGCCGCCGCCCTTAATGCATTGTGGTAGGAGTCGGTCGCAGGCGTGTTGAGGAAAAACCCGATGCAATCCCCATGGATTGCATCGCCTCATTCTTGCAGCCCTAACGGCGGCTTGGGCGACACCCTCGATAGTGGCGATGGCCGTTGTAGAGAGCCGACTATGGCAGGGTTAGCTGGAGCCGTGGCGCTCCTAAATCTCCCGCCTACGTTCGGTGACGGCCAGGGGCGAGCGATCCACTGGCGGGGTGTGTGCTTGACCTAGGGCACTACCTTACCGGAGGAAAAGCTGGCCGGAGGAGGCAGCGGAGGAGGAGAGGAGGAGGCCATCGGTCTCTGTGATGGGACGGGACGTGGGTGCTCTGACTGACAGAGTGGGGTGGTGACAGGAACCGAGGCAGAGTGGGGAGGGATTTATTCGCGTCTCCCGCGCTTCCCCGCACGTGCAACCGTTGGGCGGCAGCGGTAACCCAACAGGCGGGGCTCCATGGAAAGGCCAATTGGACCGTTGTTCCTGGGCCTAGCCATGGGATGCTTTCATACTCGTGTTGGACACAAAGCGGGGTAGCCTAGGTAACCAAACATGATATTTTCTACACAAATGACCACATGTTTATGAATTAAGGGCAACGTCTAGTTTTCTTCTGGTTCCACATGCCTGCATAATAGTGGGCCTTGATTAGCTCTTGACAATTTCAATGAAAGATTTGATAATGCTTTTTAGTTGTAATCAAGGAATGACTTACTTCTGATGTTGTTTGCATAATTTAGCGATTCGTCTGTTATGACCAGCAGTATTGCATGCGGTGCAGTGTCGGTCCCCCTGCTTCTTTTTGTGTTGATCATATGATAGTGGTCTACCATTTTTACTCATGGGTGGATTATCACCCTCATCTTGAACTCTTTTTCTTTCCTTACGCGTTCCTTTGTATTTAACTTTTAGTGGATCACCAACTTCAGGTGATTTTCCCTTGCTGCTCTGCATTTGCATCGAAGTAGCTTGTGTGAATTTTATTGAGCCCCTTTGTCCTATCCATTATGCGCTGCATGCATTCCTGGTAGTCATCATAAGACTCTTGATCATGGCATGCCACTGCGATAACTTCTTGAGATTCTACATTCAAGTCACAAAACTTTTTCCTCTCGGCTGCACTTGACCATCCATATCCGAACATATCGCTCTCACGCTGCACAGGCAATCCATATCTTGCATTCTATGAGAAGCGTCGAAGGACACAACATTTTGGTATTTTGTCTAGTCCTAGGAAAGTCGATATGTAGAGGATGTGCTTGCATGGAATCCCCTTCCTAGCCATCCTTCTGCAGGAGCACTTTATAGTTTCCTCACTATCTCCAGGCATATAGATCACAAAACACTTCGTAGTAATTTTATTTGGCCATACCACAGTGTACTTAGAACTAGAAAAATCTTTCGTACATTCAGCAATCTTGAGTCCATCCATCATTTTCAGCTCCGCTTGCAAGATATCGATGTTTCCTAAAGTGAATACTTCTGCGGCAGCCATCTCGATATCCTTGTATTTAGTAATCGCCACAGGTGTTTGTGAGTCCGCACGGTCCTGCCGTGCATCTTCCTGATGGATACGGTTAATGGCGTTCTCGTAGTGCACAATCAAATCCACCAGTGTCATTCCAGAAGCAAGGAGAAGGTGTAAGCATGATTTCAAACTCTCGCTCCTCTAATTGCTTTTCATGCCGAGAAAAAATCCCCCGGCTAGATACGCGGTGGCCCACCATCTCTTCTTCTTATACATTCTACTCAGCCACTCTTTGGTATTCTTCGACCGCCATTTCTGAACAAACACACTCCATCTCTGCTCAAAGATCTCTTATGAGGTGCAATAGTACAATAATGACCTGAATTCATTCAGAGATTCGTGATAGAGGTGTTTTTTCAAATTCTTTTCAATTTGCCACGTACATACACGGTGCCACACATCCTTGAAGACAATGCCAATAGCTTTCATCATTGAACCGTCTGCATTAGTGATAACCCCTTGTGGCTTCTTCTCACAGATAGCTTTCAGAAATGTTTGAAGCAGACAAACATATGTTTCTGTTTTCTTGTCTGAGACGATGGCGCATGCGAAAATAGTAGTCATGCGGTGATGGTTCAACCTCACGAAAGGAATGAATGGCATTCCATACTAATTCATTTTGTATGTACTTTCGAACACCAGCACATCACTGAAGTCCTGATAGTCCCGACGTGTCTGAGAGTCACACCGAAACATGGTTTTCAAATTTCCTTCTTTATCTAGCTGGTAATCGAAGAAGAATTCAGGATCACGGTCCTGCCTTATCTGCATAATTCGGATGGCTGTGTTAGCGTCACTGGATGCAATCACCTTCCTCTTCTCCCAGCAACACATGTTGTAAAGATCCTTTAGGATGAACCCAAGCTTGCTCCACCTGCCACTTTTGGTGATGAAGGTTTTCATAATGTCGAACTTTCACATCCCACCTACTGCCAGTGACATGATTTTAGCTGTCTGATAAGGCTTGATCTTTCCGTGGGACCGAAGAAACGGGGCTTCATCTGGTCTAGCTAGCACATGGTTGTGATCATCATGAAATCTCGGAACTTTCCAATGCCCCTTGGATTTGTTAAACGACACACTAAGATGGACTTGATAGTTGCAGCGAGACAGAGCTTGTTGCCTCTTCTTGCGGCCATCCATGTTTAAATACTTTGCATCACGTTTCCCTGACCTGGAACAGAGAAACAACCTGTACATAATTTCTCCTTTAGGACCTCGCTTCACCGTCTGTTTTCTTCTGCTGAAACCATGTTCTCTCGCGTATACGTTGTAGTAAGAGTATGTTGCCGCTTCGGAAGGGAAGGTCATCTCCTTTACATTATTGTGCATGTCTCGCTTATCATGAGCATGCTGAAAATCCTCCTCTGGTATCACTTGATGTTGACTGTGCTCATGCTATGAACTGTCTGTAACCTACACAATTAAAAGCAAAGCAATGTAAGTGTAATCTGGTTGATACTATTTATTCCTTGTTATACAACAATAAGCAACTTACATAACTCTTGTATTCAGATTTTGACCCTTCAGGTTCTTGTGATTCTTTTGTCGCCTCTTCATCCCAGGTTTCCAAGTCCGAATCCCCAAAATAATCATGGTCACTCTGAGAGAATAGTATAACCTTCACCATTGTAGCACAAAGTCATATAAAATGTCTATTCAATTCTTATTAAAATAGTGTAGCACTCGATATACATCACTGCTAACGCTTTCCGAGAACGATTCTTCTGGATGGTGCTCCTTGTTTCCACAATCGATGTCTATCTACACAATTAAAAAACTAGGAGTATAATTTTGCATGTTCTATGTTTGCGTACAAAATAAAAAAAGAAACTTCACCTGATCTCATCATCCTCAGATCTGTTTTCTTCATAGAGGTCGTTCTTAGTAGGCTCATCTTCAGAGAAAGAACTATATCTATCATCTGAACCTGAATCACCATTGCGCGTAGGGACGCTCTCATTGTCACTCCCAGTTGACATAGGGTCCTCCATCTATTCAAGCAAAGAAAACCAACAACGCTAATCTAATCAGTTATGTATATATGGAGGACTCGGAGATGCAAAGATGAACCCTAACCCGCTATGCTAAAGGAGATGCAAATAATGTGTGTTAGAGAGGCAGCTACTCACATCTTCCGGGCGTCGGTGGCAAGATGGGACATAGGCGTACTGGTCGATGCATCCTGAGGATGAGAAGATTTGGCTGGCCTTTGATCTGCAGATGTAGGATTGGAATGGTTATCGTCGGTGTGGAAGGCCACGTTGCCACCGGAGCCGGGTAGGATCGCAGATGGAGGATTAGATCTCGGACACCGGCGCGGATGGACACGTCGCCACCAAAGCTGGGCAGGTTCGCAGATGGAGGATTAGAAGGCTGGTCGTCCGGATTCACGTCGCCTCGCCAGCGCACGTCGCCGCTGGGATCGAAAAATTAGGGTTAGAAGTGCCTCGGGAAATGGTGGCCGCGATCTTATTTTCATGATCCAAACCTAATGGTGTGGCGACGGGGCAATGGTTTTTCCAAATGACAACGTGGTAATGAATGGTCAAACATAATGTAGCGACGTGGAAGTATGCGGATACGTTGGAATACGGGCCTAGACATGGGCTTCACGGGCTACCCTCGCGCGCCCTCCTCTATAATACGTACAGGGCGATTCTACCCCTTGGACGTTTACAACGTTTCGTTCATCTAGGGGTCTATTGTATCACACCTCTGCGTGATTTTGATGCTATTGTGTAGATCTCATTTTTTTGAATATGTAGGTATATTATACATATTTTTCTGAATTAATATGAATTAGTTATGAATTTTCCCAAATTAAACCATTTTCTGAAATTATTAAACAAGATAATAGGATTATTGCGCCATGCTGACATCAGCTTGGGGTGGGGGTTATTTTTCATCGGGGATGGGGCTAGCCATTATGGCTGGCTGTTGGGCCCGAGGCCACGTCAGCAGCCACGCTGGCGAGTGGGACCAGGGGCCGGTAGACCGGGGCTGACCACGCATGGATGACTTCATGGTGATGTCGATGGCGTCACGCCCACCACCACGATGGGCAATGGCGACGGTGACAGAGGACTCGTGGGACGACGCGGAGGGGTGTGTTAGATGCTGCTCGACGCGGGCGACCTAACTACAGTGGTGCCGCTACCTAAAGGTCAACGGAGCATGGCCAACAACGAGGCCGAGCGGCGGCGCTTGCAGAGAAGCAGTGGGCGGCGAATACAGCAACCAATCAAGGCGGCAAGAAGGTGCTTGAGCACCAGAAGCTCACCATGGAGATGAAGGTGTGGCAAGGTGTGGCGGATCAGACAGCGGTGAGATGGCGGCGCATGTGGGGTCGGGAAGGGTCTTTATGCGGCGATTTGAGGCTTTCGGGTTTGATTCCTTTGACGAGTAGACGTGGTACTTCACGGCGGAGCTCTGGGTGTGTTCGGTTGGGCGAGGGGAGGCTAGAGACGGCGGGGCACGGCGGCGACCTCTGGCTAGGGTTCAGGTCTGCGTGCGAGGCGAGAGAGAGAGAGTCAGGGGAGAGAAAGAGGATGAGGCAAAGAGGAGCACGGCACGGGGTAGTCTTATCTACTGCGGGTGTTGGCGGCGTGTGTCGCAGCAGCGAGCGGAGATCGACGGCAGCACGAGGCACACGCAGCAGCTTGCCGTCATCCTCGAAGACGACAAGGTGAAACGGTATGTGGGTTGGGCCTGAGGGGGGCTGGTCTGGGCCGGTGGTGGCTTCAGGGAGCTGCGCGCGGGCGGCAGGTAGCAAAGGCTACGAACTGGGCCAGCTGGCCTGCTGCTCTCTTTTTTATTTGTAAAACTTTTTTTAGTTTCTGTTTTCTCTTTTTATTTCCCACTTATCCTTCTATACTTGCATTTCAAAACTTTTTGGGTCATTCAAAAATACCAGAGGCTTTACAAAGTTATAGAAAATATTGTAGGGGCCCTTTTATCAATTTGGGCTCCATACTTTGTAGTTTTCAAAATATTCAAAACCTATTGAATTAATTTCAAGAGGGAGGGAGAACTAGGGTTTTAGGGTTTGCATATGATTTTCTTGTTTGCAAATTTTATCTTAGCAAAGATAGATGATGCTTATGAATGCACAAACAAACCCTAATTATGATTAACTAAATTTGGGGTGTTACACCTAGGGATCAAAAACCCTAGACTTTCATCCTCCATTGTAACCTCGCGAGGCAGGCGAGCAATACAACAAAGCAGGAGTAGGGACTTTACCTCCTCACGAGGGTCCTTCGGAATTGCGTGTTCAGCCCTCTCACGAACCAAGGGATCATTGGACCCTAGTTCCTGGCGTGCAAAATGTCGAAGATTTGTCCCGTGAAGGAACAAGGGTCCAATGATCCCTTAGTTCATGAGGGGGATGAACACGCGATTTCAAAGGAGCTCGGCGATGGCTATAGCGGCGGAGCGGATGCACGACAGAGAGTTGACAACAGAGGTTTTTTACCCAGGTTTGAGACCCTCATGAGGAGGTAAAGCCCCTACTCCTACTTTGTTGTATTGCTCGCTTTCCTCGCAAGGTTACAATGGAGGATGAAAGTCTAGGGTTTTAGATCTCTAGGATCCGTCCCCTTAGAAGGTAGAAGATGGGCTCCTTATATAGGGAAGCATTGATAGCTGTGAGATTAGACATATTTTTGATGGTTTTTATTGATGGTTTTCTCCTGGATTTGATCGGTAGCAAAGAAAACTTGGTTTTTAATGTGTGTTTGAGGTTCTGAACATAAATAGAAGGTTTTAAAAAGAGAAACACAATATTCAGGCAAAAACAAGCAAGTCTCTTTTTGGAAGCAATCAAGGGAGGCTTATAGAAGCTTTGACGAACAACTATATGACCGGAATATTTTTTTCGGCCGTATAGTTCCCACCGTATAGCTGCCGTTGCCTCCTTCTTGTCAAAAGGGACAACTTTTGTGAACAGGCCAGACCCGAAATCATAACACAGCAGCCGGCATCCCATCTAGAAAGGAGAAAGGAGAGATCAGAGAAGAAGGGGAAGATGTTCTTCATCTTGCTCCATGATCTTTGACCTCCTAGCCATCACACCCTCATAACCATTACTTGTACTTGTGAGAGAGAGAGATCTTCACATTGCAAGATTAGGGTTTGAGATTGTTTCTTCCTATCTTGAATTGTGTTGGATTACTTTTCTATTCTTATTGTGGATCTCCACAGTAATATCGATAAGAACTCCCTTTATTTAATTATATCGATTATGCTTTCTTCTCTCATGTGTGAGTAAGTTCCTTGGGCATGGGAGATGTAAGGGATTGGTGAGATGTGATGTGCCTCCATATATTTTCCATTAGATTGTGATTAATTTTAATTACTATGTTATGTGTGCTTGACTATCTATGGGATGCCTAATGCTTGTTGTCCAATTAAGGGCCCAGACAACATGATGCTTTGTTCTACATAGATAGGATCTTGTTCACTAGCAGACCGGCAACCCCCGAGTGACATGGGGATATCAACGGAAACTAGTTTGACTCGAGGATCATGAGGAACCACTATGCTTATTGCATTAGTCTGATCCAAGGAGCTTAATTGCTAAGGAACTTTAAGGATCTTTGTTATGGGGTAACCCCGTGGGTGGCCTGATCTTCATGGATCTCATGGTCAAATCGATGGGAAGCGAGGGAAAGGGAGGCGGTGGCGAGCGGGCCTTACACCTCGTGAAGAACACGATGAACACACAGAAAACTCACACGATACAAGGATAATTGCTCTCGCCGGTGGCTACCGGTCCGATAGAATCCTCGCAAGGAAAGATCGGTCAACATGCTCCCGTCAATCCCAAGTGGAGAAGGAAGAACACCATGGAGAGGGTCTTGACGTCTTGGCAAAGGGTCACCGATGCCAAGTCCTTGTACAACGAGGGAGACGTGATGCAAACTCCAACGAAGTGGTGACGATAGTCGATCCCCTTTGGTAGAAGGGGATGAGGCAAAACTAGAGATTCCACAAAGGGGGTTGTCTTTAGTGTATCATCTATGCCTAAGGGATACAATGAGCGGTGGGGGCTCTATAGATAGGCCAACCACAAGTTCAGTGGTAGTTTGGGCATAAAACTAGGGTTTGGTGCGAAATAGAAATTACATGGGCCAAGGGCCCATTTGCTCATGGGCCCATCACTTGGGCCGGACACTCCGGGTCGGAGTGACCGGACAGTCCGGGCTAGCCGGACACTCCGGGTAATGTCCAGGTAGTGTCCAAACTGGCCTTCTGAATGTCCAGCCAGGTTGGGGAATGGGCAGGCCGGACACTCTGGCCGAGTCGTGCCGGACACTCCGGCTGGTTCCTGGCGGACACTCTGGCTCAGTCAGCGTCAGGAAAGGTGCAGCTTCAGGGCCCGTGGGTCGACGCGGTGGGGGTTCGTACCTAATGATGCAGAAAGTAGTGGTATGAAGTAGCAAGCCATCCAGTGTATGTCAAAGTCACATGATGAGAGGAGTGAATTTACCTTAGCTTGAAGGAGCTTGGCTCGGGCACGGGTCATCGGTCCACTTGGGGGACTCGGTGGTGTAGATGTAGGAGTGTCTGTAGGACGGGCCGCATCAGCTCCCCCCCTTCAAAAAGAGTCGTCCTCGACTCTTCATGCTCATCCTAAGAAGATGATGTCGAGAGACCTTCTTGATCCTGGGGTTCACCCTATAGTCGTCCTTGAGAAGCTTGATGTGGCAACCCTTCAATGTTCCTTCACCTTCCATGAAGCCTACAAAGCTCACAACAAAAGCGAAGCAACACTCAAAGAGTAGCCAATTCATGAAGATTATAGCATGAGTCCTCAAGTAGAAGGAAGTCACCTTATAATGTAGAGATAGCTCATTGAAGGGTAGCCCTAGGTAACTCTCTTGATTAAATCTTCTCAACTCTTTGTCCATAGAGGTTGACACGTATGCAATTGTACCTTCACACAACAAAGACCAAGCAACATATGTTTATGTGTGATAGAGGAGCATGTCATTTGTGGCATGTCCATTCTTGTTCACATCACTATTAGCACAACTCCAGTATCGCAAAATGAAATGCGTATGCAAGGTCAAAGTGCATGGAAGCTAATTGAACATCATCCAAATGTGGGAACTCAAAAACTCCATATAACTTCTTAGTGTGGCACTCAAAGCAATGGACTAAAATATTGGTCAACATCTTTGATGCAAGGATAGGAGAATTTGGAAAAAACACATGAGGAAAGATATCCAAAATAACATAATTATGTGTGCAAGCCAACCATTGGAAAGAACAATTGTTCAATATGTTGGATGCCATACACATATCATCAAAAGCCAAAATCATGGGGGTATGAGTATCACAAGCGGTAGCAAAACAACATGTTTGCAAACAAACCATATGAAAGAGAAAGTGGTCCTTATGTTTGTTGCAACAACAATACGAGAGACTTGGAAGCTCTCATGATAATACATGCTCAAAATGGCCTTATAGTTGCACACAAAACATCGGAAAGGGAAATTGTTCAACATTTTTGTGGCAACACACAAAGCATCAATATCCAATAGCAACAAAACATGATTGTCACAAGGTGAAAGAATACCATTAACATGCTTGCAAGCTAACCATATGAAAGAGAAATTTGCCAACATGAAAGATGCAAAGCATGCAAAAGGTATCAGAGCTGGGTTCGATCTTGAACTCACTTGGGGAATGCTCTCTAGAGCTATTTTTGTCAACTCGTGCTCAACCGAGGTTGAAATTCTCATGAGGGTACCTACACACATCAAGCACAAAAGGAAGAACGTGTGTGCATGGTAGAGAAACAGATCATCCATCATGACGTATCTCTTGTGCACATCACCATGAGTGTCAATGAAGTATGAAAAATATGCATGGTGAGTATGCAAGTGGGGAACATGCTTATCATGGCAATCATCAAAATCTCCAAATTTTGAGAAAGCTATGGGGGCCATCTCAATATAAACCATATGAGAATTATTATTTGCAAGCAAAACAAGTGAAAGAGCAATTATTCAACTTATCACAAGAAACATGAGAAATTGTGAAACACTCATGACAAAGCATTATCCGAGGGGTACCATTGGTAACATCATTACAAGCAAAACATCAGAAAGAGCAATTTTTCAACAAAGTGCAAGCAATAATATCATCAATGTAACCTTTAGAGCATGGCATGTCTATGGCAACATCATCACAATCAAATAATTTCACATGCTCAACATTATGCAAAGGCAAAGTATCACATGGAAATATCAATGAATCATACGTGATATCACAATCATCATCCATAGCTTGCAAGTCATCACAAATCATCATGTCCACTAGTGGGATCATGGCATCATCAACACCCGTATTGTTACCTTGTTCATCCTTCTCATATGAAGTGGGTGTTGTGGTAGCATTGGCCTCCATGGGGGCAACTTCTTCATTATGTATGGGGATGGCATCATCTTCATCCACCATGTTCATCTTCTCGGTCGGAGGCATCATCATGTCCAAGCTTGGTGCTTCTTTATCCATGGAACCTAGCACATCATGGGATAATACACTAGAGGTAGAGGGTAAGTTGTTAGAAATCCAAGTGGTCTCACATGACCTATCAACTACCACTCTCAACCCACTCGGTGTATCACTCATGCCCTTCAAGTGGAAGCACTCAATCTCACATATGGTGGAGTCACTCATCTCACTCTTATTTTCACTCAAGTGGGCTAAGTGGCTCTCATACTCACATGGGATTGCTACCACATCATCACTCAAGCATATGGGGGTAGGCTCGGTTCTCTCAACTCCATGTTCCTCCTTTAGTGAAGGGAAATTCCCATGCTCACCATTCTCGACCTTGTCGTCGCCCTCTTGCTCCTTGGCTTGTGTAGTCCTCTTGACGTACTTGTCCAACTTGGCAAAGTAGAGGTCTTCGTCCTCCTCATCCATGAGGTTGCATGCGTCATCTAGGACGTCAAGTCGTGGCGTTGAAGCTTGAAGGCGTGGAGGGAAGCTTGCTCTTGGTGCCATTTTGGTGGTGGCACGAGTAGTTGAAGGTGCCTTATGATGGTGTCGACAGAGGTCATTGGCGTGCCTTGCCAAAGGTTGATGTAGATGGCACACTTGGTCATCCACATGACGCTCGCGACGATGCTTCTTGTCCTTGGCACTCTTCTTGGTGAGGCATTGTAATGAGAACAAAGCATCATTAGTCTTGGCCATCATGCTCATGGTTTTGGTGAAGTCGTTGTCTATGTCGCGCTTGAAGTTGTCCATTTTATTGTGGACCTTGGTGCTTTCGAGGTGGAGGCTCCGTCTTGGTCGACGCGACTTGAGGATCTTGTCGTTGTCGTTCTTGAAGTTGTCCATACTTGGGGAGTTATTGTTGTTTTAGAACTCCATATCACCCAAGCATGTGGATCCATTGTCGGTGTAGTGCTCCATCATATCATCCATGCTTGTGGAGGCATATGCATGGTGGCTCATTGTGGATTCTTCATAGAAATCATCCTCAGTTCTGGAGTTCCTAGACATGTTTCACAAGACCAAGTGGTGTATATGGAAGTGGTAGGGGGTTAGGAATGCAACATCAAACCTTACTTTACCTTGGAAGATAGTATCGTGCAAGTGGCAACACTTGAGAGCAAACAAAACCAAGCAAAGTGAAGTTCACGCGGAACACCAAAACCAACTAACCACTAAAAAACACACACACACACAAAGCTTATGTGGATGGGTATGGAAGGTGGCATGTCCAAGAACAATCCGAACTCAAGATGTTGTAATGGTAAGTAAAGAACCACGATGATCACGAAGCAAAACAAGTCAATCCACAATATAGGAATTATGTACAAGGAAACACACACGGTGGGATAAATGGGACTTGCGCGACAGAGAAAGTGCAAGGAGAGACGCTAGTTCGATTGCAATACATTGGTGGGCTACAAGATATGCACAATAATTACCACCTATTTGATGTTCATCGATCTTGTGCTTCCTATTCTATGAGGCACTTGTTTCTTTCTTTCTTTTTCTTCTTTTTCTCTTTTTCTATTTTTTTTCTTTTTCTTTTATTTTTCACTTGCCTCTTCCTTGTGCCAACAACTATACAAGATAACTATATGAGATAGCACACTCACAACTTTTTCTCGGTATTTCACAAGTATCAAATGTGCATAGCCCAAGCAATCATCGGAGGAACTAGTCTCAATAGGTGTTTGTTGAATGCAAAGATAGTGTGGCTCACAAAGGGATGCAAGTGGGGGAAGCGATCGGGAATTTTATACCTTTCCTCGTTGATCTTCACCCTTTATTGGTGGATTCCGCCTTGCTCATGGAATTTGGATGTAGTAGATAGCATGAACCACGGATATGATGATGTAGATCTCTTTCTCCTCTTCAAAACAAGCTAACGAACATAAAAATCCGAGTTTGTATGCAAAAGTTATGCTCAAAACTGTGAAGCAGATTTGTTGTCTGCAAGGGGGCGGACAGTCCGGTGCACGCAGGCAAGACAGTCCAGCTGGGGCGGAGATTCCGGTCAATTTATGCTGGATACTCTGGTGGGGCGGATACTCCAGTCTGTTTTGGCCAGACAGTCTAGCCCGGTCAAACTAGAACTTCCAGAACACGAACGGGACGAGCTTTGGCGGAAAAACTCGAACCGAAACCTCAAATTGATGGGGGAAATCAAGGAATTAGGCTATGGAAACACAGGGGAAGATAGATCAACAAGTTTAGCAAGTAATCCACGGATCAAAACCTACCAAAACACACTCAAATCACAGATCGGTCCAAAACATGAATTGGGGCTATTTTTGGTGGAATTTTCGAATTTATGGGGAAAAGACCAAATCGATGAGAAATCCGTGGCAACCAAAAGATGCTGATACCAAATGTTATGGGGTTGACACAAGATCCACTCGATTTTGTGGCTATTTTTGTGTTTTTTCAAGAAAAAAATTGGTGGGGAAGAACGAGGGTGAAATCCGTGGCAACTTGGGCTCTGATGCCAGATGTTATGGGGTAACCCCGTGGGTGGCCCGATCTTCACGAATCTCATGGTCAAATCAATGGGAAGCGAGGAAAGGGAGAAAGGTAGCGAAGCGGGCCGCACACCTTATGAAGAACACGATGAACACCATAAAACTCACACGATACAACGATGATTGCTCTCGCCGGTGGCCACCGGTCCGATAGAATCCTCGCAAGGAAAGATTGGTCAACGTGCTCCGGTCAATCCCAAGCGGAGAGGGAAGAACACTTTAGAGTGGGTCTTGACGTCTTGGCAAAGGACACCAATGCCAAGACCTTGTACAACGAGGGTAGCGATGCAAACTCCAGCGAGGTGGTGGCGATAGTCGATCCCCTTTAGTCGAAGGGATGAGGCAAAACTAGAGATTCCACAAAGGGGTTGTCTTTAGTCTATCATTTATGCCTAAGGGATACAATGAGGGGTGGGGCTCTATATATAGGCCAACCACAAGTTCAGGGTAGTTGGGCATAAAACTAGGGTTTAGTCTTGAAATAGAGGTACATAGGCCAAGGGCCTGGCTGTTCTCATGGGCCCATCACTTGGGCCGGACAGTCCAAGTCGGAGTGACCGGACAGTCTGGGTAGCCGGACACTCCGGGTAGTGTCTAGGTAGTGTCCAAAATGGCCTTCTGAATGTCCATGCTAGGTTGGGGCTGGGGCAGGCCAACACTCCGGCCGAGTCGCCTTGGGACACTCGGCTCGCCCGGACACTCCGGCTAGTTCGGACGGACCTCCCAGCTCGATCGGCTTGGGACAGGTGCAGCTTCAGGGCCCGTGGGTCGACACGGGGGGGGTTCGTACCTGATGATGCACAGAGTAGTGGTATGAAGTAGCAAGCCATACAGGTGTATATCAAAGTCACATGGTGAGAGGAGCGAATTCACCTTATCTTGAAGGAGCTTGGCTCGGGCACGGGTCATCGGTCCACTTGGGGGACTCGGTGGTGTAGATGTAGGAGCGTCCGTAGGACGGGCCGCATCAATCTTAATCGTCTAGTGACTAGCCATGGTTTTGGTAGCAGACTAGCAGGAGTATTGAAGTTGGGATGAAATCTACCAAGAGGAGTTCTGGCTAATTATGGGTTGCTCGCCTACACATATAAGATTATAATTGTTACACTTATCATTCATCCACCTAGCACAGTCACTATCAATATGAACTGTTCTCCCCGTGCCTTCTTCGTCATCTGCAGAAAACCACAAATAATCAAATTGTTCTTTACTTTTATGCTTTTTATTCCTGAAGTTTACATTTTATTTTTATTTAAATACATCTAATTTATTCCAAAATTCATTCTTATTTCCACACTTGCAGTCAATTCACTCGAAGACTTGTGACAACTTTGAGTGTCAGAGGCTTCACTCATAAACACTTACCTTTGGGCTCCCTGTGGGATCGATATCTATACTTCGAAACTAGCTACAAACAATCTGTGCACTTGCAGACATCAAGCTATTTTCTGGCGCCATTGCCGAGGGGCTAAGCGCTAAGTGTTTGTCTCTTGACATTTCAGGTGTTACTACTACAAAATGGTCTCTCTAGGAGACAAAGGGTCTGCATGCTCTGGTTGGACCTATTTACCAGATTAATTTGAGAACGTGCCTATTCAAAGCGCGAGGAAATTATTGAAAAGCTTTTAAGATCGGATAAGGTTGAAGTTGAAAACACAGGTGATTTTATGGAAATCATGTCCATTTATAGGACAAATCCCAAGAAACACGAGAATACATTCTTCAAACTCTCCTTTCCTTAAAGAACCAATAGAATTTCCTAATCCTAGAGTTAGAGAATATCGATTTGACGGTGGAATTATTAAAATTTTATAGGAAAAATCTTAACAACACTTGGACCAAAAGGTTTGCCAAGAGACTTCTCTCGTCTAAATTTTTTTTGTTGGTCTCTTAAAGGTAAGGCTCTAGACTGGTTATATTCTCTCCCTCGTCATTACATTAAATGTTGGGAAAACTGTATTGTTAAATTCATAAACAGATTTAATCCTTTTAAAAAGGTAAGTGAAACTAGAAAGAATATTGGCAACTTTAGTCAGAACGTGGGAGAAAACTACCCACAAGCCTGTGATAGATTCTTTGGAATGATCAATAGAATTCCTAATCATGTCTATTCTAAATCAACTATTTGCCATTTATTTTACATGGTCTTAATACTCAAAGCGAGAGTTGCTTGACTTATCGGCGGGAGGATTAAACAAATACTTTAACTATTAAAGCATGTTTGGGCCGATGTCTACTAGAGCTAAGAATGATTCTTTATATAATCCCGATTTTGACACTAAGCTGGAAAAAGGGATACTTCGTTTAACTCCAGATCTTATGCCTGAAGTATGCAAATCAAATAAAGAAAAAGGTATACCTTCTGAACTTGTCAAGGAAAACAAAGTAGACTTGTTACAAGTTTTTACTGAAGAAGATGAAACTAGAAAAGTTTTTCAAGAATTAAAACATCGACAAGCAAAATCTCATAATAACCTGCATAAGCATTTTCAAAGACATAAAAAGATTTTGGCGGAACTCATGGAAAATTATGATGAGATTGGCCAAGAAATAAAATTATTTCACATGTATCTTAGTATGATTGAAACCCAATGTGAACAAATAGCATATGGTTATCAAATTTTTCTTCAAGATGATATAGATATTCTTTTTTCTACTAATGTTGTTACAAGAAGAGGTGTAATTGTTACAGGACCATTAGGACCACCAGAATATGAACCTGAAAAAGATCGAAATGAAAAAGCCTTGCTCAAAGCAAGTCAAGAAGATGATACGCTAGTGGATCCTCAAGATGAAACTGCTCAAGAAACACAAGAGCAAAACAAGGAGGACCAAAATGATGCACAGGATGACCGTTATGACTTAGATGTAGAGACAGTTGATCCAAGAGAAGAAAAAGAGACAAGCAATGAAGATGAAGTTGTTGTAGTAGAAAAGAAGAAGAGCAATAAGAAGCAACAAAGAAGCAACAAAAGAGCACGATCTCCCACAAAAGGTAAAAGACAAGAATAAGAAAGGTGAGCAAAAGCTTCCTTATCCAGATCAAAAAAAGAAAGCACCGGATCAGGTAATCTATGATTCTTTCAAAAAGGCACTTGGTGATCATCTAGAAATTCCATTTACGGATGCAATAAAAGTTCCTACCTATTCTAAATTCCTCCGTGATATTCTTAGTAGAAATAAATAAATAACTGAAACCGTTGCCATGGTGACTAGTTATCCTGCTAATGGGAAGCTATTGTCTAAATCGGGAGATCCCGGAATACCAACTATTTCATGCTCAATTGGCAAAACAGATATTCACAATGCCTTGTGTGATTTAGGTGCAGGAGTTAGTGTAATGCCATATTCCCTCTATAAAATGTTAGGATTAGGGGAGTATTCCCCTACTACTATTACTTTATAGATGGCTGACAAGTCCAATAAACAACCCATTGGTATGATTGAGGATGTTCTACTTAGAATAGATGAACATGTTATTCCCACTGATTTTATTATTCTTGAAATTCCAGAGGATGAAAAATTATCCATAATACTTGGAAGACCTTTCCTTAATCTGCAGAGCATCGAGTTGATTGTCTTTGAGGAAAATAATCTTCAATGTTTATGATGTTGAGATCATCCGGTATTTTCCAAAGAAGCTAGAAGCAGGAGAAAGACATATTCCACCGGCAAAACGAGTTCATGTGGTAAGTGCCTTTGATAAGGGAAACCCAGGGTAAGAATTCGAGAACCTAGAAGGGGTTGAGTAATTCAAACATTCTTAATAAAGCGGCAATGGCAGCCAACCCATCACATTAATAAAACAAACTAAAGAATAAAATGAATGCGCATTCCTACAACTTTTTCACAAACATTCTTGCGGAACCTCACTCATGAAGATGCTGCTGTCAAAAAGTAGTAGAAATATCGATTGAACAAGCATAGAATAAGTATAAAAATAAAAGTTTGAGTTTTATCTACAAAAACTAAGCAATCATTTTGTCCAGATTAAAAGGGAATCTCTAGTTGAGGAGAAGAAGTTGGTGGTACTAAAAATCCTGCTCTATACCTGTTGTTGTTGGTCAAAAAATGTCACATTTTCTCTCAAAACAAGGTGTTTCGCTAAGTTTCAGGATAAGAAAGAACTCCCAAAGGAACACATTTTTTTCGATGTCTACAGATAGCTTAACGACCAACTATTCGGCAGGAATAAAAATTCCGTCCATATAGATATCTTTGCCATTGACAAATTTTCTTTCGTAGGAACAGAAAGTTTAACGACCAACTATCTGACGGAATAAAATTCTGGCCATATAGTTCCGGCCATATAAATATCGATGCCTTCATCAAATTTCTTTTCCAGGATACTGAAGGTTTGGCGACCAACTATATGGCAGGACCATTTTGATCCGGCCGTATAGTTGCGCCCGTATAGCTGTGTTCTAGCATAAAGAAACCCTAATTGTCGATGCATGGCAACTATACATCGGGAACTACATATCCTGCCCATATATTTGCGCCTGTATAGTTCGGCGCGACCACTTAATCACACCAGGGCGGCTAGGGCTCTTCTTCCGCCTCACTTTTCTCTCATTTTCTCTCTCCAAACCTCTCAAAACCCACCTAGAATTCTTGATTCTTTTTGGATTTCATTCGTTTGAGTTGGGGAATCAATAGATCGGTATGTTTCTCTCCCTATCCATGCTTTATTTTCAGAAATCCATGGTTGAAACTCTCACTTTGATCTAGTGGATGAACTCAAGCTTATTTGATTTCTCATGTTAGGATTAAAATTTTCCATAGAATCATTTGTATATCATGTAGAAACTATATGCCTAAGGTTTCATGGTGAAATTTTTACGTGCATCAAGATGAACAAAATTGGTAGCATTTTACATGAAACAAGCGCCAGCGTGGCGAGAGTTAGTAGCACTTGGGATGATATCAACACCAAGTTGTTCATGGTTTCATCAAGGGTGATTCCCACTTCAACCTCATATGTGTGAATTCAAGGCTAGCTCTGCTACTGCCTCATAAGACACAATACCTACACCGAGCTCACCTATGATTTCCTTGCCTCTTTCTACGATTACCACAAGGAGAAAGGTAATGCGTGCACGGTAAGCTTCACCATGAACCAGCAGCATTATGAAATAAATTTCGAACAATTTTGTGATGCTTTTGGTTTCCCTCACGATGGGGAGTCAACGGTTACAAATTTATATATCGTCTCAAGTGGAGAAACATGGTAGGTTATTTCTGTTAATGGTGGCAGGGACTTCTACCAGAAGATGTCAACCATTTAGAACCCAACAATTCGCTACTACGCCTTGTTCCTCGCCAACACACTGCTGGGAAGAGGAGATACCGATTCCAAGGAAAATGCAGACATGGCCATGATCACCAAGGCACTCTTCCCCAATGCACCACAAAGCCCCAATCCTGTGCCTCTACTCCTCTAGCACTTTCGCCACGAGAGCAACAAAAAGAAAGTTGACATTCGCATTGGTGGATTAGTAACCCACCTTGCCCTAGCATTGGACATTATATTACGTGATGCAACTTTGTTTATGGCTCCAAACTTATGGATGTCAAATATTTAACTGCTTGTGGTTTCCTCGATGTTTACCGAGCTGACAAGAGGCTCCAATCATATCAGTTTCCTTGTATTGGTGATGCATAGGTTGAGCAGGTTTCGTTGCACAGTCCACAAGCCTTCACGATTGTGGAGAAGGACAACTGGATCCTCACCAAGGATCAAGTGGTGGAGATCATGGCTGAATTCCAGCCTGATCAAGAAGAATATGAAGAAGGAGAGCAGCAGGATGAGCATGAGCATGAGCAGGAGTAGGAGAAGGAATACAACCACCTTGGGAGGGGCGGCAGACAGCAATAAGGGGATCACAGGATCACCTTGACAAGAGGCTCCAATCAATTAAGCGCAATAGGAGTTCAACTCGTCCCCTATGAAGAATTTCAGCAGCTCAACCAGCATGTTGGGAGATTGACCACACTCTACAAGTAGTGAATGAAGATGTGAGTGCCTTAACTCACAACTTGGTCACTTCATGACCACTTCACGACTACTACCTATAGTATACGCTTTTGCCAGCGAATGGCGGCAACAAGCCCGAAACTGTGTTGTCAGTTGATAACAAGTATGCCATGGCGGGTCCTCGAGGCGTGGAAGAGAGGGGTGTAAGGCGATGCGGTGTTACGGGACGGTGAGCACACAAGTTTACCAGGTTGAATCCACGGCTTTGGATGGATCCTACTCCTACTAGCGATCGATGTCTGATGAAGCGGAATATGGGTTACAAGGGTTTAGCCTATCTGAGTTGAGATTGTAGACTATTACGAGGTGCCCTAAAGTCTTACCCTAGGGCGGCTTATATAGATATCCGGCCTAGGGTTTCTGAGAAGACCTATCCGGCTATGACTAAGAGTTGGTTACAGAGTACATCTTGAACTACAAGTAACATAACATGCCTATGTCGGTAAGTCTTCTAGGCCTTCCCATTACCGGACTGGACTCCGTCTCTTATCCCTGACTGGGACGCCCGTGAAGCAAAGCTCTAACCCAAAGTGGGCCACCTTGGTCAGTGAGGCATAGTCAGGATACTCGGAAAGTATATCCCCAGCAGCAGCCCCCGGAAGCCTCCAAGATCCAGAGTCGTATTTCATCATCATCTAGCTTGATCTTCGGCTTGCAGGATCTTGAAGGGTTCCTGAAACTTCAAAAGAAAGGATAGGATCCGTGTCTCAAAATGATTCTGACCTATGAATACGTTATTGGGTTTCCGACTTGAAATTCAAACTAAGCCAGAACTTGGCTTCTGATGTAACCTAACATCAGTCAAGGTCAAGTCACGTCACTGACAGACATTCCTGTCAGCACGACCATTGGTGGGTCTGCCTTTCGTGGAACCGAGGCGTCGTTTTAATGCATGCGTGGAATCGAGGCAGCGTAATCATCGCGAGGGAGTTACCCAGATCCTTCCATGATGTGTGGCATGGTTACTGTTACTTTGCACGAATCTTTGCGCAAATGAAGGATATAAGGGGTTGAGATTTCTCCCTTATTCCTCACTAGCGCGATTCCTCCTCCTTCCTCTCGACATTTTCTGAGCAGATCCTCTACCTCCCCAAATTCCACAACACCACCCACCCTAGGTCATAGGTGCCTAAAATGGGCGAGGTTCATCTTCATCTTGTGACCCGAGCAGTGACAACACTGTGGAGGAGAAGGAAAAGTTCCACGGGGTTTGGATCCCATGTGTTCTTGATGATACCAAGCTCCACATCTTCGAGAACGAAGGTCTCCTCCGCGCCGGTGACTGGCGGAGCGGCTTCGGACAAACCGCCCCCACCCCCAACACCGACGAGTGAGTGCATTGTAGCACCCACCTCAACAGAGGTTTGAGCTTTCCACCCTCAGATTTTCTTTTCTAAGGTTATAGATCATTATGGAGTACAACTCCACCATCTCCCCCCAAACTCTCTTTTAGAGATGAGTGTGTATGCCTCTTTGTGTGAGGGGTATCTTGGTATTAGGCTGAGTATCATACTCTTCCGGTATTACTTTGATACTCGGAGAAACTCTATCACCGCTGGTAATTCTTACATTACTAGAACTCTTATCTTTTTTGTTAGGAGAGAGCGAGTCTATCCTAGGATTAAGGCTAATGAGTCGGTGAAGCAATGGTCGTCAATGTTCTTCTATCACAAGGACAGTTGATGGCTCTGTCTATGGCGCCCAGAAAAGTGTTGGTGCATGGTTGATGTAGAGCTCGTTGGGAACCCCAAGAGGAAGGTATGATGAGCACATCAGCAAGTTTCCCTCAGTTATGAAACCAAGGTTTAATCGAACTAGTAGGAGCAAGGAAACACCCCAAAGGTGTTACTAGCTGAGCTTTGGTAGGGAGCACTACCGGTGCTAGTAGCAACGTGGAGACCTACACAACACAACCACAGAACTTTGTCCCCAACTTGCGATGAGGTTGTCAATCTCACCGTGTTTTGCGGAAAACAAAGGATTAAACGTATCGAATGGAAAGAAGTAAAAGTTTGCAGAAAGTAAACACAAAGAAGTAAACAGTTTGTAGATTGAATGTAGAAGACAAGGACCGGGATCCATAGTTCACTAGAGGTGGCTCTCCTTAAGATAGATAACATGCTGGGTGAACAAATTACAGCGGGGTAATTGACAAACACCGAGAAGGCAATACATACAAATACTAATCATCTTGACTCCTTTGAGACTTGATTGGGCATTACAACATAATACATACACCGCCATCCAACTGCATCTATGACTAATAATCCACCTTTAGGTTATCATCCGAACCCCCTCCAGTATTAAGTTGCAAGCAACAGATTATTGCTTTACGAACTACATGTAAAGTAAACAATACGATTGTTCTATGAACAAAGGATTGTTGTTTTCTCCCTAGTAGAAACAACACATCTAGTACCTTAAATTTCATCACTTCCCCAGTTACGGAGGCATGAACCCACTATCGAGCATAAATACTAACTCTTGGAGTTGCTAGCATCTACTTGGCCAAGATAGCTACTAACAGCGGAAAGCATGCAAGATCACAAATAACAAACACATGATAGAATCAATAATCAATCTGAAATAGCATCTCAATATCCATCGGATCCCCGCAAACACAACATGTATGAATTACAAATAGATGATCTTGATCATGAGCAGACTCACAAGATCTAAACATGAAAGCATAAAGGAGGAGAACCAGCCATCTAGATGATCTTGATCATGAGCAGGTGCGGAAGAGCTTGATCTCTCCCGATCTAGGGATGGAGATGATGGTGGCTACAGACTCTTTCGTGGATTTTTGATCGGGTACTTAGGGTTTTTGTCCCGAGGGCAATATATAGGCGGAAGGAGAGACCGAGGGGGTGCCTGGGCTGGCCACACCACCCCCTGGTGCGGGCCAGGCCTGGCCGCACGGCCAGGTGGTGTGGCCGCCCTCGGCCTTCTGTCTTGTGATACGGCACTTGATCCCTTCCGAAAAATAGGCACTTTGGCTTTTGTCCGTCAATTCCGAGAATATTGATTTTTCGACTTTCTGGAACCAAAAAGCAGTAGAAAACAGGCAAGCGCATGGCTCTTGTTAATAGGTTAGTCCAAGAAATCAAATGAAAAGTACTCCAAAGTTGGAACAAAACACAAGAAAGTGGATAAAACCAAGCATGGAACATCAAAAATTATAGATACATTTGCAATGTATCAACATCCCCAAGATTAACTCCTGCTCGTCCCCGAGTAGGTAAGTGATAAAAAAGAAGGAATAATTTTTGAGGTGACATGCACCATCAAAGACTTGATCAAAGTATTTGCAAAACATTCAAAGCTGGGATCATAGTACTTCAATCATAACATGAAAGACAAAGTTCTAGCAATAAGCAAAGAAACTATGAAGCAACATGAAAAGGCACAAACACAAGATTCATGAATAACAATGCTTTGCAAGACGTTTGTTTGTTTCACATAAAGAAAACATAGCATAATAGTATTCAGGTTGGCCCTCATAGAGTAGCAAATATAAATGCATAGGACACCTTCAAAGTTCATAAGAGTGAGTAGATACAAAAGTTTAAAACAAGCAATATCAAGTTATGCATCAAGCAACTAGTCTTGGGACAATGCACATAGAACTAAGAATGGCCACTATGCTCTCAAAGTAGGTGCATAAAGGTAGAAGGTGGAGACTCAATATAATGGTGGAAGAAATGCCTTTGTAAAAGGAAGTAGGGATTCAAGTCTCATAAAGATCTTCCAAAAATTATGGTACTTATAGCTTTCAGCTCTCATTGCCCCTATCATAAGCATCTTGAAGTGATTAAGGTTAAAGTGAACAAACTATGGTGTACATGCTTGAAGTATAAGTCAGAAATCTCATGTCCCTTGTATCGAGGGGCTCCTCATGCTACTCAAGTTTAGTCACAGTAAGTTCTTGTCATCGTAAGTAAATGTGTATTATTAAGAACCTTAGCAGAGTACCCTTGCCGATGATACGGAAGAATCCCCATATCAAAATGACAAGGCAAGCGGACAACGAGCATCTCGGCATTCTTCTTATTTACCATGGGAATATGGTGCTTTTCTCTCTTTCCTCTTTTCATAGTATCTCTTTTTTCTTTTTCTCTTTTTTCTCAATATAGGACTCTTTTTTATAAGAAGAATGCTTCATAGACAGCTCATTATGGTTCGCTACAGGTTTCCACCATGTCCGCATGGATTAGACCAGCGGCCCAGGCGTTTCTCTAACACATATACATAACTCCATGGACTTACAAGCTCCCCTTTCATTTCACACCGATGACATCCATGTACAAAAGAGCATGATATCAACTAGGTACAAGTACCAAGTGCAATGTTGAAAGCTTTCCCCATGAAAGCATGGTTCTGCTAATTCCGAACAAATAAGTGCAAGCATATACAACATAGAAGACACAATGGTTCAAGTTTATTAAGGGCAAGTAAAGTAAAGTGTGCCATCAAGTTCGTGAGAGCTTTAATCACTAGTTTTCTCATAACAAGTTTAATTTTGGAAGGTAAACAAAAGCATGAATATAATTGGAATAGCATAATCTAGTAGGTAGGTATGGTGGACTATTTGGAATAACTTGGTTTAGGGAGTTGTATGCATGAGTGGAACTCATACTTGGTTGTGGAGGCTAGCAAAAGACTGGGAGCGACAAACTAAGAGAGTAATAATGGCCATAATCATGGAAGCGACAAAACATCATTGATGAAAGCATAAAGTGATATTACAAGTTGAAAACTAAAGGATCATAAAGGCTATAGTGACTAACGGTCATAACATGATACGAGCATGTGCCAAATCGACCCAAATAAAGCATCAAAGGAGACTACCACTATACTATGCTTTAATATGCTAAAACAACGCATGATTCATCCAAGGCACATTAAGCAATCTCAATTGTTTATAACAAGTCATGCTACAGCAAAGAATACTAAGCATAAAGCAAAAACAATATCAAGCATGGCATGACAAAGCACAGGCATAGTCAAAAACAAGCTCTTTTTACCACATACGTATGAACTTTCCTACTCTTTTCCAAACCAAACCAAACCATTTGCAAACCAATGTATGAAAGAGGGGGTCCAACCAATTTATTCAGAAAACTAAGCAAACCAAGCAAACGAAAAACCAAAACGAAAACAAAAAACCAAAACCAAAACAAAAAACCAAAACCAAAACGAAAAAGAAGACGCTCCAAGAACAACACAATTGTGCATGAAACAATAAAAATAAAGCGTTTGGAAGAAACACGGAATTTTATTGATGAAGAAGGGATATCTTGGGCATCCCCAAGCTTTGACGCTTGTACATCTTGGATATTTCTTGGGGTGACCCGCGTGGCATCCCAAAGCTTGAGCTTTAGTCCATCCTTCATCTCATTACTCATTCCTTCCATACACCTGAAAATTTTCCTTCATACAAAACTTCACACAATCTTTATTAGCAACATTAGTGCACTTAAGATAAATAAGTCTTAAGGTTCAGTTCTAACACCAAATAAACTTCCATTAGAACACTAGCTACTGTAGCACTTCCTTCAAAAAGCTCAGTTCCCCAAAAGAACTCAAAAAGGAACCCGCAAGAAGCAAATGCAAAAAATGGCAGAAATCTGTCAAAACAGACCAGCAGGTAAAGACGAATTTTTTCGAAGACCTTCTGTTGCTCAAATCAAAAAGTGTTGAACTAACGAAAGTTAGATAACACCTGGGGCAGAAGCAAAAACAATTACAGCTCAATACAACATACAGATCTCTCTCACGAATTTTTACGGTGAAGCACAAAAATCTGTTTCGGGACAGCAACTTTCCCAATCATTACTTCACTCTCGTTAGAGGTTACTCTTGGCACAAAAAGCAAAGAAAAAGGATAAGGAGCAGTTATTACAGAGGCAATAACTTCCAAGACTCATCTAAAACTTTTGGGTTATCTCCCAATAAGTACTTTTCTTTAACGCCTTTAAGTTAGGCATAAGAACCAAAGAAAGAATCAAGTGTTCTCAAATGAAGAAGCATTAAGATCAATACCAGAAATATTTTCAACAAGGCAAGGTATATCATCCAAATGAGTTCTAGAGGATCCTCTCTCAATGATCTTAGGTTCACTATTCTCATCAAAAGGGTTTGCAGGAACAATCCAATCAAGATTCTTTTCTATGGCATCATGTATTACTACTAGTTTGAAGTGTATTGGTATCTTAGGTTCCTCCCCATTAGGTTCGGTTTTATTCATCTTTTCTCGTGTACCAACAACATCTACACATGAGCCTAGCATATTGAAACGTTCAAAGACTTTCCTAGCTTCCTTGGCAACATCATAGAACTCCTTAAGCAAAGTTTCTAAAATGAAATCCCTCTTTTCAGGATCCTCAATTTCTTTAAGCTTAAGAAACATTACTTGCATTAAGGGGTTGAGGTTAACAAACCTAGCTTCTAACATGTGAATTAAAGAAGCTGCAGCAATCTCATAGTTTGGAGGAAGTTCTACAAGGGATTTATCCTCAGTATCTTCATGCTTACTAACATGATTAAAGAATTCTCCAATGTTATCTTTCCCAATTCTAGAACCACTACCAATTGGAAGGTTTTTCAGGGTGAATGTAGGGATCAACATGGTGAGCTAAGGAAGAGGTGACAACTAAAGGAGACTTAATTTTTTTATGTTTTTGAATAAGAAATCAAACAAGTAAAACTATTTTTTTTGTGTTTTTTATAACAAAACAAGCAAAAAAAGCAAAAAGAAAACTAAGCAAAACAAAAACAACAAAGTAAAGAGATTGGTTATGAGGGACTCCCCTTGTGAAGATGTCCTTGACTCCCGACAGCAGCCCGAGAGAAAAATGCTTGATGGCTTTGTGTATGGCGCCCAGAAAAGTGCTGGTGCGTGGTTGATCTAGAGCTCGTTGGGAACCCCAAGAGGAAGGTATGATGAGCATAGCAGCAAGTTTCCCTCAGTTATGAAACCAAGGTTTAATCGAACCAGTAGGAGCAAGGAAACACCCCAAAGGTGTTACTAGTTGAGCTTTGGCAGGGCGCACTACCGGTGCTAGTAGCAACGTGGAGACCTGCACAACATAACCACAGAACTTTGTCCCCAACTTGCGATGAGGTTGTCAATCTCACCGTGTTTTGCGGAAAACAAAGGATTAAATGTATCGAATGGAAAGAAGTAAAAGTTTGCAGAAAGTAAACACAAAGAAGTAAACAGTTTGGAGATTGAATGTAAAAGACAAGGACCAGGATCCATAGTTCACTAGAGGTGGCTCTCCTTCAGATAGATAACATGCTGGGTGAACTAATTACAGCGGGGCAATTGACAAACACCGAGAAACCAATACATGTATATACTAATCATCTTGAATCCTTTGAGACTTGATTAGGCATTACAATATAATACATAGACCGCCATCCAACTGCATCTATGACTAATAATCCACCTTCAGGTTATCATCCGAACCCCCTCCAGTATTAAGTTGCAAGCAACAGATTATTGCTTTACGAACTGCGTGTAAAGTAAACAATATGATTGTTCTATGAACAAAGGATTGTTTTTTTCTCCCAAGTAGCAACAACACATCTAGTACCTTAGAGATTTCTTTCACTTCCCTAGATTACTAGAGGCATGAACCCACTATCAAGCATAAATACTAACTCTTGGAGTTGCTAGCATCTACTTGGCCAAGATAGCTACTAACAACGGAAAGCATGCAAGATCACAAATTACAAAGACATGATAGAATCAATAATCAATCTGAAATAGCATCTCCATATCCATCGGATCCCTGCAAACACAACATGTAAGAATTACAAATAGATGATCTTGATCATGAACAGAGCTCACAAGAGCTAAACATGAAATCACAAAGGAGGAGAACCAGCCATCTAGCTACTACATGGATCCGTAGTCCAAGGGTGAACTACTCACGCATCACACCGGAGGCTTGCATGGTGATGAAGAAGGCCTCCAGGTTGAATTCCCCTCTCTGGCAGTGTGCCGGGAAGAGCTTCAGATCCCTCCCGATCTAGGGATGGAGATGACGGCTCTGAGACTCTTTCGTGGATTTTTGATCGTGCCAGGGTTTTTTTCCCGAGGGTAATATATAGGCGCAAGGAGAGGTCGAGGGGGTGCCTGGGCTGGCCACACCACCCCCTGGCACGGGCCAGGCCTGGCCGCGCAGCCAGGTGGTGTGGTCACCCTATGGCCCTTCTCCGTCTCAGTTTCGCACTTGATCCCTTCCGGAAAAATAGGCACTTTGCTTTTGTCCCATCCAATTCGAGAATATTCATTTCGACTTTCTGGAACCAAAAACAGCGAGAAAAGCAGGCGGTAATGTGGCTCTTGTTAATAGGTTAGTCCAAGAAATCATATGAAAAGTACTCCAAAGTTGGAACAAAACACAAGAAAGTGGATAAAACCAAGCATGGAACATCAAAAATTATAGATACATTTGCAATGTATCAACAGTCCGACTCCCGGCAAAGCATATGCTTTGCCGGTTTTCGCAGATGGCGCTGCCATGCCCCAAGAGTCTTGGGACGCGGATCCTTCGGCTCTCACTGACGATCTGCTTCTTGCTAAGAGGCGGATCGAATATCTGATGAAGCATAAGGGTCTGAAAGGATCCGATTTAATGCACTAATGTCTGGCACGCCGGATCCAACCTCTTCAACACCATGGTCACCGGCTCATGCACTCCATCACCAAGAGCAAGTCGGACACCCTCTGGATCTGCTCTCGTCTTTACTTGGAAAAGGACTATGAGTCCCAAATCAGGTGGTTGATAAGGGAGCGGATCGAAAGAAAAATCCTGGAGCTGTCTTTAGACATGTATACGGCTGATAATCCTGTTGTACCAGTAAGTTTTCTAGCAATAACTAGAATTATGTGTTCATCTATATATTATTGTTTCTTTCTACAACACTGAGATATTTCTTCTTTTCAGCTTGCTGACCTTCCCGAGTTGGAGCTTGCTCCTCTCAAGGGATATCCTCCTAAGATCTCCCAGGATGATGGAGAACTGGTCCCACTGCCGGAGACCCTTACCCAAAAGCATAAGGCTCCGAAAGTTTCCATCGGCACAAAGGAAGTGCCTGATGTGAAGAGGTAACTTTCTTCACAAGGTATCTGTATTTTATTTATCATTCTTACTGAAATGTAATGATGTTTGTTCTATTACCTCCTCAGAGCTAAACAACTCACCAAGGGCAAGGGGAAAGGAGGCTCATCGAAGCCCCTAGGCCAGTCAAAGTTGAATTTGACTTCTCCTGCCACAGCGCCTCCGACTCCTGCCCTGTAGCCTTCTACAACACTGGAGATCACTCCATCTCCATCTATCGCAGAAGATCCGGCTCTTCATTCTGAGCCCGCGAACCTTGGTTCGCAGACCGACGTCACCATGGGTGACTCGGCAGTTGAAAAGGGTGAACCCTCAAAGGGTAATGATCCCTCGGAAGAGGTTTTTGTCGACAACCTCCTTAGTAATCTGGGACTTGCCAAACTTGGCATTACTTGGAAATCTGCGGAGGAGATCCAACGGCTAGCCCAGCAATGCTTGGAAAGCCGGAACATCACCGCCGGGGAGGAGGCACAAGAAGTAGAGGACATCAAGTACTCCGATAATCCCGCTGACCCTCGCCGAGAAGGTTAGCACCAAGGTGAACATGAGCTTAAGCAAGCTTACTAATGAACATCATGTAAGTTGAATTTCCAACTCACCTCTTTTACATTATTTCATATCATATCCTCTAGCCCCCAAGCATGAAGTTGGATAGATAATCCAGATTTATGCTTTCATAGGATGCCAAGAATGAACTAGTGTAGCCCCCAAGGCTCGTGCCACTATTAGTTAAAATATTAGCCCGAGTCTTTACTAGACTTCTGACTCTGGGTATTATTCTGACTTATAGAAAGTTAATTCGTATAACTAGGAATCATTGAAGAATATTTGTAACAAGTGGAGAGAGATCAGGGCTCTCTAGCTTGAAAATGCTCAATTAAAGGTGTCAAGGGATGAGGCTGAAGGTAATCATTTCAGTCCTTAACCTTGCTATTTTCTGCTTTCATAGTCGAATTACCTATTCGACTGTTGGTCTGTTGCTTACAGCTCTGGTTAAACAATTATGTTCCATGATTGAAGAGGCCGAAAATCTCAAGACCCTGGAGGTGGAGAACACTGACTTACATCGAGAGATGAATAAGCTTAAGGCAGATCACGAGCGTAGCATTGCACAAGTCCTCGAATCATCCTCCATGGCCACCTAAGAACGTGATCGAAGGATCACAGCTCAGGATCAAAAAATCTCGGATATCAACGATGCATTATTCAGAGAGAAGGACATCACCGAGGCACTCCGGGCAGAACTCCAGAGCCTTAGGACGGAGAAAACCAAAGTTGAAGATGTCATCTTCGGTATGTTTCCTACTTTTTGACTTTCTTCTTTTTTGACTCTAGGAGTTCGGACATATTTTCTAACCTTTGCCTTATATGTGCCGGTCCTCTGAATTTACTGGATTCTTCCTCCACCGAGCCTTGCACCATCTGGCTTACACAAGTCGGCGACTTGCTTCATGATTTCCGCCAATCTTTGGAGGATATTGGCGAAGTACTCAAGGCTCCGGACATGAACAAAATGTATGGCTTTGAGGTGCGAGACAAAGCTAAGGAGATGCCTCATCTCATCTAGGACTAAAACATGTCCTACGCGTGAACTGCAGCGCAGAACGCCCTCACCATGGTTATGAGCCACCATGGAAACATGGAAATCTGGCAACTAACCAGAGGGTACTGTAAAGTGGATAAAGACGGACAGGAGCAAAACATTAAGGCCATCATCGACTCCTGTGCTGGATATGAATGTCACGTAGCTTATTTGACCAGCTATGACACTCCTTTGTTCACTCGTGTGGAGATGCCTCCTCCACCTGTCGAAGAAACAGCCAAAGTTTCCGACGATGAGCAAACCGTTTCGGATTTGAATGTCTCGGACAGAAATCAAGGCGAGGTCGATGCCTCCAGTGATCCAGCAGCTCCTACCTCTTCTCCTGCATCGTAAAGTACCAGAAACAACGATGTGTTATTCTGGAACATTTCGGGTTGTAAATAAGTGGTGCAATACTTTTGCTAGTGCAAAGATTTGCTACTTCTATTTAGCACTTTTGTCTTTATTTTGATGCGCCTAGAATGTTTAGATAAGCACTTTATGTTTTTGTCTATACTCATCATTTATCTGGCTTTCCGCCTCATCCATTTCGTGAGCCGGCCAACTTTCAACAAGGAAACTTTGCCGAGCAACGGAGCTCAATTTCTAAACTAGTTTAAACTTAGAAACAAAGCCAGATTCCAGTACCAACAATTCACTACTCAGAAAATGCCCGCATCTAGCAATCAGATAAAGAACCAAAGTACAAACTAGAAATTTTAGATTTATACCCGAAGGTAGCATTTTTAGAATCGGAAATCTTAACCAGAATAAACATGAGCATAAAGTACTTTCAAGTATTCTGGGATTTTCGACTGTGACATGATCATGCGAAAATAAGATGGTAGTATAAAAGTTCTCAGAAAAATTTGAGGCAACCAACACTTTATTTCTCATTGGACATGTACACATATATGATTACAAAGAAAGAAAATTTAAGAATAAAAGGGACGTAGCTGAGCAATATTCCACGGTCTGTCTAATTCTTAGGTCTTGTCGCCTCCAGCTCTCTTTCTTTTCTTAGTAGCAGGTCTTTCTTTGACTGGCCGCATATCAGTTAGATAGTAAGAACTATTGTGCAATACTCGACTAACTAAAGAGGGCCCTTCCCGTATTGGGGAAAGTTTGTTCTTTCTTTTCTACACAAGCCAGAGAACCAAATCGCCTTTATTGAAAGACCGGTTTCTGACTTTCTGGCTATGATACTTGTGTAACTTCTGCTGATAGGATGTTTATCTCATCTCAGCAACAACGCGAACTTCTTTGATTAAATCGAGATTATTTTGTCGAGAAATTTCGGCATCTTCTTTACTATACGCAGCAACTCGGGGAGAAGTATGAATCAAATCACTAGGAAGAACTTCTTCTGCACCATAGACCAAGAAGAAAGGTGTGTATCCGGTTGACCTGTTCGAAGTTGGTCGTAAACTCCATATCACTGAAGGTAATTCCTCTGCCCAAGCCCCTGCAGCACGACGTAGTGGTGCTTTGAGTCTTGGTTTGATGCCTTATAGGATTAAACCATTTGCTCTTTCGACTTGTCCATTAGCCTGTGGATGTGCAATTGACGCAATGTCAAGCCAGATATTTTGTTCATCATAGAATTCGGCAAGTTCTCCCATAGAAAAATTTTGTTCATCACAGAAGCCGAATATTATAACATCTCGACAGGTCTTCTAGCTGTTGCTCCATCACAACTAGTTATGGGTTTAACCTCAATCCATTTTGTGAATTTATCCACCATCACTAAGAGATGAGTAAATCCACTTGGAGCCCGTTTAAACGGTCCTACCATGTCAAGCCCCCAGACCGCGAAAGGCCATGTTATAGGTATTGTTCATAGTTTATCAGCCGGAACATGAGCTTGTTTGGCATACTTTTGGCAGCCTTTGCACGTCTTGACCAGCCGTTCGGCATCTGCCTTGGCTGTAAGCCAGAAAAATCCGTGTCTGAAAGCTTTTGCCACTAAAGACTTGGCTGCAGCGTGATGGCCAGATTCGCCTTTGTGGATCTCTCGTAAGATTTACACTCCTTCTTCCGGAGATACACAGCGCTAAAAGACCCTAGATACACTCTGCTTATAGAGCTTACTATTTTATAGGTTTTTGCTCGTCGGATGATCTGCTGGCTCAGAACCTCGTCTTCGGGTAATTTTCCATCTACCAAGTAATCAAGGTATGGTTGAGTCTAGCTTGGAATTACAGCCAGAACTGCCATTAAAGGTGAGTCGGATTTGGTCGGATATTCCTCATCTACTCCTTTTATAGAGGGAACTTTGAGGTGCTCTAAAAAAGCACCATCCGGGAACTTTTTCTGTGTAGATCCTATTCGAGATAATGCATCTGCTTCCTCATTTTCTGTTCGAGGGATGTGTTGAACCTCGAACCCTTTGAATGATTTAGATAGTTCATCCATGATAGCTCTATATGCTTCCATGTGTTTATTTGCATTACAGATATCCGACACTTGTTGAACAATAAGATCCGAATCCCCATAACACATTAATCGTCAGATGCCGATATCCTTAGCGATCTGGATTCCATGCAGCAATGCTTCATATTCGGCAATGTTATTTCTTGCCGTGAAGTGGATCTGCAACACATAGAAAAGTTTATCTCCTTGGGGTGACTTGAGCACCACGCCAGCCCCCTAACCCCCGAGCACCTTAGAACCATCAAAATGTAAGGTCCAGTATTCCGACTCTAGGAGGGTCATATTTTCCGTTATCTCTGTCCAATCAGCAAAAAAGTCAGTGAGGATTTGGGATTTGATTGTTGTACGAGGTTTGTACTCAATGTCGAAAGCTTAAAGCTCTATGCCCCATTTTGCGACACGTCCTGTAGCATCGTTGTTGTCGATTATATCTCTCATGGTAGCTCTGCTCACCACCGTAATTTGATGTTCCTGAAAGTAATGTCGTAACTTCCGGGATGTGAAGAACACACTGTAAGCCAGCTGTGGGGCCCCCGGATTAATCCTTCGAGAATCCCTGTTATGCATACAACCACGATCCCATGATCAGTTAGTCGTGGCACATAACCGATGAGTATCATTACAACATCCGAGAATATACCAAAATTACAAGACTTACATAAATGCCGTTATGGCTACATCACTAGTCATCAGCGGAACTTCATCAAGTGCAGAGCCCGAGCCATGCCTTAACCTACAGGCAACTGACTAGGAGAACGTCCTAGCTCGCTTAGTCACCCACGCCATCTTCTTCTTGATATTTGGCCAAGTTAATAGCGAGGGACAATGCCAGTGAGTACTTTGAATGTACTCGCAAACCACCTTAAGATAATAGTAATAACAAGAGGATATGCATTATGGCTGTGGTAGTAGGAGGGCTCCAAGAGGGGTTCTTTTCTCAATTAGTTTCTCTTGTAGATATAGCATCTACATATCTTTGTTGAAAATTTTTGTAAAACATTTTGAAAACCTTTTTGAAAAGTTTTGGAAAACATTAGGACTGGGTCACCCATTTGTTCCTCCTTTACGGTCATCCCATGACCAAACTCCCTCCATCCCTTTTCTGACCCTCCCATGGTCAAAACAGGGATCCTTTCCGACCATCCCATGGTCAAAACATTTTCAAAGCCTTTGCTTTTCCGAAATCCTTTTTGAAAACCAAAACCAGCACCGCTCTCTGAACCTTCCCAACTGGCCCATGACCATGACACGGCTATTCGAATAGATTTACACTCTATAGAGGTTGTACACTTTACCCACATCATCCGGGTACACTACCCTGATCTTCACCGATCGTGGGTCGAGTAACCGATCAAGACTCTCCGGATGCCCACTCCAATATAAGTTCCTACCCTATGAGTGTTAATCCCCTCAAAACCGGGACGTCAGGTGAGGACCAACCGGAGCGCTCTTTCCACTTCTCGAGTGTGCGCTTTCAATGAGGGGCTCATGGTAACGCGCGGAGGCCTGCCGACCCTTTGTTCCTTCTCCAGTTCCCACCTTGATCGGAGAAGGCCCACCCTCCAGGGATCCCTGATCCTCTGTAGTTGTTGCGAGGCAGCTTATACCAGAATAGACAAACATCAAATCCAGCCCTGTCCCATACCAGAGTAATGTGTTTGCACAGGGTTAATTGTTCTAGCAAAACTGCAGAGAACAAGGTGCGTTTTTGTAAACCTTTTTCCTCCGGTTTTCCTCCAGCATTTATAAAACAAAACCCTTTTCTTTCTCAACATCTCTTGGTAGGTCTCACCTCACCAAGGTTTTATCATAAAACATTTGGTAAAACTTTTTCTAGGGTTTTCCCATCATCTAGCTTTTGCTTCGGCTAAATCGGGGTCTCCAAAGGGGTATGGAGGATATGCACCATCTATTCCACTAGGGACAGGTAGGTGTCACCAAGGGGTTGTACTTAACAGTACAGAAGGGTAATAGTGCGGAGGAGCCAAACCACTACCATAAATTCAATCAACATAAAGTAAAGCAATGCAGTTTAAAATCAACAGAAGATAAAACATGCATAAGTAAAATAGTAGGACAAGGATTATGAGCAAGAAGGTGGCTGGCCTGATGATCAGCAATATGGCATAAATGTCCCTGTACTTCTTATTAGAAAACCATAATAACCAATAGAAACCATCTTCTGCTGCTCTCCGATATAATTACAACTATCGTCGATAGGGAACACATGCAAACAAACAAGAGGGCAGAATCAACACCATACAAACAAGCACCATTACATACAACAAACAATGAATAATATCAGATTAAGATTCAGATGGTTTTGAGAGGATTGGAAATGGGAGATTGAGGTGGTCTTGGAGAAGGGGATGAAAATCCCTTAGGATTATAGTCTAGAAATTACCTAAAAGATGGATTTTTGAACAAGATCATATTCTGTATGGTAACATTGTAAAAAACATGATACCAACAGATAGGTATTGATAAAATGAAACCAACAAAAGTGGTTTCACTATTTTATCACCTACCAAAGATTTCTAGTGATTAATATGGTGAATATGACTCTAGTTTTAAGAAATAATTCACCAGAAAAGTTCTGGAGCTCCAAAAATTATTTCCTTGGATGGTTCAGTAGGGTTTGATGTACTTGTTCACTGAGAGTTGGAATCTCTCCAAAATAACTACCAGAAAGCCCTCAGGAAATTCCTAATGGCAGTTCTGTAGATAAATTGTTTTTTACCAGATTTAATATACAGAAGATTTTGATTTGCTTCCAAGGGCACAGGGTAGGTACTTTGAGTACCTTTCTGTAGAAATTGGAATCAACCTTTTCGGAGTTGTCAAACTCCTGGAGTGTTTTATTTAGTGATAGTACCCCTTACAGAAGTATTTAATTCACTAGAATTCAACAGATGATCAATGAATAGTGTGCTCCTGGGTTTAGATAGGTGTTGAATTACCACATCACTAGGATTTGGAAACAACCCAAAATATGTTGCAGATTTACCTAGGGAATTTTCTAAAGGAAGAAACTAATAGATTTTGTTATTTTTACTAAAGAGAAACTACTGTTCACCTTGGCATGAGGCCAAGGTCCAGAGATGGGTACATCCAAAAGCTACCAGTGGCACTTGATTTCATTCCAAAAGGATATGTACCACTCCCAGAGGAATTTATTTAGTGAAAACTATACCTTTTTGTAGATTAATTGCTAGTAAATAATAAAAATTATTCTTGGAACAAGACCAGTTTTGCATGTTGCAAAGAACACACCTGAATATGGTAAAATTTTCATTTAGGCAAAATACTTCATTTTCCATTTTTGTCTTGATTTAAACCTGCAGCTATATAAGCAGATCTGGAGAAGAAAATAAAAAGTGAAATGGATTTTACCCTGTCGGGCCGGATCTGGGGCAGTTGGGCCGAGCAGAGGAGAAACCGGCCCAGCAGCTCCGGCGGGGGCGCGCGGGCAGGGCGTTTGAAACTACCAGGCGGGGCCCGGCCGTCAGAGACTCATAGCGGCGAAGAGGTACCTGCGGATTTGGGCCGTTAGATTAAGACGACATCGACGGAGGGCGGTCATCTCCTTCGCGGGAAACAGGGCCACGACGAGGTAACCCTAGCTAGGGAGGCTCACCTGGGCGGCGCCGGCATCGAAGGAGTGGTGGAGGAGCGACGTGACGTGGCGGTCCAGGAGAGGGGCGGCGAGGTGGGGTTCAGCGTCGGGGGATGGCTCGCGCGAGGTGACCGAATGGGGCTCATCGGAGTTTGCCGGAGAGGCCTCGGGGCTGCATGCATGCCGTCGAAGGGGAGGAAGAGAGGACTGGGAGGGATGCTATGGCCACGGGGAAGCCCTTGGGGGTGTGGAGAGGGCTCAGAGAGGGCAGACTCGGGAGTGGAGCTCGGCTCGGGGGTGACGCCGGTGACGGTGTTCCGGGGTTCCTGCAGCGAAAGGAGAAGCATTAGGGGGTAGCTAAGGTCTAGAGAGGCAATACAGATGGTAGAGAGATGTCTGGGAGAGGCCGGGGGAGACGGGGAGCTTCACCTTTGGAGGAAGGCCGAGAGGAGAGATCCTTCTTCTCCATGGCGAGGGAGAGCTGCAGGGATGGATCTGGGGCTCTCGGAGGAGGCAAGTGGAGTGGGAGGGGTGAAATAAGGGGGCAGGGGAGAGTGGGGTGGTCTCTGGCCCTTATATACCAAAGGGGAGGCTCATGGTAGACATGGCCTATGGAGCAAGGGTGAGGGGAGTGAAACCAGGGCTGGTATTACTGTGGGCTGGGGGAAGGGGGTTTCCTGGTCGAGCTACAGGGCAGAGGAGTGGTGGGATAGCTGTTGTTAGGGAGTAAGGGGGTTTTGCAAGCCAAGACACCCACATGGGGTTAAGTACTAGTGTCCAATCACTAAAGGACAAGATGCTACATAAATTAGCTACAGTACTCATGATCAGAGGAGATGGTGTTTGATGTGGTGAGTGGTGGTGAGCCTTAGGGGTGATTTTAATTTGTCCTAAGCCCCTAATTTCTTAGTTTGCCATATTCGATCAAAATGAGGCTTGTGAAGGAAGTTTGATAATTTTTAATGAAAAAGGTGGGGAGATGGTACTAGTAGATGGGTGAGGTCAAGATACACCTCCAGGATTTATTTGGGATTTTTCTAAAGATTTAAAGTCCACTTAAAACCATTTCTTCAAAAACTGCAGAAGTAGTTTCTAGAATATTATTTGATAATTTTACATTGGACAAGTGGAGTTTTTGATGTGGGAAGGTCCCAATTGTGAATACACACTTAGGAGAATTTTCCCAAGATTTATTGGGGCTTAAAACTATTTAAAACATTTATCATTCCATTTCTACTATTTAAGAAAATAGGCAAAAAGAAATAATAAAACCCTTAAAAAATATTTATTTTTGAAGTTTGAAGATAGGGTATGATATATAGGACTCAATTGAGCAAAAATTTGGGGAAGTGTTTTGTGAAAAACCAAACTTTCCTTTGGGAGAGGAGCTTTGGAGATTTTGACTATTAGAGAGATTAAACAGATTTGGAGCCAAAATAATTATGGGTAATATTTGATAAATCTTGATGATCAAGGTAGATGATGTAGACAAGGTGTAGCAAGCATTTGCAACCTTGGGATTGGAGAATCCAAGTTGATTTTGGTGGAATACCCTAGATTAGGGATATAAGGTGATGTTAATTTCATACCATCAAAACATGGTTGTATCTTGGAGTTCAGATCTCCCCTTGGGGCATGGGGTAGATGAAGGGATAGACCAAGTGATGGAGATTGCAATGGTGTAGGGGTTTGATCTTTATCTTTCTTGAGCTCACCAAGGCAAGCTTTCAAACTTTGAATAAAATAAGCCTGCCAAGGCAGATTATCATCTAGCCTTCAAAACCTTGTGGGTGTAAACAGCTCAAGGATCCAACTGGATCAAGTGAATAGGTAATGATAGACCTATATAAGTAGAACACACCCATGCAAAGAGTTGGTCTATAGAGGATTGGATGGTGGTGTGAGCTTCTATCAAAGTAGGCATGTTGACTAGATTTGCAGGAAAGGTTATTTTGTTTCCTACAAAACCATCAAGAACAAGTGGGTAGGAGGATGATATAACCAAGGGAAAGAGTGGTCCTTGGTAGTCCTTAGGATGGTTAACAAGATGGTTCAGATGCATTTCCAAAAATGCACAAGGGTTGAGAAAAGGAGCATTCAAAAAGGTGATGTTGGAAACAGATTTAGGGTTTTTGACTAGAATGTTGGTGGAGATGATTTTGATGGGTTGAAAAGTACCAATACATCATCAAGTGGATGATATTGAAGAGTATATTGAGTAGAATGGATCCATGCTTGATATTGGGCTTCATTGACTTAGAAGCTTCTAGAAGGGATCACTTCAGAATTAATCTAGCTAAGGGTTTTAGATGATCACCTGGTGGCTAGAGATTGGATCCAGAGTGTATTCTTGCTTAGGGTTTGGTGATCTTAAGGTACCTTGATCCTATAGGATGAGCTCCTAGAGTATCTCATACTACTTCTAAGCAAACAATTCAAACAACAGATCAAGGCAACTCATCTTACAAACAAATCAACTACTACTGGGGTTACCACCAAGCTTAGCTTGAGGTAAGGATGGGTATTTTGAAATAAGTTGGAGTTTGAACAAGGTAAAGTCCTTGGTATCTCTACCAAGAGTAGAATTCAAAAGTTTACAAAAAGGTGTTGTTAAACCTAGAGGTAAGAGTATTAGAAGGTTCTGTCTTGAAAACATAAGAAGATTATGTTATATAGCTCTCCATAGTTTTATCAATAGAAGCTACTAAAATAGTTTTGGTTTCATAAGAATCTTGGCTCAGGTTTTGAATTGTCAGAACATTGGAGAATATGGAAATTAAGCCAAGACTGTTTTGTTAAATAGCTTTTGTAAACTAGGGTTAAGGTAAGGAGTATATCATCTAACACACATTCATATGCATAAGCATATCCAAACAACAAGCTAACACTTCAGGATTCAACAAGAAAAAGTTTTTGTTCCCCCTGATTTTTGCTTTCTGGACAACTAATCAGCGTTTCTGAAATTGGGATGTTACACCAGCTTTTGATAATGCGGATACCGCTGTTTTGATTCAGTTAAGACTTCGCTGAGGGGAATGTTCGTTTGCGGTACCAAACTTCCCGGGTGAGTGCACCGCGGTACCCGAGTTGTCATCAATTGCGCGGAGGGGCCGTAGTAGTATCACCAATTGTCCAGAAGGGCCAAATGGGGGTGAATACAAATCTAATGGCCAAACGGTCGTTTGAACTAGACGAAAAACGGTTGAACTCAAATACCACCATTAGGTCAACTCTTTTTGGCTCGCCATGTCAGTATTCACCATTATCTTTTGCGGTCGTGGACTAGCTTACCCCTGCTAGACCAGATCCCTGAGTGGACCAGATCTTTTTGTTTCGTCTGCTCTGGTCTTCTCCCCTACTCCCCTCCCCATAACATTTTCTCAGCTCTGGCTGCTCGTCTCAGATCGTATCTCGCACTTTCTCTAATTTGCGTCCCCGCCATGTCCGGTCAACCTCCCACGCCTCTAATCGAAGCTCGCAGCTGTCATCGTCGCATCGTCCGCCATATCGGAGCTTTGCGTCCCCAGACTAATATCTCGCCTCTGGCTAGTACTTCTCGCACGGCGGAGCGTATCCCGTCAGGCGATCCAGGCCGGCGACCGACCTCGGGAAGTTGTGTGCTTCCGTGCACCCCAAGCATGGTAGGCTTGGCACAACAGTTCGATGACCACGCTCTCATGGCCATCGTGCTGGGCGTCTGTCCCGCCTTATCGCCGGCAGAGTTGCTGTCGGCTTTTAGGTGTCGTTTTGGGACCAGACGAAATGAGGTCAAGATTGAGGTATGCGCGCCGCCATTCGATTTTTTCGTCCGGTTCGAGCATAGCTCAGACACCGAGCGTGTTATGCATTCTTCCCGTTCTTTCGAGTGCTGCGGGGAGAAAATGAGCTTCATGCGTTGGCATCGCGCCTGTGGGTGGGACGATCGCTTGGGGAAGCTTCATTTCTTCTCCAAACTCAGCTTTGACGGCCTCCCATTAGATGCTTGGGAGCCGGAGGCCCTCAAGAAGGTCGTCAGTAACCTTGGCGGTGAGCTGGTGGAAATCGTGCCACCGAGCGACCGATGGGTCATCGAGGTAAAGGCGTGGTTGAAACATCCTGACGCCATTCCTAAGATGTACGAGGTGAAGATTCCAAGCAGGGCAGGGTTACAGCTTTGCTGGGAGCACCCGGTGATCATCCTCCTGGAGGAGGTTCTAGAATCGGTACATGGCATTCAGGGGCCCGAAGAGGCTGCCAGAAAGCGTCCTCGTCGCCTGCAGTGTTCGCCTGGAAGGATCGATGGCACACGATCACCACCGTTTCATGACGGCGCACACAGTTTCGGTGGGGGAACCGGGCTTGGACGAGCTGGTGGTTAATGAATTTGTAGTGAATTGCCGTGGTATGTGTGGCTAATGAATTTGTAGTATGGAGAGCGTAGCAGGAAGTTAGCATCAACTAAAAATGTGTAATAGTTTGAATCGATGTAGTACGTGTGTGTAATAGTTTGAAGTAGTATGTGTGTGTAATAGTTTGAATCGATGTAGTATGTGTGGGTAATGAATTTGATGGTGTGTGTGTAATAGTTTGAATCGATGTTGTTGAACACCGTGCTTTATAATTTCTGTGAATAACCAACGACAACCTCATGAAAAGAGGGTGGTCTGGCAATGAGCAATGTCAATTCTGTGGATGGCAGAAAAATGTAGTCCATCTCCTCTTCAAGTACAAGGTAGCTACTTTTGTAACATGTTGAACTGCAGGACCATTTTGCAGACAACACAAGACAAAGGAAAAATGGTTTACAGCATAGACAACAGACGCAAAATCTGTAGTCTGGGATAAAAAAATGCTAGTTAATTGGATTTAACCACGACAAGTAATTGAAGGAAATAGATACTTGATAGTATATGCTTACAACAGTAGTACTAGGTCTTATACCTGCACAAAAGTGGGCTAAACTTCCTACTAGTTTATAGAACAATTCGTCAGTATTTCATCTACAAAAGCCATTCTTCAGTCTGAACTTAACTACTCTACACTTAAGAAACTACAGATCTCCACCAGAAAAGTTGGCAGGCCAATTGCCTTGAGAGGACATAAGTTCTTTGATCATTTAACCCAAACTGATCTATTGCCTTCCCGCCAAACTACAAGAAATCTGCATCATTCATGCACGAGCGATTTGCGTGCGCCAGTCCCGATTCAGTTGGACCATCCGCGCCGCTGCAACGATTTCTTCGAACTAAAATTCGGCATCTCCTTCTTAGGATCGTAGGTCCGTGTGAACTCGACCCTGAATTCTAGGGCTGAGCTGATGCCTGCCGCCGGCTCCGGCTGTCGAACAATCCAGCATGCTGAGTGTAGACGCTTGGTCGTCGCCATGGTACAGCCTCCGATGGTGCGTAGTATGGAGCGTCTTTGCTGCAGACGGCATGTTCCCAGCCTCCCCCACTGCGGTAAGGTAGTCCGCGCCGAAGCATGGATGCGAGAATTCCTAGACCTTGGCACTGCCCTGTTCGAGGGTGTGTACCCTCGGCGGTATGCTCTCGTGAACAATTTGATACGTACCTTGTTCCCGCTACCTAGAGCATGTCGTAATGCTGCCGCGCGATTTCTCCACATCGCTCTCTTGGCCCTGCTTGCCGCATCTGGAGCCGACGACGCCGCCGTCGTCGGGCCGCGCGCCGATTCGGCCATTCATTCAGAAATCATCCGCGGGCAATGGGAGACCGGCCTTGAAGTAGAGCTTCATGGCCTGCCTTAAGAGGCTAAATACCCCAAGGGTCGTCACGTGGCAGCGGCTGTCATGACGGCTTGCGGCGGGGCCATGTTACCCTAGGTGGTGCGGCACGGAGGAGCTGTGCAAGGTGAACTATGTTTGTCGGTGAAGGGGAGTGAAAGACTGACAGTATTGTTGGACTACGGGCATGCGTGAAAATAACCATCTCCCATTTTCTTAGAGGGTAATAATTCAACACTCGTTGCATTAACTGCTCAATCTTTATTTCCCTTCTCAGCATAAGAGTGCGAACGTATTAAAAAGATCGGTCGTGGCTATCCACCTCATCGGGCAATGTACCAGGACAGGTAGGAGACCGGGTTTCATTTTAGAAATGTTGACGACTGTGCCCTTATGTTTATACGATATTATTTCTATGCCACCATGTACCGTTGATTGTAGCAACACCATCAGAAACAGGGGATGACAACCTGGCGTGTTTTCTTTTTTTTAAAGGGCATCAGAAATAGGGGATGCCGACGTGGCATGTTTTCTGACTGGTGGGCCCGCCTCCTCCACCTTCGACGGCGCGCATCCCAGGTTCGAGGGATGGTGCCGCCCACCAACACATTATTATGCAATTTTCCATGTCGAACCTAAATTCCGGCGCTGATCTGATGCCCATGTCGAACACAGGGAATTCTAAAAGAAGCTACTAAAAATAAATACATTGAATTCTGAAAGTACTAAAATTAAATACATTACAATTTTGTCTGAAAGGTAATACACATACTGTTGATCGAAGTAATATAAATACAGTACAAATTTCTACTTTGAAAAATAGACCTGAAAATGCTAGCAAATAACCTAGGATGAATATAGGATTCATTCTCCCCTATATATTTCGTCATCGGCGGCTCCCGCGTGCTGCAACACATATTCAGAAGAACTCTCTCCGTCTACAATGTGCTGCCAGTATCTCGTCCCGAGGGTAAGGCCTTGGTGTATGTTCCAGACTTAAGCCATACGTCATTGTTGGTTCCTCTTTCCAGGATTTAACCTCATCATCGTACAGTCTGATATAATTCCTGTAGTATATGCAACCGGGTTTGATTGTGGGGTGTAACCTGGTGTCAATGGAGATAGACCGTTGTAATCAACAAAGAGGGCACGACTTCCTATCTCACCGACAGCCTCGAGAGAGCGGTTCTCTGTGTCCACCCGGTACAACACCGGTTGCCCTTTGGCGAAATCCCCGTTCAACACAAGAAGCAGATCACGATCTGATCCCACAAGGTAAAATTTGTAAGTTCCACGTACCTGTTCAAAGACTGGGGCTGA
This sequence comes from Avena insularis, assembly GCA_023614405.1. Taxonomy (NCBI): domain Eukaryota; kingdom Viridiplantae; phylum Streptophyta; class Magnoliopsida; order Poales; family Poaceae; genus Avena; species Avena insularis. Next base: position 363,491,490 of record CM042686.1, on the reverse strand, counting down.
AATTATTTTGGCCATCGTGACAGTGCTCGCGTGCTGCTCTAACTGGATGTTGGTCGACAAGATGTCTCCATTCTCAAGTAATGCATATACTTCCCCTCTGAATGGCACCATGCAGTCCATAAGCATAGCAGGACGTGGTGAATACAATACTTCTCCAAATGATTCATTGATTTTCCCCATTGGGGTGCTCTCATCGGCCCATGCAATATGATCTAGATAATCAGTGCAAACGAACACCATCATCGAGGACTTCGTCACGATGACAGATTGCAAAAGATCAGATGGTATGTGTGCTTGAAACTAAGTGTTAGACTTATGAGTGATTGGGTTTAGAAGCCAAATCTGGTACGGCTCCACCCTATGAGCAAGCACGATGACGCCACGAGAAACACCGATGAAGTAGAATCTTTTGGAACAAGAGGGCATGAGTTAGCACTAAGATGTTTACAATGGAAAATACCAATAAATATCGGATGTGAATGTGAACCCGTGATGGACATCCATTAGATTTGTCCTAAGGCAACGACCAGTGGCGAGGTTGAGGAAGGTGAAGTCGCCAACGTCTGGAAGTGTGTGATCTATCATGATCCAGTTGTTGAGATGGAATTCGGGCACCTTTAAAGTGTGGCGCCAATCGGTGCAGACTTGCCGACAAGTAGCATAGGTGTCGATGTACTCCTCTTTCTCTAGCAAGTAGTCGGCGATCTTGCGAAGTGGGTCGACCGGGAGATCGGACCAGTTCCTCTTCATCCGGCTATTGGCCATGGCTTATGTGTGGGAATGTTTTGATCGAGGAAGAAAGAAGAACTACCACGGCAAGGAGAAGAAGAAGAAGAGGATAACAGACGAGGGAGACGAAGCGGAACTACCACTACGAGAAGACGAGGAGACGAGGGAGAAGAAGCGGAACTACCACTTCAAGTTTGGATGAATGGGCTTTTTTCGGAACTAGCATGTGAACCAGCCATGCACTGCATGCAAGTTTTGATCAAACAGACTGACATGTGGGACCTGCTAAAAAATTCCGTGAAGTGCTACCGTGCATAGTGCGTTGACAGGTGGCCTGTTTTCTGACTGGCGGGCCTGCCTCCTCCACCTTCGACGGCGCGTGTCCCAGGTTCGAGGGATGGAGCCGCCCACCAACACATTATTGTGCAATTTTCCATGCTTTGTGACAAACAGCTCCGCTTTGCTCTACTCCTCTACTCCTGCCACCACCACTCCACTCAATCGTGCACTGCTCTCGTCGTCCCCTTGGGCCGTCGTCCTCCCGCCCTCCCCTCCCCTCCCTGCCCTGTCTCCTTGCCGCCGTCCGTCGCCCAGGCACGTCTAGAAATGAAAACCAAGAGTCGGCCGTTGGGTTAGGGGCCCAACGACGCTGGTGATCCGGATCCCGCTCAGAGATGGATCCTGCGAGGCTTGAGAACACGGAGATGGGTCCTGCGCGGCTGGAGAGCACGTAATCTCCTTCAAGTCTAGAGAGCACAAAGGACAACAAAACATGGGGAGAGGAAGCGGGGTGTAGAGCTTTGGAGGTATGGAGCCCGTAGAAGTTGCCGTGCGTCCACATTGAAGGGTAAGAACTATGATTCCTTTTCTTCATACCCCAATTAGTGTTTCTAGTCCCGTGGTGATGGCAAGGATATGTGTTGGTAACCGCAGGACGTCTGTATAGCTTGTCCTTGAGCATGATGCTTTGTCAAGCGAACATGAAGGCACTGAAATGTGTGGCGGTGCGGATGATGATGAGAAAGTATATCTAGACGTGGCTGCTAACCCTGGTATGATGGAGAGTAGGGAATATTTGGTTGATTCGAACTTTGATCCTTACTATGGGACTGATGAGGAAGAGGAATGTGAATATGTGGAAATGGGATGTATATACGACGACGAAGACAAGGACATGCCAGTGATACACTTTGACAGGGACAATCCTTCAATTGATGAGGGGAATGTCTTTGATAATGTGGAGGACTATAGATATGCAATTGCAACCTATGCAATCAGAGTTGGGTTCGAATTTATCATTGAAAAGAGCGACCAAAAGAGATTTAGGGTGCACTATAGGGAAAGTAATGTGTGTAAATGGAGATTACATGCATCTGCAATGCGGGGTGGACACCCATTTCAGGTTGCAATAGCTACATTTAGTTTCAGTCTTTCTCATATTTATTCTGCTGATAACTACCTCTTAATTATTTGGATTCTTATCGAATGCAGATCAAAGTAAACACGAAGAAACACAACTTCCCTAATACTTCTTTAAGTGATAAAATTAGACCGGCAACTAGCAAGTGGATTGCTGCTACTATACTTGACTGGGTGAGGTAGGATCATAACATTGGACCTGCTGAACTCAGAGCAAAGATTAGCAAAAAGTTTAACGTTCTGATTCCTTACCACATAGTCTTTGATGGGAAGGAGATGGCTCTAGACTTCATTCAAGGCAAGTGGAATGACAGTTTTCATATGCTGTATACTTTCAAAGCTCGGGTAGAGAAAACATCACCTGGTAGTGTTGGTGACATCGATTACGAGGTTGTGAAAGGGAGAGAAAGGGTCTCGAGGGGGGTCAGGTATAAGCAGGCAGATAAGATATGCTTCAGGAGATATTTTGTCTGCCTGAAGGCATGCTGGAAGGGGTTCCTAGACGGCTGTAGGCGATACTTGACAATAGGCGCAACTTCTTTAATAGGGAAGTTCAGGGGACATGTTGCTTCTGCTTGTTCTTTGGACGTGCATAATTGGCTTCTACCCGTAGCTTATGCTGTTCTTGAGGGTGAATCAAATGAAAGCTGGACATGGTTCATGTAGAGACTATGGGAATTAATTGGTCACCCTGAAGGCTTGGTGATACATGCCGGTGCATGCGAGGGTCTTGAGAATGCTATTGATGCTGTGTTTCCTAGGGTTGAGCATAGGGAATGCATGCGGCACCTTGCTAGTAACTTCACAAAGAAATTCAAAGGAAAGATCTTTGAAGAGGACTTGTGGCGATCAACATACACATACACCCCAAGCACGCATGCTACTTACTTGCAGAACATGTATGTAGTGCCAAAGGTGAAAAAAATACCTGGAAGAACATCACACCAAGCTATGGGCCAGAAGCAAGTTTGGTGAGTTAAGCAAGGTGGATTTTGTTTGCAATAATTTGGCAGAGAGTTTCAATGATAAGATTTCGAGCATGAAGACACTTGGAATTGTTATTCTGTTGGATGCAATAAGAAAGTGCATAATGGTGAAGATAGATTTAAGGCAAAGAATTTGTGCAAGAAAAATTTTAGGCCATAAAATAGTTCCAAAGGTGGTTATGCTACTGAATGCAAGAACCAGGGCAATGAGAATGGTAAAGATGAGGATGGTCAGAAGTTCCTGAACATTGGCTAAGGTTTATGCAGAATACAAGCATGGAAGTGAACGGAGGTACACTGTAGACATTGGAAACAAGACTTGTTCATGCAGGCAGTGGCATATTACTGGTTGATACATTGCAAATGTATCTATAATTTTCGATGTTCCATGCTTGTTTTATATCTACTTTCTTATGTTTTGTCCACACTTTGGAGTATTTCTATACACTTTCTTGGACTGACCTATTAACAAGTGCCACAGTGCCAGTTGCCTGTTTTCTGCTATTTTTGGTTCCAGGAAAGTCAGAAAATGAATATTCTCGGAATTGGACGGGACAAAAGCCAAAGTTGATATTTTACCAGAGACTCACGGAGCCAGAAGACGAGACGGAGAGGGGCCACAGGGTGGCCACACCATATAGTGGAGCGGGCTAGCCCTGGCCGCGACACCAGGTGGTGTGGTCCCCCTGGCCGCCCACCGACCTTGCCTCTTCGCCTATAAGATGCCTCCCGATGCATAAACCCTAAATCATCAAGCCTCCAGCCACGAAAAGTTACGCAGCGCCTCCGCCACCGAAGGGGAGATTCGGGGGACAGAAAGTCTCTGTTCCGGCACCCTGCCGGGACGGGGAAGTGCCCCCGGAGCCATCTCCATCGATCTCCACCACCATCTCCATCGCCATTGCTGATTCCCATGATAAGGAGGGAGTAGTTCTTCCTCGAGGCTAAGGGTTCTACCGGTAGCTATGTGTTCATCTCTCTCTCTACGCATGATCTTATTGAGATCATGAGCTTGTAATCTATAGATCTACCTTGCTACTCAAGTGCCTTAATAGATCTCTGCTCTCCCCATGTGTGTGAAAGTGACAGCGTGCACACAATGGTGGCACTTGTTACGAGTTATATTTGGAGTTGGATACCTTTATGAAATTGTGGTGTTTGTTTGAACCATCTAGTGCTCAAGGTGACAGTGTGGGGTTATCTAGATGCGGAAAGCGAACTTTGAGGAGTGTTGTTATAGCCCTACCATCGATTAGAGTGTTCAACCAGAGAGTAGTTAAGAGTAGTATCATAAAGAGAAGATATTTATATGAGAGTGTTCACTAGCGAAAGTATGATCCCTAGGCCTTGTTTCTAAGCATTAAAACACCGTTTGCAATTAGATCTGTTACATGTTTGCTTGCTTCCATCTTTATTTCAGTTTGCCTTTAGTCTCTTCCATGCCATCAAAGTATTTTCTAGCACCGTTATCTTATATCCATACCACTTGTATTTCACTATCTCTTCGCTGAACTAGTGCACCTATACACCTGACAAGTCTATTGGGTGTGTTGGGGACACAAGAGACTTCTTGTATCTTGATTGCAGGGTTGCTTGAGAGGGAATACCTTTGACCACTTCCTCCCTAAGTTCGATAAACCTTGGGTGATCCACTTAAGGGAAAACTTGCTGCTGTTCTACAAACCTCTACACTTGGAGGCCCAACAACTGTCTACAAGAATAGAAGTGCGTAGACATCACTGGTCTGCCATGTCACCATGCAATTTACTTCATCTTAAAGCTTAGAGGTAGCAGAGCTGAAATAGAGAACTATGTCGACAACTATTTCTCCATGGAAAAGTTTGCTGCAACTTATGCAGAAAACGTACCACCTATGGCCGATGAAAATGAATGGGAGATTGTCGATCCAGGGTTCAAACTTCAACCACCAGTTTTTAGGAGGCCACCTAGGAGGAGAATATCATTTTGCGGCCCGAAAGTTGGGTCGCCTAGGCAACGCGGTACCCAAGTTGATTTTTATCACCACGATTCGAAAAGTTGGGGCGCCAATTGCTGAGAGGGGTCTTTCGAGTGAATGATGGCCAAACCCAATATTTTCAAATCACGCCCGTTAAGTCAGGATATTCCGTTACACTAGTTCCTGCTGTGCCCCTCCTTCGGCGGTCACTCTTCTTAGCCACCCTGCATGTGTCGTAGGGGCAAATCCATTACTGTACTTTCCTAACTGTCGACACTGAATCTTGCTGCGTCAGCGGTGGCGGTCCCTTTTCTTCCCTTCCCTGACCCTAAATCTGCCGGCAGCGGAGGACCTTTTTTCTCCCTCCCCCGACACTAAATCCGACGGCGGCGGCCCAACATGTCTTGCAAGGCGAAGGTTGAAGCTACGTCACCGACTGATTCGGGTCCGTCGGGGCCAAGTCTAGGGCTCAACGCGTAGCAGCGGCAAGGTCTTCAGCCCCAGTTAGCGAGGAGGCCAGCAAGGACTCTGCCCCCAAGGTACCTACGAGCAGCGGGTTGAAGAGAAAAGCAAGGCCAGCGGCAGATTGTTCGGCTCGGTGCGGATACTGACCTGGATCTCAAGAAAAACCCGGGAGAAGAGCGAGAGGTGAAATTTTATTATATGTGCCTTATCTTGCAAGTAGATTAGTTACGGCATAATAGAATTGAATGAACTGAAATGTTCCCCTTTTTAATCAAATTAGGCACAACTTTGATACAAGGGACCTATATGAGTTCACAGTTCATGTTTGGCAGTACACTGCAAAACTTGAATTTGGTTGCGAGAGGGTTGTGTTCGGGCAAGATGTGCATCCGCTTGTAAATTGCAAAGAGGTTGTGTCTGTTTCGCAGCTGGTAGATATGCTTGCCACTAGAATTCCCTAGGGTTATAGACAGAGGACAAAATTGATGTGGCGCAACATGAATGATACCTATCGGCAAATTGAGCACTCCCATGAGCTTCAGATGGTTCAGGAGTGTTGTGCAGCTGATCGTAAGGTGAAAGTTGAAGTGATGATTGATGATATGTATGCAGATGCTGGAGATCTTGCTACCAGAGCTTCTGCTCCTAGAGAATTCGGACTAATAGATGCTGATCTAGATAAGTTCAGTATACGCATAGAGGTGGATTCATACATGGCAAAACTTGATGAGGGAGTTAATAAGCCAGTTTCGTCATGTACTGTGGAGATCACTGTCGATTCCAAAAACATAACTCTTGATGAAATGAGAGAGATGATCGCTAAGGAAATCAGTATTGGCCCTAAGAAGATGGCAAAAATCCGGTGGTGGCATCATAAGAAGCAGCAATTCATAGATGTTTTGGATACTGAAGATCTTATGCAGACTATGCGACGAAACAAGCGAACCAGGAAGGTGTTCTTCCTTGGTACCATTTCTGATGTTGTTGAACAGGTTATAGTGGATGTAGATGCCCCTGTAGTGGCTGAACAGAATGAGGTGGTCGATGTTGATGGGATCTGATGAGAGGTGCTACCCTAGGCTTGTCGTATGGACCGCGGGGTTCCCCTGCCTGTATTTGTAATATTGACTGCTATTGCATTCAGAGCGTGTTTCTGTGATTATGTTTGTTGAGAGATTGCAATATAATGTTGTGCGAGCTGTTGAGATTTTCGGACATGTCACTCACTGAAACAATCGTTGTTGTAATAAGACATAAGTACATTGTAGTTGACATGATTTTGTTTCTTAAGATGATGAACCGTACTTGTTTTTGTTATTATGTTTGTTGGGACATTGTAATGTAATGTTTTGTGAAACCATGACTGAACTAGTGATGCATAAATACATTCTAGTTGACATGATTATGTTTCTTGAGATGATGTACTGTACTTTTTTCTGTTATTTTGTTTGTTGAGAGACTGTAATGTAATGTTTTGCGAAACCATGACAGGACAAGTGATGTGTAAGTACCTTGTAGTCGACATGATTTTGTTTCTTGAGTTAATGTAATATACTTGTTTCTGTGATTATGTTTGTTGAGAGATTGTAATGTGATATTTTGTGAAACCATGTTGTGATTATGTTTGTTGAGAGATTGTAATGTAATGTTTTGTGAAACCATGACTGAAGAAGTGATGCATAAGTACCTTGTAGTTGACATGATTTTGTTTCTTTAGATGATGTAATATACTAGTATGTTTTCATTAGGCAATGAAATTGGGATGGAGGGAGTGCAGGTTTAATATTTGAAATGAGAATGTGTGAAGAGAATCCATATCAAGCAGGAGACAGTAATCCAAGGAAAGGGCATGGTATCCATTAAACTATTGTAACATGCCAATTTAGTCATTGTTGCAGCGGTAGAAGGCCTGCTCTCTCTCTCCCTCTCTCTCTCTCTCTCTCTCTCTCTCTCTCTCGCCGACGCTGTCGCCTGTGAAGACGCATTCGCCATTCTGTCCTTGAACGGCGAGGACGACCAGTCGAGCAGCGATAGCCTTCTCTCCGACATCGAGTATTCCTTCCATGATGTGAGTTCCTCTGTTTTCTCGGGCTAGGGTTAGGCAATGGTAAATCTCTCGATCTGAGCTCCATATGTGCATGTAATCATGTTCGATTTCAGCTTTGCGTTTACCTATAGGTACCACGGACGATCTACGACTCCGAATGGGAGGGCCTAGATCTCGATGGAAAAGTGCCATGTGACCATGGGCTAAAACTGAGGAGATATGTTGCATTCAAGGCGAACACCGGGAGAAGGTTTTTGGGCTGTACAAATCAGGTTTGTTTACATTATGTGCAACTATGACATGAAGTAAAATGTATCATGCATGTTCATAACACTATAGTGTGTGTGTTTTTAGGTTGGCCCGATGTGTAAAGCAGTAGAGTGGGTGGATCTTGAGTGGCCAGATGCACTTAAGAAATGTTTGGCACAGTTATGGGAGATGTATGAGTTGGAAAGGTCGGAGATTTCTCGATGTAAGTGATGCAGCTGAAAAAATTACAAGCTATCGGTATGAAATAAGGAGCTGGAACAAGAAATCGAGAATTTGTAGTCGAGCTAATCGATGGAATGGGAGCTTGGTTGTTGTAACTACAAAGAAGCTTCAGATAGTCACAAAGTTGCTGATTCATAATGCGAAAAAGGAGAGGGATCAGTGGAAGACAAGAAGAAGCTAGAGTACTGCACTGCGGATCTGTTGAAGGAACTAAAGAAGGCGCGCGAGGGTGAACAAGGACAGACTATAGAGGATAAAGGAAATTCGAGATGAATAATTTATGTTGTGCCAATGCCTAAAATTAGTTAATTGTAAGACTTGCAGTTGTGCTTTCCGAACAAAGCCAAACTCAATCCTCGAGCAAACTAATTTCAGACGAACACACATATCGTGCATAGAGTTAAGTTCACGCTTATGAAATCACCACTGCAGAGGATAAACCAGGCAGTTCAGTACTAAATAGACATATGTTGTGTTCAAGCGAGCCTGGCCCGGAGCTGCCTATTTTCCTCCCTAAGATTGGCCATCCTTCAAGATTATGTCGCGGCTTCAGTAGGTTCTAAGCCTGTCACGGATTGGATAGTTTTGTCCACAGCCGTACGATTTTCCTTCAAGATCCCTTTCATGATCTCCGTATTCTTCCTAGCCGAGGCGCGACCTTCACTGTGTAGCTTCGCCCAGCTGGTGTTTAACTCCTTCAGTTTCTGGCACTTGTTAGAAAGGACCACGAGTTCAGCGCGCAGTTGGTCAAAGGCCAGTTTCTGGGAATTCTGCTTCTCCCTTTGGATTGCTATCTTGTCATTTAGCCAGGTCGCCAGGTCCTGGTTGATCTTTCGCCTCTTTCCCTACAACAAAAATACATAGTATGGTTTGTTCAGTTCACCAGGACAAGCTGGTTAGTTTCCATAATTAACCGAATCGACTAGTGGCACTGTCATAATTTCAAGGAAGAAGCAATCTAGGACTAATCAACATTTTATGAATCGACTAGTGGCACTGTCATAATTTCAATTTCAAAGACAAATAAGATTTATCTGCAGTTTAGTGTGCTGTGGGTTTTTCCCAATATCACCAAATAGTAGTGGCAGAGTGGCAAACTCATAATGTAGAAACCCATGTCCAGATACATAATGGAAAGAGAACATGGTGTCCATTCATGAACATGAACACCAACACATGTCCAGATAGATAAGGAGTTGCCCTAGGATTCTTATTGCACCCTATAATGGGAAGCAAACGTGGGCATTGCTCCTTGAACCCTAAACATTACAAAAGGAGTGGAGGACAAACTGATATCCGTGTCCCCGCTAACGGGAATCGGACTTGGGCATTGCTCCGATACGCCTCAATACATGCCCTTAGCTCCTCGTTCTCTTTCCGAACACCCTCGAGTACGGTGATCCCTCTGCTCATGTCTGCCTTTATCTCCTTGACTGCATCCAGGCAATGATTCCTGTCATTGTAGGCTCGGATGGTAGCCTTGGTGTCCTCGACGCATCCTCTGAGTGCCTCGTTGACTTCGTCCTGCAGGAGAATGCACCTTTCCACGAGATTCTTCTCCTCCTCCGTGAGCTCGTTGATTATCTTGATGGTTTGTTCTTGCCTATTCAAGTTACGGTCGAGCACTTTCTGCAGCCTAACGACCTCACATGCAAAATCTAGCGAGATCTCCTTCTGCACAGATAATTGCTTGCGTAGGCTCTCATTAGCTTGCGTGAGGGTGCGTGCAAGCTCATGTTGGTTGGCAATCTTGGAACTGATTGCGGCCACCTTGTCACGGTACTCGGCCTTCGATCGCTGCATCGTTCATGTTAATTGAAATAGGAATTCTACAATTACACTCCAGGTCCCAAGTGAATACTAATACAGATCAAAAAATCCCCGTTGAATCTATTGGCCGCAGTGTTAAAAAAAGGACCTATAGATCTATTCATGACCACGATAAACTAATCCTAATCACAAAAATCCATAGTGAATCTATGAACAGCGGATTAAGGAAAGACCAAGAGATCCAGTCATATTCATGAAAACTAATACAACTCACAAAATAAGAAAAAAAACCAATGCGGGGCGGATAGGATCTAAGAAATCCACATCACAACTCGGAGAAATAACAGCGTGGAGATTTGCTACCTCGCTGAGACATGGAACGGGGCCAAACAGGTCCTGCAACGCCTCCATCGTGGTGGATTCGGGCTCCACGGCCGGCCTATAATACATAGAAGAGGAAGAGCCAGAAGAAGAAGAAAAACAAGAAGAAGCTGATTAAGATCATGATGGAGAGGGAGATGCAGAATAAGTAGAACAACAAGACCGTACCAGGAGGATCCCTCGCCTACTAGAACATTCGGCACCATTGTCGGGGGAGATTGGGCCTCGATGAGAGGGTGGGCTTGAGCGGCTGTAGAGAAAGAAGTGCCTCGCGGCGAGTTCTCTCCCTTTTCTCAGCGAGGATCGTCGACCGGCCTCTCCCCCACCTCAGTGGAGCCATGGCTTGCAGGGTGAGTGTGGCGGCGGCAGGAGGAAGGAGATAGTGATTAGTGTGGGAGAAGAGTCAAAGAGTACAGGACGTGGTCTAGTAGTACGAGTACTATTATACAATACCACCGTGTACGGTCTACCTTCTCAAAGAAGCCAGGGAGGCAGGGGTAGGGAATCGATGGGACTTGTCTTGATTGCGATGGACACTTCAATGGTCTTCGGCGCCGCCCAAAATCTAGTATATAATAAGGGGAGTGCGAGCCGGGTGGTCATCACGGGAATCAGCGCACACGTCCCGCGTGCGTGTGTCACGTGTTGATGGGGCAATGACGCGCACAACTGCTGCACGATCACGTCGCCATGTCGAACTCCGTCGAACTCCACGTGATAGGCACGCACGGGATATTTACGAGTCTAGAATATGTTGTGCCACTTTTGTTGTGATCAAATTATGTTCATTACGCGAGATATTACTTCTTTCTTCTTTTTTTGATAATCGACAAATGCATGCGTGGACACGACGCACGAAACCGCTGCTCGTCCTTGATCAGATCGGCACCCCACTTTGTGTACCTGCCATCGACCATTCGGAGCAACTACCTTGAGCACGATGCCCCCTCGCCGTGGCAATGGCAGGTCCAAGCCGTCCACTGACCGTCCTGCGTCCCCGACTCTTCGGTGCATCGTTCGCACTCGTGAGTCGCCTGCTGAGGCAGCACGTCATGTCCGACCGCGTCAGGATCCATCGACATCGGCACTCGAGGACACCTCGACGTCGAAGCTCGTACCGGCCACGCAGGAGGAGCGTGGGGTGCCTGTAGCGTCAGACGAGCACAAAGCAGTAGCCAGGACGGGGGCGCGTTTTGCACCGGCGAGTATGGACAAGAAGAGGAACGAGAAGAAGACCAGGAAGAAGAGAGGAGATAGCAATTTGGACGAGTTCAATTCAGCCAACGAGGTGGCGTTCATCGATCAGTTGGAGGCAGAAGCGGAGGAGAGTGACGTGGACCCGTGGGACTCGGAGAGGAGGAGGAGGAGGACTTCTACGAGGAGATAGCGCGCTTATTCGAGGAAGGGGGCGGTGTCAAGTCGTCAGAGGAGGACACCGACGGCGGCGATGGCAAGGACCATGGCGTTGACAAAGACGAGGACGAATCGGAAGACAAAGACGATGGCTTCTTCGAAATATGATCATTTATTTTATTTATTTTAGTTAGATAGATGGATTTTCACTTGTTTATGGAGGTAAAGTATCGGTGGCACGGATAGAGCGGTGGCACGGATGGACCATGCACAAAAAAAGTGGAGAAGGGAGGGGTTATCCTGCCCGTTGGATCACATAGGATCAACGGTTGGTGGAGACGATCCGCGTGACATCTGTGTCAGCCAATCAGGGCATAGCACCCAGAGTGAGCACATGTTTGGGATCTCCACACGTTTAGGCTTTTGTGAGATTTGTGACCGAGAGAGAGGGAAAATCTCTTTTCACAATCCGCTATGGATCCACCAGTGTCATTGAAATGTGTGTTCTCTTCAAAGACCACACATGGATCCAAAAGTGTCATTGAATGTGTGTTCTTTTTACTAACAACAACTAGAGTCATTGCATGTGTGTTCTCTTCAGAGACCACACATGGATCCACCAGTGTCATTGCATGTGTGTTCTTTTTAATAACAACAACTAGAGTCATTGCATGTGTGTTCTTTTCACATACCACATATGGATCCACCAGTGTCATTGCATGTGTGCTCTTTTGACAATCCACCTATGGATCCACCAGTGTCATTGCATGTGTGCTCTTTTTAGTAACAACAACTAGAGTAATTGGATGTGTGTTCTTTTCAGAATCCACCTATGGATCCACCAGTGTCATTGCATGTGTGTTCTTTTTACTAACAACAACTGTAGTCATTACATGTGTGTTCTTTTCACATACCACATATGGATCCACCAGTGTCATTGCATGTGTGCTCTTTTCACAATCCACCTATGGATCCACCAGTGTCATTTCATGTGTCTTCTTTTCACATACCACATATGGATCCACCAGTGTCATTGAGATGTGTGTTCTCTTTAGAGACCACACATGGATCCACTCGTGTCATTGCATGTGTGTACTTTTTACTAATAACAACCAGAGTCATTGCATGTGTGTTCTTTTCACATACCACATATGGATCCACCACTGTCATTGCATGTGTGTTCTTTTTACTACCAACAACTGGAGTCATTTCATGTGTGTTCTTTTCACATACCACATATGGATCCACTAGTGTCATTGAAATGTGTGTTCTCTTTAGAGCCCACACATGGATCCACCAGTGTCATTGCATGTGTGTTCTTTTTACTAACAACAACCAGAGTCATTCCATGTGTGTTCTTTTCAAATACCACATATGGATCCACCGGTATCATTGAAATGTATGTTCTCTTCAGAGACCATACATGGATCCACCAGTGTCATTGCATGTGTGCTCTTTTCACAATCCACCTATGGATCCACCAGTGTCATTGCATGTGTGTTCTTTTTACTAACAACAACCAGAGTCATTGCATGTGTGTTCTTTTCACATACCACATATGGATCCACCAGTGTCATTGCATGTGTGTTCTTTTCACAATCCACCTATGGATCCACCATGTCATTGCATGTGTGCTGTTTTTACTAACAACAACCAGAGTCATTGCATGTGTGTTCTCTTCAGAGACCACACATGGATCCACCAGTGTCATTGCATGTGTGTCCTTTTTACTAACAACCACCAGAGTCATTTCATGTGTGTTCTTTTCACATACCACATATGGATCCACCAGTGTCATTGAAATGTGTGTTCTCTTCAGAGACCACACATGGATCCACCAGTGTCATTGCATGTGTGTTCTTTTTACTAACAACAACCAGAGTCATTGCATGTGTGTTCATTTCACAATCCACCTATCGACCCACCTGTGTCATTTCATGTGTGTTCTTTTCACATACCATATATGGATCCACCAGTGACATTGCATGTGTGTTCTTTTCACAATCCACCTATGGATCCACCAGTGTCATTGCATGTGTGTTTGTTTACTAACAACAACCATAGTCATTGCATGTGTGTTCTCTTCAGAGACCACACATGGATCCACCAGTGTCATTGCATGTGTGTTCTTTTTACTAACAACAAACCAGAGTCATTGAAATGTGTGTTCTCTTCAGAGACCACATATGGATCCACCAGTGTCATTGCATGTGTGTTCTTTTTACTAATAACAACCAGAGTCATTGCATGTGTGTTATTTTCACATACCACATATGGATCCACCAGTGTCATTACATGTGTGTTCTTTTTACTAACAACAACTGGAGTCATTGCATGTGTGTTCTTTTCACATACCACATATGGATCCACTAGTGTCATTGCATGTGTGCTCTTTTCACAATCCACCTATGGATCCACTATTGTCATTGCATGTGTGTTCTTTTTACTAACAACAACGAGGGTGATTTCATGTTTGTTCTTTTCACATACCACATATGGATCCACCAATGTGATTGCATGTGTGTTCTTTTCACAATCCACCAGTGTCATTGCATGTGTGCTCTTTTTACTAACAACAACCAGAGTCATTGCATGTGTGTTCTCTTCACATACCACATATGGATCCACCAGTGTCATTGCATGCGTGCTCTTTTCACAATCCACATATAGATCCACCAGTGTCATTGCATGTGTGTTCTTTTTACTAACAACAACCAGAGTCATTGCATGTGTGTTCTTTTCACATACCATATATGGATCCACCAGTGTCATTGCATGTGTGTTTTTTTACTAACAACAACTAGAGTCATCGCATGTGTGGTCTCTCGAGAGACCACACATGGATCCACCAGTGTCATTGCATGTGTGTTCTTTTTACTAACAACAACCAGAGTCATTTCATGTGTGTTATTTTCACATACCACATATGGATCCACCAGTTTCATTGCATGTGTGTTGTTTGCACAATCCACCTATGGATCCACCAGTGTCATTGCATGTGTGCTCTTTTTACTAACAACAACCGGAGTCATTGCATGTGGGTTCTCTTCAGAGACCACACATGGATCCACCAGTGTCATTGCATGTGTGTTATTTTACTAACAACAACCAGAGTCATTGAAATGTGTGTTCTCTTCAGAGACCACACATGGATCCACAAGTGTCATTGCATGTGTGTTCTTTTTAATAACAACCAGAGTCATTGCATGTGTGTTATTTTCACATGCCACATATGGATCCACCAGTGTCATTGAAATGTGTGTTCTCTTAAGAGACCACACATGGATCCACTAGTGTCACTGCATGTGTGTTCTTTTTACTAACAACAACTAGAGTCATTGAAATGTGTGTTCTTTTCACATACCACATATGGATCCACCAGTGTCATTGCATGTGTGTTCTTTTAATAATCCACCTATGGATCCACCAGTGTCATTACATGTGTGTTCTTTTCTAAATCCACCTATGGATCCACCACTGTCATTGCATGTGTGCTCTTTTTACTAACAACAACCAGAGTCATTGCATGTGTCTTCTCTTCAGAGAACACACATGGATCCACCAGTGTCATTGCATGCGTGTTCTTTTTACTAACAACAACCAGAGCCATTGGATGTGTCTTATTTTCACATACCACATATGGATCCACCAGTGTCATTACATGTGTGTTCTTTTTACTAACAACAACTGGAGTCATTGCATGTGTGTTATTTTCACATACCACATATGGATCCACCAGTGTCATTCCATGTGTGTTCTTTTCACAATCCACCTATGGATCCACTAGTGTCATTGCATGTGTGCTGTTTTTACTAACAACAACCAGAGTCATTGCATGTGTGTTCTCTTCAGAGACCACACATGGATCCACTAGTGTCATTGCATGTGTGTAATTTTTACTAACAACAACCAGAGTCATTTCATGTGTGTTCTTTTCACATACCACATATGGATCCACCAGTGTCATTGAAATGTGTGTTCTCTTCAGAGACCACACATGGATCCACCAGTGTCATTGCATGTGTGTTCTTTTTACTAACAACAACCAGAGTCATTGCATGTGTGTTCTTTTCACAATCCACCTATCGACCCACCTGTGTCATTTCATGTGTGTTCTTTTCACATACCATATATGGATCCACCAGTGACATTGCATGTGTGTTCTTTTCACAATCCACCTATGGATCCACCAGTGTCATTGCATGTGTGTTTTTTTACTAACAACAACCATAGTCATTGCATGTGTGTTCTCTTCAGAGACCACACATGGATCCACCAGTGTCATTGCATGTGTGTTCTTTTTACTAACAACAACCAGAGTCATTGAAATGTGTGTTCTCTTCAGAGACCACATATGGATCCACCAGTGTCATTGCATGTGTGTTCTTTTTACTAATAACAACCAGAGTCATTGCATGTGTGTCATTTTCACATACCACATATGGATCCACCAGAGTCATTACATGTGTGTTCTTTTTACTAACAACAACTGGAGTCATTGAAATGTGTATTCTCTTCACATACCACATATGGATCCACCAGTGTCATTGCATGTGTGCTCTTTTCACAGTCCACATATGGATCCACCAGTGTCATTGCATGTGTGTTCTTTTTACTAACAACAACCAGAGTCATTGCATGTGTGTTCTTTTCACATACCATATATGGATCCACTAGTGTCATTGCATGTGTGTTTTTTTACTAACAACAACTAGAGTCATCACATGTGTGGTCTCTCGAGAGACCACACATGGATCCACCAGTGTCATTGCATGTGTGTTCTTTTTACTAACAACAACCAGAGTAATTTCATGTGTGTTCTTTTCACATACCACATATGGATCCACCAGTTTCATTGCCTGTGTGTTGTTTTCACAATCCACCTATGGATCCACCAGTGTCATTGCATGTGTGCTCTTTTTACTAACAACAACTAGAGTCATTGCATGTGGGTTCTCTTCAGAGACCACACATGGATCCACCAGTGTCATTGCATGTGTGTTCTTTTACTAACAACAACTAGAGTTATTGAAATGTGTGTTCTCTTCAGAGACCACACATGGATCCACCAGTGTCATTGCATGTGTGTTCTTTTTAATAACAACAACCAGAGTCATTGCATGTGTGTTATTTTCACTTGCCACATATGGATCCACCAGTGTCATTGAAATGTGTGTTCTCTTAAGAGACCACACATGGATCCACCAGTGTCACTACATGTGTGTTCGTTTTACTAACAACAACCAGAGTCATTGAAATGTGTGTTCTTTTCACAATCCACCTATGGATCCACCAGTGTCATTGCATGTGTGTTATTTTTGAAATCCACCTATGGATCCACCAGTGTCATTGCATGTGTGCTCTTTTTACTAACAACTATCAGAGTCATTCCATGTGTCTTCTCTTCAGAGACCACACATGGATCCACTAGTGTCATTGCTTATGTGTTCTTTTTACTAACAACAACCAGAGTCATTGAAATGTGTGTTCTCTTTAGAGACCACAGATGGATCCACCAGTGTCATTGCATGTGTGTTCTTTTTACTAACATGAACCATAGCCATTGGATGTGTGTTATTTTCACATACCACATATGGATCCACCAGTGTCATTGCATGTGTGTTCTTTTTAATAACAACAACCTGAGTCATTGCATGTGTGTTCTTTTCACATACCACATATGGATCCACCAGTGTCATTGCATGTGTGTTATTTTCACAATCCACCTATGGATCCACCAAAGGTCATTGCATGTGTGTTCTTTTTACAAACAACAACTAGAGTCATTGCATGTGTGTTCTCTTTAGAGATCACACATGGATCCACTAGTGTCATTGCATGTGTGTTCTTTTTACTAACAACAACCAGAGTCATTGAAATGTGTGTTCTCTTCAGAGACCACACATGGATCCACTTGTGTCATTGCATGTGTGTTCTTTTTACTAACAACAACCAGAGTCATTGCATGTGTGTTATTTTCACATATCACATATGGATCCACCAATGTCATTGAAATGTGTGTTCTCTTCAAAGACCACATATGGATCCACCAGTGTCATTGCATGTGTGTTCTTTTTACTAACAACAACCAGAGTCATTGAAATGTGTGTTCTTTTCACATACCACCTATCGATCCACTAGTGCCATTGCATGTGTGTTCTTTTCACAATCCACCTATGGATCCACCACTGTCATTGCATGTGTGTTCTTTTTACTAACAACAACCAGAGTCATTGAAATGTGTGTTATCTTTAGAGACCACACATGGATCCACCAGTGTCATTGCATGTGTGTTCTTTTTTACTAACAACAACCAGAGTCATTGCATGTGTGTTATTTTCACATACCCCATATGGATCCACCAGTGTCATTACATGTGTGTTCTTTTTACTAACAACAACTGGAGTCATTGCACGTGTGTTCTTTTCATACCACATATGGATACACCAGGTCATTGCATGTGTGTTCTTTTCACAATCCACCTATGGATCCACCAGTGTCATTGCATGTGTGCTGTTTTTACTAACAACAACCAGAGTCATTGCATGTGTGTTCTCTTCAGAGACCATACATGGATCCACCAGTATCATTGCATGTGTGTCCTTTTCACAATCCACCTACGGATCCACTAGTGTCATTGCATGTGTGCTCTTTTTACTAACAACAACCAGAGTCATTGCATGTGTGTTCTCTTCACATGCCACATATGGATCCACCGGTGTCATTGCATGTGTGCTCTTTTTACAATCCACATATGGATCCACTAGTGTCATTGCATGTGTGTTCTTTTTACTAACAACAACCAGAGTCATTGCATGTGTGTTTTCACATACCACATATGGATCCCCTAGTGTCATTACATGTGTGTTGTTTTTACTAACAAATAACTAGAGTCATTGCATGTGTGTTCTTTTCACATACCACATATGGACCCACCAAAGGTCATTGCATGTGTGCTCTTTCACAATCCACCTATAGATCCACCTGTCATTGCATGTGTGCTCTTTTAGTAACAATAACCAGAGTCATTTCATGTGTATTGTTTTCACATACCACATATGGATCCACCAAAGGTCATTGCATGTGTGTTCTTTTCACAATCCACCTATGGATCCACCAGTCATTGCATGTGTGCTCTTTTACTAACAATAACCAGAGTCATTGCATGTGTGTTCTCACAGACCACATATGGATCCACCAGTCATTGCATGTGTGCTTTTTTACAATCCACATGGATCCACCAAAGGTCATTGCATGTGTGTTCTTTTTACTAACAACAACAAGAATCATTGCATGTGTGTTCTTTTCACATACCACATATGGATCCACCAGTGTCATTGCATGTGTGCTTTTTTACTAACAACAACCAGAGTCATTGCATGTGTTCTCTTGAGACCACATGGATCCACCAGGTCATTGCATGTGTGTTCTTTTTACTAACAACAACCACCATTTCATGTGTGTTCTTTTTCAGATACCACATATGGATCCACCAAAGGTCATTGCATGTGTGTTCTTTTCACAATCCACCTATGGATCCACCAATGTCATTGCATGTGTGCTCTTTTTACTAACAACAACCAGAGTCATTGCATGTGTGTTCTCTTCAGAGACCACAAATGGATCCACCAGTGTCATTGCATGTGTGTTCTTTTTACTAACAACAACCAGAGTCATTGAAATGTGTGTTCTTTTCACATACCATATCTGGATCCACCAGTGTCATTGCATGTGTGTTCTTTTCACAATCCACCTATGGATCCACCGTTGTCATTGCATGTGTGCTCTTTTTACTAACAACAACCAGCCACCAGTGCCATTGCTTGTGTGTTCTTTTTACTAACAACAACCAGAGTCATTGAAATGTGTGTTCTCTTTAGAGACCACACATGGATCACCAGTGGCATTGCATGTGTGTTCTTTTTACTAACAACAACCAGAGTCATTGTATGTGTGTTATTTTCACATACCACATATGGATCCACTAGTGTCATTACATGTGTGTTCTTTTTAGTAACAACAACTGGAGTCATTGCATGTGTGTTCTTTTCACATGCCACATATGGATCCACCAGTGTCATTGCATGTGTGCTCTTTTCACAATCCACCTATGGATCCACCAGTGTCATTGCATGTGTGTTCTTTTTACTAACAACAACCAGTGTTATTTCATGTTTGTTCTTTTCACATACCACATATGGATCCACCAGTGTCATTGCATGTGTGTTCTTTTCATAATCCACCTATGGATCCACCAGCCATTGCATGAGTGCTTTTTTACTAACCACAACCATCTTCATTCCATGTGTGTTCCTGTTTAGAGACCACACATGGATCCACAAGTGTCATTGCATGTGTGTTGTTTGTACTAACAAAAACCAGAGTCATTTCATGTGTGTTCTTTTCACATACCACATATGGATCCACCAATGTTATTGCATGCGTGTTCTTTTCACAATCCACCTATGGATCCACCAGTGTCTTTGCATGTATGCTCTTTTTACTAACAACAACCAGTGTCATTGCATGTGTGTTCTCATCACATTCCACAAATGGATCCACCAGTTTCATTGCATGTGTGCTCTTTTCACAATCCACATATGGATCCACCAGTGTCATTGCATGTGTGTTCTTTTACTAACAACAACCAGGAGTCATTGCATGTGTGTTCTTTTCACATAGCACATATGGATCCACTAGTGTCATTGCATGTGTGCTTTTTACTAACAACAACCGTGAGTCATTGCATGTGTGTTCTCCTTAGAGACCACATATGGATCCACCAAAGTGTCATTACATGTGTGTTGTTTTACTAACAGCAACTGTAGTCATTTCATGTGTGTTCTTTTCACATACCACATATGGATCCACTAGTGTCATTGCATGTGTGCTCTTTTCACAATCCACCTATGGATCCACCAGTGTCATTGCATGTGTGCTCTTTTTAGTAACAACAACCAGAGTCATTTCATGTGTATTCTTTTCAAATACCACATATGGATCCACAAGTGTCATTGCATGTGTGTTCTTTTCACAATCCACCAACGGATCCACCAGTGTCATTGCATGTGTGCTCTTTTTACTAACAACAACCAGAGTCATTGCATGTGTGTTCTTCACATACCACATATGGATCCACCGTGTCATTGCATGTGTGCTTTTTTACAATTCACATATGGATCCACCAAAGTGTCATTGCATGTGTTCTTTTTACTACCAACAACCAAAGACATTGCATGTGTGTTCTTTTCACATACCACATATGGATCCACCAGTGTCATTGCATCTGTGCTTTTTTACTAACAACAACCAGAGTCATTGCATGTGTGTTCTCTTTTGAGACCACACATGGATCCACCAGTGTCATTACATGTGTGTTCTTTTTACTAACAACAACCAGTCATTTCATGTGTGTTCTTTTCACATACCACATATGGATCCACCAGTGTCATTGCATGTGTGCTCTTTTTACTAACAACAACCAGAGTCATTGAAATGTGTGTTGGCTGGAGTGACCACACATGGAACCACCAGTGGCATTCCAGGTGTGTTCTTTTTCATAACAACAACCAGTCATTTCATGTGTGTTCTTTTCACATACCACATATGGATCCACCAAAGGTCATTGCATGTGTGCTCTTTTTACTAACAACAACCGTAGTCATTGAAATGTGTGTTCTTTCAGAGACCACACATGGATCCACCAAGTCATTGCATGTGTGTTCTTTTACTAACAACAACCAGAGTCATTGCATGTGTGTTCTTTCAGAGACCACACATGGATCCACCAAGGTCATTGCATGTGTGTTCTTTTACTAACAACAACCAGTCATTTCTTGTGTTTATTTCAGATACCACATATGGATCCACCAGTGTCATTGCATGTGTTCTTTTCACAATCCACCTATGGATCCACCAATGTCATTGCATGTGTGCTCTTTACTAACAACAACCAGAGTCATTGCATGTGTGTTCTCTTCAGAGACCACAAATGATCCACCAAGGTCATTGCATGTGTGTTCTTTTACTAACAACAACCGTAGTCATTGAAATGTGTGTTCTTTTCACATACCATATCCGATCCACCAGTGTCATTGCATGTGTGTTCTTTTCACAATCCACCTATGGATCCACCGTTGTCATTGCATGTGCTCTTTTACTAACAACAACCAGCCATTGCCATTGCTTGTGTGTTCTTTTACTAACAACAACCAGAGTCATTGAAATGTGTGTTCTCTTTAGAGACCACACATGGATCACCAGTGGCATTGCATGTGTGTTCTTTTTACTAACAACAACCAGAGTCATTGTATGTGTGTTATTTTCACATACCACATATGGATCCACTAGTGTCATTACATGTGTGTTCTTTTTAGTAACAACAATCGAGTCATTGCATGTGTGTTCTTTCACATGCCACATATGGATCCACCAAAGGTCATTGCATGTGTGCTCTTTCACAATCCACCTATGGATCCACCAGTGTCATTGCATGTGTGTTCTTTTTACTAACAACAACCAGTGTTATTTCATGTTTGTTCTTTTCACATACCACATATGGATCCACCAGTGTCATTGCATGTGTGTTCTTTTCACAATCCACCTATGGATCCACCAAACATTGCATGAGTGCTTTTTTACTAACAACAACCATATTCATTCCATGTGTGTTCTGTTTAGAGACCACACATGGATCCACAAGTGTCATTGCATGTGTGTTGTTTGTACTAACAAAACCGTAGTCATTTCATGTGTGTTCTTTTCACATACCACATATGGATCCACCAATGTTATTGCATGCGTGTTCTTTTCACAATCCACCTATGGATCCACCAGTGTCTTTGGATGTATGCTCTTTTTACTAACAACAACCAGTGTCATTGCATGTGTGTTCTCATCACATTCCACAAATGGATCCACCAGCCATTGCATGTGTTCTTTCACAATCCACATATGGATCCACCAAAGGTCATTGCATGTGTGTTCTTTTTACTAACAACAACCAGAGTCATTGCATGTGTGTTCTTTTCACATAGCACATATGGATCCACGAGTGTCATTGCATGTGTGCTTTTTTACTAACAACAACCAGAGTCATTGCATGTGTGTTCTCCTTAGAGACCACATATGGATCCCCTAGTGTCATTACATGTGTGTTGTTTTACTAACAACAACCAGAGTCATTTCATGTGTGTTCTTTTCACATACCACATATGGATCCACTAGTGTCATTGCATGTGTGCTCTTTTCACAATCCACCCATGGATCCACCAAAGGTCATTGCATGTGTGCTCTTTAGTAACAACAACCAGAGTCATTTCATGTGTATTCTTTTCAAATACCACATATGGATCCACAAGTGTCATTGCATGTGTGTTCTTTCACAATCCACCAACGGATCCACCAAAGGTCATTGCATGTGTGCTCTTTTACTAACAACAACCAGAGTCATTGCATGTGTGTTCTCTACATACCACATATGGATCCACCGTGTCATTGCATGTGTGCTTTTTTACAATTCACATATGGATCCACCAAAGGTCAATGTGTGTTCTTTTACTAACAACAACCAGAGTCATTGCATGTGTGTGTTCTTTCACATACCACATATGGATCCACCAGGTCATTGCATGTGTGCTTTTTACTAACAACAACCAGAGTCATTGCATGTGTGTTCTTTGAGACCACATGGATCCACCTGTCAGGTATTACATGTGTGTTCTTTTTACTAACAACAACCAGTCATTTCATGTGTGTTCTTTTCACATACCACATATGGATCCACCAGTGTCATTGCATGTGTGCTCTTTTACTAACAACAACTGTAGTCATTGAAATGTGTGTTCTCTGCAGAGACCACACATGGATCCACCAAAGGTCATTGCATGTGTGTTCTTTTACTAACAACAACCAGTCATTTCATGTGTGTTCTTTTCATACCACATATGGATCCACCAGGTCATTGCATGTGTGCTCTTTTACTAACAACAACAGTCATTGAAATGTGTGTTCTTCTAGAGACCACATGGATCCACCAAAGTGTCATTGCATGTGTGTTCTTTTACTAACAACAACCAGAGTCATTTCATGTGTGTTATTTTCACATACCACATATGGATCCACCAGTGTCATTGCATGTGTGTTTTTACTAACAACAACTAGAGTCATTGCATGTGTGTTCTTTTCACATACCACATATGGATCCACCAAGTTATTGCATGTGTGTTTTCACAATCCACCTATGGATCCACCATTGTCATTGCATGTGTGCTCTTTTACTAACAAATAACTAGAGTCATTTCATGTGTGTTCTTTTCACATACCACATATGGATCCACCAGTGTCATTGCATGTGTGTTCTTTTCACAATCCACCTATGGATTCACCAGTGTCATTTCATGTGTGCTTTTTTACTAACAACAACCAGAGTGATTGCATGTGTGTTCTCTTCACATACCACATATGGATCCAATGTCATTCCATGTGTGCTCTTTTACAATCCACATATGGATCCACCAGTCATTGCATGTGTGTTCTTTTACTAACAACAACCAGAGTCATTGCATTTGTGTTATTTTCACATACCACATATGGATCCCCAAAGGTCATTACATGTGTGTTCTTTTACTAACAACAACCAGAGTCATTGCATGTGTGTTCTTTTCACATACCACATATGGATCCACCAGGTCATTGCATGTGTGCTCTTTTCAATCCACATGGATCCACCAGTGTCATTGCATGTGTGTTCTTTTACTAACAACAACCAGAGTCATTTCATGTGTTCTTTTCACATACCACATATGGATCCACCAGTGTCATTGCATGTGTGTTCTCTTCAGACTCCACCCATGGATCCACTAGTGTCATTGCATGTGTGCTCTTTTTACTAACAACACGTAGAGTCATTGCATCTGTGTTCTTCACATACCACATATGGATCCACCAGTGTCATTGCATGTGTTCTTTTCACAATCCACACATGGATCCACCAGTGTCATTGCATGTGTGTTCTTTTACTAACAACAACCTGAGTCATTGTATGTGTGTTCTTTTCACATACCACATGGATCCACCAGTGTCATTGCATGTGTTCTTTTACTAACAACAACTAGAGTCATTGCATGTGTGTTCTCTTTCAAAGACCACACATGGATCCACCAGTGTCATTGCATGTGTGTTCTTTTTACTAACAACAACCAGTCATTGCATGTGTGTTCTTTTCATACCACATATGGATCCACCAGTGTCATTGCATGTGTGTTCTTTCACAATCCACCCATGGATCCACCAAGGTCATTGCATGTGTGCTCTTTTACTAACAACAACCAGAGTCATTGCATGTGTTCTTTCAGAGACCACACATGGATCCACCAGGTCATTGCATGTGTGTTCTTTTACTAACAACAACTGGAGTCATTGAAATGTGTGTTCTTTTCTACATACCACATGGATCCACCAGGTCATTGCATGTGTGTTCTTTTCAGAATCCACATATGGATCCACCATTGTCATTGCATGTGTGTTCTTTTACTAACAACAACCGAGTCATTTCATGTGTGTTCTTTTCACTACCACATATGGATCCACCGGTCATTGAAATGTGTTCTCTTTTCAGAGACCACACATGGATCCACCAATGTCATTGCATGTGTGTTCTTTTACTAACAACAACCACTGTCATTGTATGTGTGTTCTTTCACATACCACACATGGATCCACTCAGTGTCATTACATGTGTGTTCTTTTACTAACATGGACAAGAGTCATTGAATGTGTGTTTCTTTCACATACCATATGGATCCACCAAAGTGTCATTGCATGTGTGTTCTTTTCACAATCCACCTATGGATCCACCAGTGTCATTGTGTGTTCTTTTTTACTAACAACAACCCAGTCATTGCATGTGTGTTCTTTCACATACCACATATGGATCCACCAAATCATTGCATGTGTGTTGTTTTACTAACAACAACTAGAGTCATTGCATGTGTGTTCTTTTCACATACCACATATGGATCCACTGAGTCATTGCATGTGTGTTCTTTCATAATCCACCTATGGATCCACCAGTGTCATTGCATGTGTGTCTTTTTACTAACAACAACTAGAGTCATTGCATGTGTATTCTTTTAGAGACCACACATGGATCCACCAGTGTCATGTGTTCTTTTCACAATCCACCATGGATCCACCGTGTCATTGTATGTGTGTTCTTTTACTAACAACAACCAGAGTCATTGCATGTGTGTTCTTTTCTACATACCACATATGGATCCACTAGTGTCATTGCATGTGTGTTCTTTTATGGATCCACCAAGGGTTACATGTGTGTTCTTTTACTAACAACAACCAGAGTCATTGCATGTGTGTTATTTCACATACCACATATGGATCCACCAAAGGTATTGCATGTGTGCTCTTTTACTAACAACAAACTAGAGTCATTGCATGTGTGTTCTTTTCACATACCACATATGGATCCACCAAAGGTCATTGCATGTGTGTTCTCTTCAGAGACCACATGGATCCACCATTGTCATTGCATGTGTGCTTTTTTACTAACAACAACCAGAGTCATTTCATGTGTTCTTTCACATACCACATATGGATCCACCAAAGGTCATTGCATGTGTGTTCTTTCACAATCCACCTATGGATCCACCAGTGTCATTGCATGTGTGCCTTTTACTAACAACAACCGTAGTCATTGCATGTGTGTTCTTTTCACATACCACACATGATCCACCAGGTCATTGTATGTGTGTTCTTTACTAACCACACATGGATCCACCAAAGGTCATTGCATGTGTTCTTTTTACTAACAACCGTAGTCATTGCATGTGTGTTCTTTTCACATACCACATATGGATCCACCAAGGTCATTGTATGTGTTTTTTTACTAACAACAACCAGAGTCATTATGTGTGTTCTTTGAGACCACACATGGATCCACCAGTGTCATTGCATGTGTGTTCTTTTACTAACAACAACCAGTCATTGGATGTGTGTTCTTTTCACATACCACATATGGATCCACCAAAGGTCATTGCATGTGTTCTTTTCACAATCCACCCATGGATCCACCAGTGTCATTGCATGTGTTCTTTACTAACAACAACCAGTGTCATTGAAATGTGTGTTCTTTCACATACCATATATGGATCCACCAGTCATTGCATGTGTGTTCTTTTACTAACAACAACCGAGTCATTGAAATGTGTGTTCTTTTCACATACCACATATGGATCCACCAGGTCATTGCATGTGTGTTCTTTTCACAATCCACCTATGGATCCACCAAGGTCATTGCATGTGTTCTTTTTACTAACAACATATGACCAGAGTCATTGCATGTGTGTTCTCTTTCAAGATACCACACATGGATCCACCAAAGGTCATTGCATGTGTGTTCTTTTTACTAACAACAACTGAGTCATTGTATGTGTGTTCTCTTCACAGACCACATATGGATCCACCATGTCATTGCATGTGTGTTCTTTACTAACAACAACTAGAGTCATTGCATGTGTGTTCTTTCACATACCACATATGGATCCACCAAAGTGTCATTGCATGTGTGTTCTTTTCACAATCCACCCATGGATCCACCAAGTCATTGTATGTGTGTTCTTTTTACTAACAACAACCAAGTCATTGCATGTGTGTTCTTTTCACATACCACATATGGATCCACCAGGTCATTGCATGTGTGTTCTTTCACAATCACCATGGATCCACCAGTCATTGCATGTGTGTTTTTTACTAACAACAACCAGAGTCTGTGTGTCTTTTCACAGACCACACATGGATCCACCAGTTGTCATTGTATGTGTTTTTTACTAACAACAACCAAAGTCATTGTATGTGTGTTCTTTTCACATACCACATATGGATCCACCAGTGTCATTGCGTGTGTGTTGTTTCACAATCCACCCATGGATCCACCAAAGTGTCATTGCATGTGTTCTTTTTACTAACAACAACCAGAGTCATTTCATGTGTGTTCTTTTCACATACCACATATGGATCCACCAGTGTCATTGCATGTGTGTTCTTTTCAAAATCCACATATGGATCCACCAGTGTCATTGCATGTGTGTTCTTTTTACTAACAACAACCAGAGTCATTGCGTGTGTGTTCTTTTCACATACCACATATGGATCTACCTGGAAGTTGTCATTCATGTGTGTTCTTTCAGACCACACATGGATCCACCAGTGTCCTTGCATGTGTGTTCTTTTACTAACAACAACCAGAGTCATTGATGTGTGTTCTTTTCAGATACCACACATGGATCCACCAAAGGTCATTGCATGTGTGTTCTTTTACTAACAACAACCAGAAATATTGCATGTGTGTTCTTTTCAGATACCACACATGGATCCACCAGTGTCATTGCATGTGTGTTTTTTACTAAGAACAACTGGAGTCATTGCATGTGTGTTCTTTCAGAGACCACACATGGATCCACAGGTTGTCATTGCATGTGTGTTCTTTTTACTAACAACAACTGAGTCATTGCATGTGTGTTCTTTTCACATACCACATATGGATCCACCAAGGTCATTGCATGTGTGTTCTTTTCACAATCCACCTATGGATCCACCCAAAGTGTCATTGCATGTGTGTTCTTTTACTAACAACAACCAGTCATTGCATGTGTGTTCTTTCACATACCACATATGGATCCACCAAAGTCATTGCATGTGTGTTTTCTTTACTAACAACATGGATAAGTCATTGCATGTGTGTTCTTTTACTAACAACAACCAGAGTCATTGCATGTGTGTTCTTTCACATACCACATATGGATCCACTAGTTGTCATTGCATGTGTGTTCTTTTTACTAACAACAACAGAGTCATTGCATGTGTGTTCTTTTCACATACCACATATGGATCCACCAAAGGTCATTGCATGTGTGTTCTTTTCACAATCCACCCATGGATCCACCAGTGTCATTGCATGTGTGTTCTTTTACTAACAACAACCAGTCATTGCATGTGTGTTCTTTCACATACCACATATGGATCCACCAGGTCATTGCATGTGTGTTCTTTTCACAATCCACCTATGGATCCACCGTGTCATTGCATGTGTGCTTTTTTACTAACAACAACCAGAGTCATTGATGTGTGTTCTCTTCAGAGACCACACATGATCCACCAGTGTCATTGCATGTGTTCTTTTACTAACAACAACTAGAGTCATTGCATGTGTGTTCTTTTCATACCACATATGGATCCACCAAAGGTCATTGCATGTGTGTTCTTTTCACAATCCACATATGGATCCACAGTGTCATTGCATGTGTGTTCTTTTACTAACAACAACCGAGTCATTTCATGTGTGTTCTTTTCACATACCACACATGGATCCACCGTGTCATTGAAATGTGTGTTCTTTTCAGAATCCACATGGATCCACCAAAGGTCATTGTATGTGTTCTTTTACTAACAACAACCAGAGTCATTGCATGTGTGTTCTTTCACATACCATATGATCCACCAGTGTCATTGCATGTGTTCTCTTTCACAATCCACACATGGATCCACCAATGTCATTGCATGTGTGTTCTTTTTACCAATAACCAGAATCATTTCATGTGTGTTCTTTTCACATACCACATATGGATCCACCAGTGTCATTTCATGTGTTCTTTTACTAACAACAACCAGAGTCATTGCATGTGTTTCTTTAGAGACCACACATGGATCCACCAGGTCATTGCATGTGTGTTCTTTTTACTAACAACAACCAGTCATTTCATGTGTGTTCTTTTTACCACATATGGATCCACGTCATTGCATGTGTGTTCTTTCACAATCCACCTATGGATCCACCAAGGTCATTGCATGTGTGTTCTTTTTACTAACAACAACTAGAGTCATTGCTGTGTTCTTCTTCAGACCACACATGGATCCACCAGTTGTCATTGCATGTGTGTTCTTTTTACTAACAACAACCAGAGTCATTGAAATGTGTTCTTTTCACATACCATATGGATCCACCAAAGGTCATTGCATGTGTGTTCTTTTCACAATCCACCTATGGATCCACCAGTGTCATTGCATGTGTGTTCTTATAACTAACAACATGGATCCACCTGTCATTGCATGTGTGTTCTTTTTTACTAACAACAAGAGTCATTGCATGTGTGTTCTTTTCAGAGTCCACACATGGATCCACCAGTGTCATTGCATGTGTGTTCTTTTTACTAACAACAACCAGTCATTGTATGTGTGTTTTCACATACCACATATGGATCCAATGTCATTACATGTGTGTTCTTTTACTAACAACAACCAGTCATTGCATGTGTGTTCTTTTCACATACCACATATGGATCCACCAGGTCATTGCATGTGTGTTCTTTTCACAATCCACCCATGGATCCACCAAAGGTCATTGCATGTGTGTTCTTTTTACTAACAACAACTGGAGTAATTTCATGTGTGTTCTTTTCACATACCACATATGGATCCACCAGTGTCATTGAAATGTGTGTTCTTTCACCTATGGATCCACCAGTGTCATTGCATGTGTGTTCTTTTTACTAACAACAACCAGAGTCATTCCATGTGTGTTCTTTCACAGACCACACATGGATCCACAAAGGTCATTGCATGTGTGTTCTTTTACTAACAAAAACCGAGTCATTGCATGTGTGTTCTTTTCACATACCACATATGGATCCAAAGGTCATCAAGCATGTGTGCTCTTTTCACCACACATGGATCCACCAAAGGTCATTGCATGTGTGTTCTTTTACTAACAACAGAGTCATTGTCATGTGTGTTCTTTTCTACATACCACATATGGATCCACCAGTGTCATTGCATGTGTGTTCTTTTCACAATCCACCCATGGATCCACCAGTGTCATTGCATGTGTGTCTTTTTTACTAACAACAACTAGAGTCATTTCATGTGTGTTCTTTTCACATACCACATATGGATCCACCAGTGTCATTGCATGTGTGTTCTTTTACAATCCACATATGGATCCACCAAAGGTGTCATTGAAATGTGTGTTCTTTTTACTAACAACAACTGCAGTCATTGCATGCGTGTTCTTTTCACATA
This sequence comes from Avena insularis, assembly GCA_023614405.1. NCBI lineage: Eukaryota > Viridiplantae > Streptophyta > Magnoliopsida > Poales > Poaceae > Avena > Avena insularis. Next base: position 363,460,802 of record CM042686.1, on the reverse strand, counting down.
CCACATATAGATCCACCAGTGTCATTGCGTGTGTGTTGATTTTACTAACAACAACCAGAGTCATAGCATGTGTGTTCTTTTGGAGACCACACATGGATCCACCAAGGTCATTGCATGTGTTCTTTTTTACTAACAACAACTAGTCATTTCATGTGTGTTCTTTTAGATACCACATATGGATCCACCAGTGTCATTGCATGTGTTCTTTCACAATCCACCTATGGATCCACCAATGTCATTGCATGTGTGCTCTTTTACTAACAACCAAAACCAGTGTCATTGCATGTGTGTTCTCTTCAGAGACCACACATGGATCCACCAGTGTCATTGCATGTGTGTTCATTTCATAATCCACCTATGGATCCACCAATGTCATTGTGTGCTCTTTTACTAACAACAAACACCAATGTCATTGCATGTGTGTTCTTTTTACTAACAACAACCAGAAAGTCATTGAAATGTGTGTTCTCTTTAGAGACCACACATGGATCCACCAAAGGTCATTGCATGTGTGTTCTTTACTAACAACAATTCGAGTCATTGCATGTGTGTTCTTTTCACATACCACATATGGATCCACTAGTGTCATTGCATGTGTGTTCTTTTTACTAACAACAAGAGTCATTTCATGTGTGTTCTTTTCACATGCCACATATGGATCCACCAGGTCATTGCATGTGTGTTCTTTCACAATCCACCTATGGATCCACCAGTGTCATTGCATGTGTGTTCTTTTACTAACAACAACCGAGTCATTTCATGTGTGTTCTTTTCACATACCACATATGGATCCACCAGTGTCATTGCATGCGTGTTGTTTTCACAATCCACCTATGGATCCACCAGTCATTGCTTGAGTGCTTTTTTTACTAACAACAACCATATTCATTCCATGTGTGTTTCTGTTTAGAGACCACACATGGATCCACCAGTGTCATTGCATGTGTGTTCTTTTTACTAACAAAAACCAGAGTCATTTCATGTGTGTTCTTTTCACATACCACATATGGATCCACCAATGTTATTGCACGTGTTCTTTTCACAATCCACCTATGGATCCACCAAGTCATGCATGTGTGTTCTTTTTACTAACAACAACCGAGTCATTGCATGTGTGTTCTTTCACATAGCATATGGATCCACCGGTGTCATTGCATGTGTGCTTTTTTACTAACAACAACCAGATTCATTGCATGTGTGTTCTCTTCAGAGACCACACATGGATCCACCAGTGTCATTGCATGTGTGTTCTTTTTACTAACAACAACCAGAGTCATTTCATGTGTGTTCTCTTCACATACCACATATGGATCCACCAGTGTCATTGCATGTGTGTTGTTTTTACTAACAAAAACCAGAGTCATTTCATGTGTGTTCTTTTCACATACCACATATGGATCCACCAATGTTATTGCATGCGTGTTCTTTTCACAATCCACCTATGGATCCACCAGTGTCTTTGCATGCATGCTCTTTTTACTAACAACAACCAGTGTCATTGCATGTGTGTTCTCATCACATTCCACAAATGGATCCACCGGTTTCATTGCATGTGTGCTCTTTTCACAATCCACATATGGATCCACCAAAGGTCACTGATGTGTGTTCTTTTTACTAACAACAACCAGAGTCATTGCATGTGTGTTCTTTTCACATAGCACATATGGATCCACCAGTGTCATTGCATGTGTGCTTTTTTACTAACAACAACCAGAGTCATTGCATGTGTGTTCTCTTCAGAGACCACACATGGATCCACCAGTGTCATTGCATGTGTGTTCTTTTTACTAACAATAACCAGAGTCATTTCATGTGTGTTCTTTTCACATACCACATATGGATCCACCAGTCTCATTGCATATGTGTTCTTTTCACAATCCACCTATGGATCCACCAGTGTCATTGCATGTGTGCTCTTTTTACTAACAACAACCAGAGTCATTGCATGTGTGTTCTCTTCAGAGACCACACATGGATCCACCAGTATCATTGCATGTGTGTTCTTTTTACTAACAACAACCAGAGTCATTGAAATGTGTGTTCTTTTCACATACCACATATGGATCCACCAGTGTCATTGCATGTGTGTTCTTTTCACAATGCACCTATGGATCCACCAGTGTCATTGCATGTGTGCTCTTTTTACTAACAACCTTAGTCATTGCATGTGTTCTCTTCAGAGACCACACATGGATCCACCAGTGTCATTGCATGTGTGTTCTTTTTACTAACAACAACCATAGTCATTGAAATGTGTGTTCTCTTCAGAGACCACACATGGATCCACCAGTGTCATTGCATGTGTGTTCTTTGTACTAACAACACCCAGAGTCATTGAAATGTGTGTTCTCTTCAGAGACCACACATGGATCCACCAGTGTCATTGCATGTGTGTTCTTTTTACTAACAACAACCAGAGTCATTACATGTGTGTTATTTTCACATACCACATATGGATCCACCAGTGTCATTGCATGTGTGCTCTTTTCATAATCCACCTATGGATCCACCAGTGTCATTACATGTGTGTTCTTTTTACTAACAACAACCAGTGTCATTTCATGTTTGTTCTTTTCACATACCTCATATGGATCCACCAGTGTCATTGCATGTGTGTTCTTTTCACAATCCACCTATGGATCCACCAGCGTCATTGCATGAGTGCTTTTTTTACTAACAACAACCATATTCATTCCATGTGTGTTTCTGTTTAGAGACCACACATGGATCCACCAGTGTCATTGCATGTGTGTTGTTTTTACTAACAAAAACCAGAGTCATTTCATGTGTGTTCTTTTCACATACCACATATGGATCCACCAATGTTATTGCATGCGTGTTCTTTTCACAATCCACCTATGGATCCACCAGTGTCTTTGCATGTATGCTCTTTTTACTAACAACAACCAGTGTTATTGCATGTGTGTTCTCATCACATTCCACATATGGATCCACCAGTTTCATTGCATGTGTGCTCTTTTCACAATCCACATATGGATCCACTAGTGTCATTGCATGTGTGTTCTTTTTACTAACAACAACCAGAGTCATTGCATGTGTGTTCTTTTCACATAGCACATATGGATCCACCAATGTCATTGCATGTGTGCTTTTTTACTAACAACAACCAGATTCATTGCATGTGTGTTCTCTTCAGAGACCACACATGGATCCACCAGTGTCATTGCATGTGTGTTCTTTTTACTAACAACAACCAGAGTCATTTCATGTGTTCTTTTCACATACCACATATGGATCCACCACCATTGCATATGTGTTCTTTTTCACAATCCACCCATGGATCCACCAAAGGTCATTGCATGTGTGCTCTTTTACTAACAACAACTGAGTCATTGCATGTGTGTTCTCTTCAGAGACCACACATGGATCCACCAGTATCATTGCATGTGTGTTCTTTTACTAACAACAACAACCAGAGTCATTGTAATGTGTGTTCTTTTCACATACCACATATGGATCCACCAGTGTCATTGCATGTGTGTTCTTTTCACAATGCACCTATGGATCCACCAGTGTCATTGCATGTGTGCTCTTTTTACTAACAACCTTAGTGTAACATCCCTAAAAAAATCATGTTTCAAAACTCATTCATATCATTCTTGCATCATTCATTCATATAGGTTTTCTCAAAATCATTTAGAGGCGTAAGTTTGAGCTATGATTTCATGTGGGCATTTTATCTCAATTGGCCATCACCTTTGAGACTTGAATGCTTAGGTACTTGTTTGCTTGCCCATGGTTGGAAAGAATAGGAGAAGCATTTGAAACCCAAAATTCCAATTTAGAAATATTTTCTAAACCCCATTCCAAATATTGGCAACTAGAGACAAAGAGACAAAGTCTCTGCTTATTTTGAAACCCAAGATCGACCAAACTTGCAAGGTAACCACATGGTTATTTGACCGCATTTTGAACCCACAAGAACCCTGCAAAAATCCCTGAAGAAATTTGAATTCAAAAGGATTTGAATTCATATCAAATTCTATTCTGAAAATAGAATTAGAAAAGAAAAGGCTAAAGAAAAGAAAAGGCCGAGCGTGCCAGAACCGCCCAAAGATGGATCCAAAGCCAAAGAAGCCCACCCGGGTCCTCCTTTTCTTCTCTCACGCCACGAGCCCATCGCAGACACCACGACAGCAGACCCCACCTGCACACCGCGACCTCGCCGACAAACGGGCCCGTCCACGCCGCCTCGTTTTCCCTGCATCAAGGCCGCGACCACGCCGCCACAAAGTTGAAGGCCGTAATGGCGCTGCGTAATGGGCTTTAAACCCGAAGCGCTTCGCCGATTCCCCGCCATAAGATCCTCTCTTCCATGATCTTTTTCCCCAGACACCTCGCCACTCTCCACCAGTCGCCTCAATCAGCTTTGCACCGCCGCGATGTAACCTCTCCGGCGACGATTCCGGTGAGCCCAGGTTCCTCTCGCTTCGTTTTGCTATCCCGCCTTGAATCCTTGCGCATTCATCGACCTCGCTTAGTCTGTCTGGCATCGCCTGTGTCGCCGGTTCCACTTGACACCGCGAGCACCGACGGCGACATCAACTCCGACGAGTTTCTAGTGGTAAGTCCGCACCGCTTCAAGGCCCTAGTTCATGCTCACTATCGCATTGACCGCGTAACCTAACCGTGTCCTCGACTTGCCTTGGGTGATTCACGCCGACGCCCACGACGCACCACCCGACGCAAGAATACCGCCTACAAAGACTCCGCGCGAGTAATCGCAACCTTGTCCGAGCGCCGACCAACCGCGAGTACGAAGCTTCGCCAGGACCTCCTCGAGTCCGGAAGCCACCTCCTTCTTCCTCGCCGTCGCATCATCGGCAACATCATCGATCGACGATTCCGCCGGAACCGCTGTCACAGTCACCGCCAGCTTGGCCGAGAAGTAGCAGCCGTTAGATCTCAAGCATCAGAAGGCTTAGGATAGATCCACTTAACCTCAAGCGACGCGATCCGAGCCGCCAGATTTCATTTAGATCCCTACGGCTCAGGAGCTCGATCCACCACCTAAGACGAGCGAATCGTAATACGACGCTGGCTAGGTTAGATCTGAGAATAGAATTTAAAATCAGATATTTGATCCAAATTCATTTGCCTATATCTTTTGAACCCCACGCTGGAATTTTGCAAACTTTATACCGCTGATTCAGAAAAATAAGACCTTTCGCCTATCCTTTTGTTTTGCAAATAGTAACCATTTGATTAGCTTAAATGCAGAGGCATGTTTGAGGCTATTTTAAGTATAGATTTAGTTTAGTATTTTGTTTTAGGTTATTTAAATTGTCTTGGCTACTTTGTGACTAGTTTCAGTTTCATTCACTTGCTTGGTTGAAGTTTTCAAAATCATCACTTGGTAGATTCATGCATGCATGCATTCATAATACTTTTGTTTGTATATATATGTGTGTAATTGTATGCTACAACTTTGTGTGTAGATTTTGCTAGTGATTGTGATTGTGACAAGTGCTACTTCACACTACCAAGGCAAGTGATATCTTCATGAATATTCCCTACCTATATTTTATACTTTCATTAGATATATTTTGTTAGGACTTGCATGTTACTTTTGTCAACTAATGATGGGAAATCCTATTTAGAATAGAATGCTAGAATTGCTAGAAATTCCTAAGGACAAGTTGCCATGCCATGCTTAGCCTAGCTACTAGAAAACAAGGGTGGTTTATATATTCACACTATGGAAAAATATTCTAAGTCTAAGGACTTGTTTTTATTTAACAAAACAACTAAGTTAATGAATCACCGGTGGAATGGAAAGATTGGTTATGTTGAGTGGTTACACAAGGCCAGGGGTACTGTGAACCTTGTGTATCTCACTTGTGGATGGCCACCCAGAACAAAGAGATTTGAGTTGTCAAATGTTTGAGAAGCTTCAAGTGCCCACTTGGTAATATGGGCTCTGCCATGATCTTAGGATGCCGGAACTTAGTCTCTTGGACAGTGGGTGGTAGATGGGTTGATAGGTTGGAGCTGGGCCCATTTGACTAAGGAAAGGCTACTCAAGGATCATGTCTTGGGAAACCAAGGCTCGTGGGAAAGTGCACCACCTCCGCAGTGTAAACCTAAGCACTTAGCCATGTCCTCGGTAAGGACAATTTGAGCATCAAGACATGGAAACTTCAAGAATCTCATCACTCCAATTTCTAAATAAAACTTGTGGGAGAACAAGGGTTAAAGGATCTTCACTTTGATTGGTAGATGCCCAGTGGATCTTCACTGATTGGTAGATACCTTGGGATGGTCTTTGTCAAGCAAAACTTAGTGTTTTCAAAAGTTAAGGAAAAATCTATTTTGAGCAATGCAAGCCTAAGCTCCACCAGCCAAATGCATATAGCCTTATAGTCCACTTAAATTATACTATGGTATCACTTGCCAATACTATTCCAAAGTATCGACCCCGTGTAACTTATGATGTTGCAGTTACTCGATGATGATTAGAGTCATGAGTCTACACTCAACATGCTTGCTCGTGGCACATGAAGATGAAGACTTATGTTTATTTACATATTCCATAAACTTGTACTAGGCCTTTGGCCATGAGTTGTAAAAGACTATGTTTTATCTCTGGAATGACCGTAATAAACGACCTTTGTATCTGTGTACTTCATCTTAAACTGTGGATGCTAGTAATGATCCAGACTAGCATTGCAATCACAGGATCTTTTCCTTTAATAAGGAGGATCTTACAGATGGTATCGAGCATCGTGTTGCTCAGAGATTATGACCCTAGGATTGGAAACCACTAAGGAAAATTTTAACTTCTTCTACACTTGTCTATTCTTCTCAGAACTTTTCTAATCTTCTCCTTCTCATCTCTATTTGTAGATGAACTCCGCCAACGGCCGTGAAGAAAGGACCACTCATGACCATGACCTTGGAGGTGAGACTGAGTTTCCCAAGATTCTCAAGGACCTCATGGAAACCATGGGAGTACATGGTGCACTGTGTACAAGGGCTTTCAAAGGATGGAGGATGGAGTGGAGTATTGGTGGGTGCAAATTCACTTGTACAAGAACAAGGAAGACAACCACAAAGAAAAGGCTTCTGCATGTACACCAACACTTTTATGCACACCACATTCTTTGAGTCAAGAAAGAAGCAGCTTGAAGACTATCAAGGAACTAAGTGCTAGAGTCAAGTGCAGGATGCTCAACCTCCAAAAAGACTTAGAGAAAGAGAAGGAACATACCCAAGAGTTGGAAGTCACCAACCAACTTAAGAGGAGATATTATAGACTTAGTGATAGAAGCATGTGAACAGGATAGGGTGATTGCCACTAGAACATTGTGTTAGCCACAGATCCAATGAGATAGGATTGTAAGCGCACTTAGCTAGTCGACCACCACCTATCACCTTATTTTCCAAAATGATACCTTAAAAGTTTGAACCTTGGTGGTTGTAATGGATTTATGTATGCATGACTTGTGTGATTTATGTGTTCCATGGTAATGCTTGAATGTTTGTCTTGTTTAATTTGAATTTGTGTTGTTCTAACTTTTCAATCTTATAAATAGATGCCTATTGCCATCAAGACTGTTGAGGAGTTCCGGCTACCTGCTTTGGTCCTCGATCGTAGAGCTTACTACTTTACTCGATCTCCCTCTTCCTATCATTACGTGCACCCACTCACCAAGTTTGAGAGGAAGGACCTTTGGGGCTTCAAGGTGAACCAGCCAGACGCCAAAGCAGAGCTTATTACTTGAGGCCATCGCCTTCAAGCTTATGCACGATGACAGGAGAGAGGCATGGAGGTTGTCATGCGAGGATCCGATAGGACGATCATAGGACGCCACTCCCGGCAGTTAGAGGCACTACTTCCACGCCTTTCTAAGGCGTGATGATGACGGAGAGTCCATTGACTTTGAGGACGACTCAAGGGTCACAGAGCCGATACGCCTGTACCTCCGTGACTTAAGAGACTCTTATTAGGCACGTGGATACCGATAGGACCAACGCCATGCTTAGTAATGACGAGCCCAGTGCAGCTTGAGAAGGACAAGCTCTTCAAGAGGTGACGAGATAGTCAAGGAGATGGAGACGGTTCGAGACCCAAGACCGTAAGTTCAAGAGTCAAGAGAAGCGTGTCCAGATAGGAACAAGAGGATTCGTGATATGACTGAGGAACTGCAGTCCAAGGACTTGAAAGTTAGAGCAGCAGCAGACAGGATTGAGAGGCTTGCCCTGCAGAGGGCTCTCAAGGCCAAGATCGACTCTTTGACCACTACCATAGAGGAGAACAAGACCGCAATGGAGAACGCAGGCCTTACCTTTGTCGAGGAGGAGATTGAAGCTTCTATAGTAGATTTGACTACTCAGCTTATCTTTATTTACCGCACTTGTTATTTATGAACTTATTGTTGACCATCCGACATGTGGATGGCTTGCCACTTGTATGTTTGTACTTTGAGATTTTTGTTCTCTTGTTGTTTAGCTTTTATCCTAATATTGCTTGCTATGTGTTTGCTTGTGTAATGTATTGTGCATAAATCATGTAAGGGTATCTCATTCTTATCTCTATATGAATAAACCATGATGCCTCCCGTCAGCAAACACCAATCCCAACCCAACATTACCCCGGAAATGCAACAAATGATGAATGCGCAAACACAGCTTATGCAAATGATGACGACGCTCATCCGCAACGTAACAACAACAACAACCCCAACAACAACAATAATAACAACAACAACCCTCCGTGTTTTGATATGCTCACCAGATTTCTGCCTAAGGTCAGCTAAGTTTTCGAACGATCGATCCCATGGTGGCCAATGATTGGCTACGCTCGTGAACAAAGACTTAGTGACCGAGGGATGCACAGATGCTGAAAAGGTCAGTTTGTAAAGACATCATTGGAAGGACCAGTAAAGATGGTGGGACAACTTCCATTACCACGCCTATCGATGAGGTGACTTGGGCTATCTTGAAGATGGATTTCAGATTACTCATATCTCACCAGTATGATGAGCCCGAAAAGAAGGAATTTCACAACTCAAGCAGCGCCACCACAAATGGTTGAATATATTGAAGAGTTCAACAATCAGCGCTATGCACCTGGATGAGGTCGACATCGATGCCAAAAGGAAGGAAAAGTTTCGAAGGCTTGAATGATGAGCTAAATCTACAGCTGTTGTATGCGATGTTCCAACTTATCGTCAGGTGACAAGGCTGTTATTGTGAGAATAAAATGAAGCAAGTCGAGTAAGAAGAGGAAACACTCCGACAAGCACAAATCGGATCATCACATAAACGATCTCACTATGATGATAGTGTCACCAGATCCCACAAGCATGGGAAGTTTAACAAGCACCACAGCCACAACCGCTATGACAACAAACATCATCGTAATCATGACAATGATAAGTACAAGAACCACAAGAGTGGATATAAGAGCCACCATAGTGGAAGTGGAAGTGGAAGTGGAAGTCAACCTAAGAAGGACAATGTGTTGAATGCTTCAAATGCAAGAAGTCGGGGCATTATGCTAATGAGTGCCCCGAGAAGAACGTTGAAGGACCTAATAAACCCAATCCTTTTCAGAAGGACAGGTTAACCACATCAATGTGGAAGAAGTTCATGAAGAACCGATGCCGCTGTCGGTAAGTTCAGACTCAATTCCATCTCAGATTTGTACTTTTGACATCGGTGCATCTCATTCATTCATATCTAAAGCATTTGTCGAAGATATGGGTTTGCATCTCAAAACATTGGGTGTCCGATAAAAGTTAGCTCTCCGGGAGGGATATGATAGTGAGTCTTGGATGCCGGATCTAGTCATAGAGATCGGAAAACATAAGTTTCAAGAAACCTAATAATCCTAAATTCCCAAGGATTGATGTAATTTTGGGAATGGATTGGATGGCTAAGTATGAGGGAGTACTAGATTGTGCAAATCGCATCACTCACAACCCCGGTAAGAGGATAACATTTAAGTCCAATTTTAAATCTAAAGGAGTAAGCTGAATTCTCTTAAGGGGTTAGTATGGACAAGCAGCCAATTGTGTGTGAGTATCCCATGTGTTCCCAAGAGTTACCGTGAATGCCACCAGACAGAGATGTGGAGTTTATAATAGAATTGGTACCAGATCCGCCAAGAGCAAAGAGACCTTATAAATGTCAGCTTGACGAACTTAAAGAACTCAAGAAACAACTTGGAGAACAATTGCGTAAAGGATTCATCCACCAAGTTCTTCATCTTGGGGAGCTCCTTTGTTCAGAGAAAAGAGGGATAGAACTCAAAGATTATGCATAGATTACCGCTCTCTCAACGAGGTAACCATCAAGAACAAATATCCTTTGCCAAGAATCAATGACTTGTTTGATCAGCTAGAAGGAGCTTGTGTGTTCTCAAAGATCGACCTTCGTCGCTATTTCAACTCAAGATAAGAGAGCAAGACATACCTAAAACAGCATTCACCACAAGGTATGGATCAGATGAGTACAAAGGATGCCTTTTGGATTAACCAATGCTCCAAAGATACTTCATGAATATGATGAACAAAGTGTTCATGGAATTTCTCGAAGTTCGCTGTCGCTTTCATCGATGACATCTTGGTCTACTCCAAGAGCAAGGAGGAGCATACGAAAGACATCTACGCTTGATACTTGAGAAACTAAGGAACATAAGCTTTATGCCAAGTTCAGCAAGTGTGAGTTTTGGTTAGAGGAAGTTGGATTTCTTGGTCATGTTATGACAAGGATGGTATAGCAATGACCTCGCTAAAGTTTCAGCATTGAATAATGGGAATCTCCTAAGAATGTAAAAGAGGTTCAGTAGTTTTCTTGGTTTAAAGGTGTTACTATGAAGGTTCATTGAAAATTTTTCAAAGGTTGCTAAACCAATGACAGTAATTATTAAAGAAAGATAAGAAATTTGCTTGGTCCAAGGATGTGAACTCAGCTTTCAAGAATTAAAGAAGAGACTTGTGTCAAGACCAGGTTCTACCAGATTTGAAAAGGATTTGTATATTGTGATGCTTCTCATCAAGGATTAGGAGCCGTATTTATGCAAAGGCGGAAAAGTTGTGGCTTATGCCTCGAGACAACTCAAAACTCATGAAGTAAACTATCCTACTCATGATTTAGAGTTAGTCATTGTCCATGCACTCAAGACATGGAGACACTACCTTTTGGGAAAACGCTGTGAAGTGTTCACCACCATAAGAGTTTGAAATATATCTTCACACGTATGAGATCAATATGAGACAAAGAAGATGGCTAGAACTTATCAAGGATTACGACTTGAGTTTGCAATACCACCCCTAGTAAAGCAAATGTAGTAGCATGCTCTAAGTCGTAAGCATTTGTAAATGGTCTTACCAAAGGTGAATTGCCGATGATTTGTGTAAGCAATTCAAGGAACTCAGATTGAGATTGTGCCGTATGACATCTCATGTCTTTGGATGTTCAACCCACTGCTGGATAAGATTAAGGAAGCCCAAAAGACGGATAAAGAAATCAAGAGATTAAGGAAAGGATTAGCCAAGGAAAGCTAAAAGTTTCCATATGGACGAACAAGGTACTTTATGGCACGAGAAACGATTTGTGTTCCACAAGATCCGGAAATGCGAAACTGATTCGCAAGAAGCCCATAACTCTCCGATTCTATTCACCGAAACACCAAAATGTACCTGGATATGAAAGAAAGATTTTGGTGGAACAATCTTAAAAGGGACATCGCCGAACACATTGCTTTGTGTGATGTGCTTAGTAGAGTGAAAGCGGAGCATCAGAAACCAGCAGGTTTGCTTCAACCAATGCCTATTCCTAAATGGAAGTGGGAAAATATTGGTATGGATTTCATTACCGGATTACCAAGGACCAGATCAGGGTATGATTCCATATGGTAATAGTAGATCGCCTAACTAAAGTGGCTCATTTTATACCAGAAGACAACTTATACCAAAGGCCAAGTTAGCCAAAATCTACATGAGCAGAATTGTATGCCTTCACGGTGTACCTAAGAGTATTGTGTCCGATAGAGGAACTCACCACTTTCACTTTTGGAGACAAATTTCATGAATCTCAAGGAACGAGGTTGGAATTCAGACCGCTTTCATCCTCAAACCGATGGACAAACAGAAGGACTAATCAAATTCTTGAAGACATGTTGAGGGCATGTGCCCTAGACTATGGAGCAAGTTGATGAAAGTCGCTTTCAGTAGTTTTCTTACAACAACAAATACCAATCTAGTATTGGGATGGCACCATTTGAGTTTCTATACTGAAGAAGTGTACCACCCATTGCTATGGAATGGTGTGGGAGAAAGAAGTTTGTTTGGACCAGACCTTATCAAAGACGCCAAGAAAAGGTCAAATTGGTTAGAGATGATTGAAGATAGCAGCCTCGATGTAAAGCTACGCAGATGCTAAGCGAGAGAAGTCACTTACGAAGTTGGGATAGAGCTTATCTTAGAGTATCACTACTCGTGGAGTAAAAAGATTTGGAGTCAAAGGAAAGTTAGCACCAAGATATGTGGGACCATTCAACATTTTAAGTCGCAAGGGAGAAGTCAGATATGAAATCGAATCACAAAGATCTTTACTAGCAAATTCATAATGTTTTTCATGTGAGCCACTCAAGAAATGTCACCCAAATGGAAGAAACATCTTTGAAAGATACCATATCTTTGGAAGAAGTTCAACTAGAAAGTGATCTCACCTATGAAGAAAAGCTCACAAGATACTTGAGACCACAAAGAGTCACGAGAACAAAGACTATCAAGTTTTGCAAAGTACAATGGAATCATCATTCAAGAAGAAGCAACATGGGAAAGAGAAGATGATCTTCTAAAGACCACCTCACCTATTTGTTAGTTAATCCGAATCTCGAGGGCGAGATTCATTTTAAGGGGGTTAGATTTGTAACATCCCTAAAAAAATCATGTTTCAAAACTCATTCATATCATTCTTGCATCATTCATTCATATAGGGTTTTTCTCAAAATCATTTAGAGGCAGAAGTTTGAGCTATGATTTCATGTGGGCATTTTATCTCAATTGGCCATCACCTTTTGAGACTTGAATGCTTAGGTACTTGTTTGCTTGCCTCCATGGTTGGAAAGAATAGGAGAAGCATTTAAACCCAAAATTCCAATTTAGAAATATTTTCTAAACCCCATTCCAAATATTGGCAACTAGAGACAAAGAGACAAAGTCTCTGTTTATTTTGAAACCCAAGATCGACCAAACCTTGCAAGGTAACCACATGGTTATTTGACTGCATTTGAACCCACAAGAACCCTGCAAAATCCCTGAAGAAATTTGAATTCAAAAGGATTTGAATTCATATCAAATTCTATTCAGAAAATAGAATTAGAAAAAGAAAAGGCTAAAGAAAGAAAAAGGCCAGAAGATGATGGATCCAGCTAAGCCCACCCGGGTCCTCCTTTTCTTCTCTCACGCCATGAGCCCACGCAGACAATTACCGACAGCAGATGCATCACCGCACACCAGACCGCCGACAAACGGGTCTGTCCACGCCGCCTTTTCTGCATCAGATCGCGCGATCACGTCAGCCCAAGAAGGAAGGCCAGAATGGCGCGCGAATGGGCTTTAAACCCGAGCGCTTCGCCGATTCCGCCATAAGATCCTCTCGCCCATGATCTTTTTCCCCACACCTCGCCACTCCGCCACCAGTCGCCTCAATCAGCTTTGCACCGCCATGACAGAACCTCTCGGCGACGATTCCGTGAGCCCAGTGTTCCTCTCGCCTTCGTTTGCTATCCCGCCATGAATCTCGCGATTCATCGACTCGCTTAGTCTGTCCAGACGCCTTGTCGCCGTTCCACTTTGACACCGCGAGCACCGACGGCGACATCAACTCCGACGAGCTCTAGTGGTAAGTCCGCATCACCACGCCTCCTAGTTCATGCTCACTACTACGCTTGACCTCGCGAACCTAACCGTGTCCTCGACTTGCCTTTTGGGTGATTCACAATGACGCCCACGACGACCACCCGACGCATCAAAATTACAAGAATCTCCGCGAAAGCAATCGTAATCTTGTCCGAAGCGCCTTGACCAATCATGAGTACGATAAGCTTCGGCTGACCTCCCGAGCCCGTAAGCCACCTCCTTCCTTCTCCTCGCATTCGTGATCATCGGAACATCATCGACCGCCGGTAGCCACGAGTCATACAGTTACCGCCAGCTTGGCGAGAAGTAGCAAGTTAGATCAAGATCGAAGCGCTTAGGATAGATCCACTTAACCAAGCGCGCGATCCGAGACGCCAGATTTCATTTAGATCCTACGGTGGAGCTCGATCCACGAACGGCACGAGCGAATCGTAACATGACGCTGGCTAGGTTAGATCTGAGAATAGAATTTAAAATCAGATATTTGATCCAAATTCATTTGCCTATATCTTTTGAACCCCACGTTGAATTTTGCAAACTTTATACCGCTGATTCAGAAAAACAAGACCTTTCTGCCTATCCTTTTGTTTTGCAAATAGTAACCATTTGATTAGCTTAAATGCAGAGGCATGTTTGAGGCTATTTTAAGTATAGATTTAGTTTAGTATTTTTGTTTTAGGGTTATTTAAATTGTCTTGGCTACTTTGTGACTAGATTCAATTTCTGTATTCATGCACTTGCTTGGTTGAAGTTTTCAAAAAAAATCACTTGGTAGATTCATGCATGCATGCATTCATAATACTTTGTTTGTATATATATGTGTGTAATTGTATGCTACAACTTTGTGTGTAGATTTTGCTAGTGATTGTGATTGTGACAAGTGCTACTCTCCACACTACCAAGGCAAGTGATATCTTCATGAATATTCCCTACCTATATTTTATACTTGCATTAGATATATTTTGTTAGGACTTGCATGTTACTTTTGTCAACTAATGATGGGAAATCCTATTTAGAATAGAATGCTAGAATTGCTAGGAAATTCCCTAAGGACAAGTTGTCATGCCATGCTTAGCCTAGCTACTAGAAAACAAGGGTGGTTTATATATTCACACTATGGAAAAATATTCTAAGTCTAAGGACTTGTTTTTTATTTAACAAAACAACTAAGTTAATGAATCACCTGGGTGGAATGGAAAGATTGTTATGTTGAGTGGTTACACAAGGCCAGGGTACTGTGAACCTTGTGTATCTCACTTGTGGATGGCCACCCAGAACAAAGAGATTTGAGTTGTCAAATGTTTGAGAAGCTTCAAGTGCAACCACTTGGTAATATGGGCTCGCCATGATCTTAGGATGTCGAACTTAGTCTCTTGGACAAGGTGGTAGATGGGTCGATAGGTTGGAGCGCCCATTTGACTAAGGAAAGGCTACTCAAGGATCATGTCTTGGGAAACCAAGGCTCTGGGGAAAGTGCACCACCGCAGAGTGTAAAACCTAAGTACTTAGCCATGTCCCAGGTAAAGGACAATTTGAGCATCAAGACATGGAAACTTCAAGAATCTCATCACTCCAATTTCTAAATAAAACTTGTGGGAGAACAAGGGTTAAAGGATCTTCAGTCTTTGATTGGTAGATGCCCTGAGTGGATCTTCACCATTGGTAGATACCTTGGGATGGTCTTTGTCAAGCAAAACTTAGTGTTTTCAAAAGTTAAGGAAAATCTATTTTGAGCAATGCAAGCCTAAGCTCCACCAGCCAAATGCATATAGCCTTATAGTCCACTTAAATTATACTAGTATCACTTGCCAATACTATTCCAAAGTATCAATTTCGTGGGTAATTTATGATGTTGCAAGTTACTCGATGATGATTAGGAGTCATGAGTCTACACTCAACATGCTTGCCTGTGGCACATGAAGATGAAGACTTATGTTTATTTACATATTCCATAAACTCTTGTACTAGGCCTTTGGCCATGAGTTGTAAAAGACTATGTTTTATCTCTGGAATGACTGTAATAAACGACCTTTGTATCTGTGTACTTCATCTTAAACTGTGGATGCTAGCAATGATCCAGGGACTAGCATTGCAATCACAGGGATCTTTTCCTTTAATAAGGAGGGATCTTACACTTAGTCATTGCATGTGTTCTCTTCAGAGACCACACATGGATCCACCAGTGTCATTGCATGTGTGTTATTTTTACTAACAACAACCATAGTCATTAAAATGTGTGTTCTCTTCAGAGACCACACATGGATCCACCAGTGTCATTGCATGTGTGTTCTTTGTACTAACAACACCCAGAGTCATTGAAATGTGTGTTCTCTTCAGAGACCACACATGGATCCACCAGTGTCATTGCATGTGTGTTCTTTTTACTAACAACACCCAGAGTCATTACATGTGTGTTATTTTCACATACCACATATGGATCCACCAGTGTCATTGCATGTGTGCTCTTTTCATAATCCACCTATGGATCCACCAGTGTCATTACATGTGTGTTCTTTTTACTAACAACAACTAGTGTCATTTCATGTTTGTTCTTTTCACATACCACATATGGATCCACCAGTGTCATTGCATGTGTGTTCTTTTCACAATCCACCTATGGATCCACCAGCGTCATTGCATGAGTGCTTTTTTTACTAACAACAACCATATTCATTCCATGTGTGTTTCTGTTTAGAGACCACACATGGATCCACCAGTGTCATTGCATGTGTGTTGTTTTTACTAACAAAAACCAGAGTCATTTCATGTGTGTTCTTTTCACATACCACATATGGATCCACCAATGTTATTGCATGCGTGTTCTTTTCATAATCCACCTATGGATCCACCAGTGTCTTTGCATGTATGCTCTTTTTACTAACAACAACCAGTGTTATTGCATGTGTGTTCTCATCACATTCCACATATGGATCCACCAGTTTCATTGCATGTGTGCTCTTTTCACAATCCACATATGGATCCACCAGTGTCATTGCATGTGTGTTCTTTTTACTAACAACAACCAGAGTCATTGCATGTGTGTTCTTTTCACATAGCACATATGGATCCACCAATGTCATTGCATGTGTGCTTTTTTACTAACAACAACCAGATTCATTGCATGTGTGTTCTCTTCAGAGACCACACATGGATCCACCAGTGTCATTGCATGTGTGTTCTTTTTACTAACAACAACCAGAGTCATTTCATGTGTGTTCTTTTCACATACCACATATGGATCCACCAGTCTCATTGCATATGTGTTCTTTTCACAATCCACCTATGGATCCACCAGTGTCATTGCATGTGTGCTCTTTTTACTAACAACAACCAGAGTCATTGCATGTGTGTTCTCTTCAGAGACCACACATGGATCCACCAGTATCATTGCATGTGTGTTCTTTTTACTAACAACAACCAGAGTCATTGAAATGTGTGTTCTTTTCACATACCACACATGGATCCACCAGTTTTATTGCATGTGTGTTCTTTTCACAATGCACCTATGGATCCACCAGTGTCATTGCATGTGTGCTCTTTTTACTAACAACAACGTTAGTCATTGCATGTGTTCTCTTCAGGGACCACACATGGATCCACCAGTGTCATTGCATGTGTGTTCTTTTTACTAACAACAACCATAGTCATTGAAATGTGTGTTCTCTTCCGAGACCACACATGGATCCACCAGTGTCATTCATGTGTGTTCTTTTTACTAACAACAACCAGAGTCATTACATGTGTGTTATTTTCACATACCACATATGGATCCACCAGTGTCATTGCATGTGTGCTCTTTTCACAATCCACCTATGGATCCACCAGTGTCATTGCATGTGTGTTCTTTTTACTAACAACAACCAGTGTCATTTCATGTTTGTTCTTTTCACATACCACATATGGATCCACCAGTGTCATTGCATGTGTGTTCTTTTCACAATCCACCTATGGATCCACCAGCGTCATTGCATGAGTGGTTTTTTTACTAACAACAACCATATTCATTCCATGTGTGTTTCTGTTTAGAGACCACACATGGATCCACCAGTGTCATTGCATGTGTGTTGTTTTTACTAACAAAAACCAGAGTCATTTCATGTGTGTTCTTTTCACATACCACATATGGATCCACCAATGTTATTGCATGCGTGTTCTTTTCACAATCCACCTATGGATCCACCAGTGTCTTTGCATGTATGCTCTTTTTACTATCAACAACCAGTGTCATTGCATGTGTGTTCTCATCACATTCCACATATGGATCCACCAGTTTCATTGCATGTCCACCAGTGTCATTGCATGTGTGTTCTTTTTACTAACAACAACCAGAGTCATTGCATGTGTGTTCTTTTCACATAGCACATATGGATCCACCAGTGTTATTGCATGTGTGCTTTTTTACTAACAACAACCAGAGTCATTGCATGTGTGTTCTCTTCAGAGACCACACATGGATCCACCAGTGTCATTGCATGTGTGTTCTTTTTACTAACAACAACCAGAGTCATTGAAATGTGTGTTCTTTTCAGATACCACATATGGATCCACCAGTCTCATTGCATATGTGTTCTTTTCACAATCCACCTATGGATCCACCAGTGTCATTGCATTTGTGCTCTTTTTACTAACAACAACCTTAGTCATTGCATGTGTTCTCTTCAGAGACCACACATGGATCCACGAGTGTCATTGCATGTGTGTTCTTTTTACTAACAACAACCATAGTCATTGAAATGTGTGTTCTCTTGAGAGACCACAAATGGATCCACCAGTGTCATTCATGTGTGTTCTTTTTACTAACAACAACCAGAGTCATTACATGTGTGTTATTTTCACATACCACATATGGATCCACCAGTGTCATTGAAATGTGTGTTCTCTTCAGAGACCACACATGGATCCACCAGTGTCATTTCATGTGTGTTCTTTTTACTAACAACAACCAGAATCATTGAAATGTGTGTTCTTTTCACATACCACATATGGATCCACCAGTGTCATTGAATGTGTGTTCTTTTCACAATCCACCTATGAATCCATCAGTGTCATTTCATGTGTGCTCTTTTTACTAACAACAACCAGAGTCATTGCATGTGTGTTCTCTTCAGAGACCACACATGGATCCACCAGTGTCATTACATGTGTGTTCTTTTTACTAACAATAACCAGAGTCATTGAAATGTGTGTTCTCTTCAGAGACCACACATGGATCCACCAGTGTCATTGCATGTGTATTCTTTTTAGTAACAACAACCAGAGTCATTGCATGTGTGTTATTTTCACATACCACATATGGATCCACCAGTGACATTACATGTGTGTTCTTTTTACTAACAACAATTGGAGTCATTGCATTTCTGTTCTTTTCACATACCACATATGGATCCACCAGTGTTATTGCATGTGTGCTCTTTTTACTAACAACAACCAGAGTCATTGCATGTGTGTTATTTTCACATACCACATATGGATCCACCAGTGTCATTGCATGTGTGTTCTTTTCGCAATCCACCTATGGATCCACCAGTGTCATTGCATGTGTGCTGTTTTTACTAACAACAACCAGAGTCATTGCATGTGTGTTCTCTTCAGACACCACACATGGATCCACCACTGTCATTGCATGTGTGTTCTTTTTACTAACAACAACAAGAGTCATTTCATGTGTGTTCTTTTCACATACCACATATGGATCCACCATTGTCATTGAAATGTGTGTTCTCTTCAGAGACCACACATGGATCCACCAGTGTCATTGCATGTGTGTTCTTTTTACAAACAACAACCAGAGTCATTGCATGTGTGTTCTTTTCACAATCCACCTATGGACCCACCAGTGTCATTGCATGTGTGTTCTTTTCACATACCACATATGGATCGACGAGTGTCATTGCATGTGTGCTCTTTTTACTAACAACAACCAAAGTCATTGAAATGTGTGTTCTTTCCACATACCACATATGGATCCACCAGTGTCATTGCATGTGTGTTCTTTTCACAATCCACCTATGGATCCACCAGTGTCATTGCATGTGTGCTCTTTTTACTAACAACAACTAGAGTCATTGCATGTGTGTTCTCTTCAAAGACCACACATGGATCCACTAGTGTCTTTGCATGTGTGTTCTTTT
Organism: Avena insularis; assembly: GCA_023614405.1. NCBI lineage: Eukaryota > Viridiplantae > Streptophyta > Magnoliopsida > Poales > Poaceae > Avena > Avena insularis. Next base: position 363,440,776 of record CM042686.1, on the reverse strand, counting down.
TACTAACAACAACCAGAGTCATTGAAATGTGTGTTCTCTTCAGAAACCACACATGGATCCACCAGTGTCATTGCATGTGTGTTCTTTTTACTAACAACAACCAGAGTCATTGCATGTGTGTTCTTTTTACATACTACGTATGGATCCACTAGTGTCATTACATGTGTGTTCTTTTTACTAACAACAACTAGAGTCATTGCATCTGTGTTCTTTTCACATACCACATATGGATCCACCAGTGTCATTGCATGTGTGCTCTTTTCTCAATCCACCTATGGATCCACCAGTGTCATTGCATGTGTGCTCGTTTTACTAACAGCAACCAGAGTCATTGCATGTGTGTTCTCTTCAGACACCACACATGGATCCACCAGTGACATTGCAGGTGTGTTCTTTTTACTAACAACAACCAGAGTCATTGAAATGTGTTCTCTTCAGAGACCACACATGGATCCACCAGTGTCATTGCATGTGTGTTCTTTTTACTAACAACAACCAGAGTCATTGCATGTGTGTTCTCTTCAGAGACCACACATGGATCCACCAGTGTCATTGCATGTGTGTTCTTTTTACTAACAACAAGCAGAGTCATTGAAATTTCTGTTCTTTTTCACATACCACATATGGATCCACCAGTGTCATTTCAGGTGTGTTCTTTTCACAATCCACCTATGGATCCACCAAAGTCATTGCATGCGTGCTTTTTTTACTAACAACAACAAGAGTCATTGCATGTGTTTTCTCTTCAGAGACCACACATGGATCCACCAGTGTCATTGCATGTGTGTTCTTTTTACTAACAACAACCTGAGTCATTGAAATGTGTGTTCTCTTCATAGACCATACATGGATCCACCAGTGTGATTCCATGTGTGTTATTTTTACTAACAACAACCAGAGTCATTGCATGTGTGTTCTGTTTAGAGACCACACATGGATCCACCAGTGTCATTGCATGTGTGTTCTTTTTACTAACAACAACTGGAGTCATTTCATGTGTGTTCTTTTCACATACCACATATGGATCCACTATTGTCATTGCATATGTGTTATCTTCAGAACCACACATGGATCCACTAGTGTCATTGCATGTGTGTTCTTTTTACTAACAACAACCAGAATCATTGCATGTGTGTTCTTTTCACAATCCACCTATGGATCCACCAGTGTCATTGCATGTGTGTTCTTTTCACATACCACATATGGATCCACCAGTGTCATTGCATGTGTGCTCTTTTTACTAACAACAACCAGAGTCATTGAAATGTGTGTTCTTTTCACATACCACATATGGATCCACCAGTGTCATTGCATGTGTGTTCTTTTGACAATCCACCAATGGATCCACCAATTTCATTGAATGTGTGTTCTTTTAGTAACAACCAGAGTCATTGCATGTGTGTTCTCTTCAGAGACCACACATGGATCCACCAGTGTCATTGCATGTGTGTTCTTTTTACTAACAACAACTAGAGTCATTGAAATGTGTGTTCTCTTCAGAGACCACACATGGATCCACCAGTGTCATTGCATGTGTGTTCTTTTTACTAACAATAACTAGACTCATTGCATGTGTGTTCTTTTCACATACCACATATGGATCCACCAGTGTCATTGCATGTGTGATCTTTTTACTAACAACAACCAGAGTCATTGCATGTGTGTTATTTTCACATACCACATATGGATCACCAGTGTCATTGCATGTGTGTTCTTTTCACAATCCACCTATGGATCCACCAGTGTCATTGCATGTGTGTTCTTTTTACTAACAACAACCAGAGTCATTGCATGTGTGTTCTTTTTACTAACAACAACCAGTGTCATTGCATGTGTGTTCTTTTTACTAACAACAACAAGAGTCATTTCATGTGTGTTCTTTTCACATACCACATATGGATCCACCATTGTCATTGAAATGTGTGTTCTCTTCAGAGACCACACATGGATCCACCAGTGTCATTGCATGTGTGCTTTTTACAAACAACAACCAGAGTCATTGCATGTGTGTTCTTTTCACAATCCACCTATGGACCCACCAGTGTCATTGCATGTGTGTTCTTTTCACATACCACATATGGATCGACGAGTGTCATTGCATGTGTGCTCTTTTTATTAACAACAGCCAAAGTCATTGAAATGTGTGTTCTTTTCACATACCACATATGGGTCCACCAGTGTCATTGCATGTGTGTTCTTTTCACAATCCACCTATGGATCCACCAGTGTCATTGCATGTGTGCTCTTTTTACTAACAACAACCAGAGTCATTGCATGTGTGTTCTCTTCAAAGACCACACATGGATCCACTAGTGTCTTTGCATGTGTGTTCTATTTACTAACAACAACCAGAGTCATGGAAATGTGTGTTCTCTTCAGAGACCACACATGGATCCACCAGTGTCATTGCATGTGTGTTCTTTTTACTAACAACAACCAGAGTCATTGCATGTGTATTCTTTTTACATACTACGTATGGATCCACCAGTGGCATTACATGTGTGTTCTTTTTACTAACAACAACTAGAGTCATTGCATCTGTGTTCTTTTCACATACCACATATGGATCCACCAGTGTCATTGCATGTGTGCTCTTTTCCCAATCCACATATGGATCCACCAATGTCATTGCATGTGTGCTCTTTTTACTAACAGCAACCAGAGTCATTGCATGTGTGTTCTCTTTAGACACCACACATGGATCCACCAGTGACATTGCAGGTGTGTTCTTTTTACTAACAACAACTAGAGTCATTTAATGTGTGTTCTCTTCAGAGACCACACATGGATCCACCAGTGTCATTGCATGTGTACTCTTTTTACTAACAACAACCAGAGTCATTGCATGTGTGTTCTCTTCAGAGACCACACATGGATCCACCAGTGTCATTGCATGCGTGTTCTTTTTACTAACAACAACTAGAGTCATTGAAATTTGTGTTCTTTTTCACATACCACATATGGATCCACCAGTGTCATTTCATGTGTGTTCTTTTCACAATCCACCTATGGATCCATAAAGTCATTGCATGCGTGATTTTTTTACTAACAACAACAAGAGTCATTGCATGTGTGTTCTCTTCAGAGACCACACATGGATCCACCAGTGTCATTGCATGTGTGTTCTTTTTACTAACAACAACCAGAGTCATTGAAATGTGTGTTCTCTTCATAGACCATACATGGATCCACCAGTGTGATTCCATGTGTGTTATTTTTACTAACAACAACCAGAGTCATTGCATGTGTGTTCTCTTTAGAGACCACACATGGATCCACCAGTGTCATTGCATGTGTGTTCTTTTTACTAACAACAATTGGAGTCATTTCATGTGTGTTCTTTTCACATACCACATATAGATCCACTAGTGTCATTGCATATGTGTTATCTTCAGAACCACACATGGATCCACTAGTGTCATTGCATGTGTGTTCTTTTTACTAACAACAACCAGAATCATTGCATGTGTGTTCTTTTCACAATCCACCTATGGATCCACCAGTGTCATTGCATGTGTGTTCTTTTCACATACCACATATGGATCCACCAGTGTCATTGCATGTGTCCTCTTTTTACTAACAACAACCAGAGTCATTGAAATGTGTGTTCTTTTCACATACCACATATGGATCCACCAGTGTCATTGCATGTGTGTTCTTTTGACAATCCACCTATGGATCCACCAGTGTCATTGCATGTGTGCTCTTTTTACTAACAACAACCAGAGTCATTGCATGTGTGTTCTCTTCAGACACCACACATGGATCCACCAGTGACATTGCAGGTGTGTTCTTTTGACAATCCACCTATGGATCCACCAGTGTCATTGCATGTGTGCTCTTTTTAGTAACAACAACCAGAGTCATTGCATGTGTGTTCTCTTCAGAGACCACACATGGATCCACCAGTGTCATTACATGTGTGTTATTTTTACTAACAACAACTAGAGTCATTGAAATGTGTGTTCTCTTCAGAGACCACACATGGATCCACCAGTGTCATTGCATGTGTATTCTTTTTACAAACAACAACCAGAGTCATTGCATGTGTGTTATTTTGACATACCCCATATGGATCCACCAGTGTCATTGCATGTGTGTTATTTTCACATACCACATATGGATCCACCAGTGTCATTAGATGTGTGTTCTTTTTCCTAACAATAGCTGGAGTCATTGCATGTGTGTTCTTTTCACATACCACATATGGATCCACCAGTGTCATTACATGTGTGCACTTTTCACAATCCACCTATGGATCCACCAGTGTCATTGCATGTGTTATTTTTACTAACAACAACCAGAGTCATTGCATGTGTGATCTTTTCACATACCACATATGGATCCACCAGTGTCATTGCATGTGTGTTCTTTTCACAATCCACCTATGGTTCCACCAGTGTCATTGCATGTGTGCTCTTTTTACTCACAACAACCAGAGTCATTGCATATGTGTTCTCTTCAGAGACCACACATGGATCCACCAGTGTCATTGCATGTGTGTTCTTTTTACTAACAACAACAAGAGTCATTTCATGTGTGTTCTTTTCACATACCACTTATGGATCCACCATTGTCATTGAAATGTGTGTTCTCTTCAGAGACCACACATGGATCCACCAGTGTCATTGCATGTGTGTTCTTTTTACTAACAACAAGCAGAGTCATTGAAATTTCTGTTCTTTTTCACATACCACATATGGATCCACCAGTGTCATTTCAGGTGTGTTCTTTTCACAATCCACCTATGGATCCACCAAAGTCATTGCATGCGTGCTTTTTTTACTAACAACAACAAGAGTCATTGCATGTGTTTTCTCTTCAGAGACCACACATGGATCCACCAGTGTCATTGCATGTGTGTTCTTTTTACTAACAACAACCTGAGTCATTGAAATGTGTGTTCTCTTCATAGACCATACATGGATCCACCAGTGTGATTCCATGTGTGTTATTTTTACTAACAACAACCAGAGTCATTGCATGTGTGTTCTGTTTAGAGACCACACATGGATCCACCAGTGTCATTGCATGTGTGTTCTTTTTACTAACAACAACTGGAGTCATTTCATGTGTGTTCTTTTCACATACCACATATGGATCCACTATTGTCATTGCATATGTGTTATCTTCAGAACCACACATGGATCCACTAGTGTCATTGCATGTGTGTTCTTTTTACTAACAACAACCAGAATCATTGCATGTGTGTTCTTTTCACAATCCACCTATGGATCCACCAGTGTCATTGCATGTGTGTTCTTTTCACATACCACATATGGATCCACCAGTGTCATTGCATGTGTGCTCTTTTTACTAACAACAACCAGAGTCATTGAAATGTGTGTTCTTTTCACATACCACATATGGATCCACCAGTGTCATTGCATGTGTGTTCTTTTGACAATCCACCTATGGATCCACCAGTGTCATTGCATGTGTGTTCTTTTTAGTAACAACAACCAGAGTCATTGCATGTGTGTTCTCTTCAGAGACCACACATGGATCCACCAGTGTCATTGCATGTGTGTTCTTTTTACTAACAACAACTAGAGTCATTGAAATGTGTGTTCTCTTCAGAGACCACACATGGATCCACCAGTGTCATTGCATGTGTGTTCTTTTTACTAACAATAACTAGACTCATTGCATGTGTGTTCTTTTCACATACCACATATGGATCCACCAGTGTCATTGCATGTGTGTTCTTTTTCTAACAACAACCAGAGTCATTGCATGTGTGTTATTTTCACATACCACATATGGATCCACCAGTGTCATTGCATGTGTGTTCTTTTCACAATATACCTTTCGATCCACCAGTGTCATTGCATGTGTGTCTTTTTACTAACAACAACCAGAGTCATTGCATGTGTCTTCTTTTTACTAACAACAACCAGAGTCATTGAAATGTGTGTTCTTTTTACTAACAACAACAAGAGTCATTTCATGTGTGTTCTTTTCACATACCACATATGGATCCACCATTGTCATTGAAATGTGTGTTCTCTTCAGAGACCACACATGGATCCACCAGTGTCATTGCATGTGTGCTTTTTACAAACAACAACCAGAGTCATTGCATGTGTGTTCTTTTCACAATCCACCTATGGACCCACCAGTGTCATTGCATGTGTGTTCTTTTCACATACCACATATGGATCGACGAGTGTCATTGCATGTGTGCTCTTTTTACTAACAACCAAAGTCATTGAAATGTGTGTTCTTTCACATACCACATATGGGTCCACCAGTGTCATTGCATGTGTGTTCTTTTCACAATCCACCTATGGATCCACCAGTGTCATTGCATGTGTTCTCTTTTTACTAACAACAACCAGAGTCATTGCATGTGTGTTCTCTTCAAAGACCACACATGGATCCACTAGTGTCTTTGCATGTGTGTTCTATTTACTAACAACAACCAGAGTCATGGAAATGTGTGTTCTCTTCAGAGACCACACATGGATCCACCAGTGTCATTGCATGTGTGTTCTTTTTACTAACAACAACCAGAGTCATTGCATGTGTATTCTTTTTACATACTACGTATGGATCCACCAGTGGCATTACATGTGTGTTCTTTTTACTAACAACAACTAGAGTCATTGCATCTGTGTTCTTTTCACATACCACATATGGATCCACCAGTGTCATTGCATGTGTGCTCTTTTCCCAATCCACATATGGATCCACCAATGTCATTGCATGTGTGCTCTTTTTACTAACAGCAACCAGAGTCATTGCATGTGTGTTCTCTTTAGACACCACACATGGATCCACCAGTGACATTGCAGGTGTGTTCTTTTTACTAACAACAACTAGAGTCATTTAATGTGTGTTCTCTTCAGAGACCACACATGGATCCACCAGTGTCATTGCATGTGTGCTCTTTTTACTAACAACAACCAGAGTCATTGCATGTGTGTTCTCTTCAGAGACCACACATGGATCCACCAGTGTCATTGCATGCGTGTTCTTTTTACTAACAACAACTAGAGTCATTGAAATTTGTGTTCTTTTTCACATACCACATATGGATCCACCAGTGTCATTTCATGTGTGTTCTTTTCACAATCCACCTATGGATCCATAAAGTCATTGCATGCGTGATTTTTTTACTAACAACAACAAGAGTCATTGCATGTGTGTTCTCTTCAGAGACCACACATGGATCCACCAGTGTCATTGCATGTGTGTTCTTTTTTCTAACAACAACCAGAGTCATTGAAATGTGTGTTCTCTTCATAGACCATACATGGATCCACCAGTGTGATTCCATGTGTGTTATTTTTACTAACAACAACCAGAGTCATTGCATGTGTGTTCTCTTTAGAGACCACACATGGATCCACCAGTGTCATTGCATGTGTGTTCTTTTTACTAACAACAATTGGAGTCATTTCATGTGTGTTCTTTTCACATACCACATATAGATCCACTAGTGTCATTGCATATGTGTTATCTTCAGAACCACACATGGATCCACTAGTGTCATTGCATGTGTGTTCTTTTTACTAACAACAACCAGAATCATTGCATGTGTGTTCTTTTCACAATCCACCTATGGATCCACCAGTGTCATTGCATGTGTGTTCTTTTCACATACCACATATGGATCCACCAGTGTCATTGCATGTGTCCTCTTTTTACTAACAACAACCAGAGTCATTGAAATGTGTGTTCTTTTCACATACCACATATGGATCCACCAGTGTCATTGCATGTGTGTTCTTTTGACAATCCACCTATGGATCCACCAGTGTCATTGCATGTGTGCTCTTTTTACTAACAACAACCAGAGTCATTGCATGTGTGTTCTCTTCAGACACCACACATGGATCCACCAGTGACATTGCAGGTGTGTTCTTTTGACAATCCACCTATGGATCCACCAGTGTCATTGCATGTGTGCTCTTTTTAGTAACAACAACCAGAGTCATTGCATGTGTGTTCTCTTCAGAGACCACACATGGATCCACCAGTGTCATTACATGTGTGTTATTTTTACTAACAACAACTAGAGTCATTGAAATGTGTGTTCTCTTCAGAGACCACACATGGATCCACCAGTGTCATTGCATGTGTATTCTTTTTACAAACAACAACCAGAGTCATTGCATGTGTGTTATTTTGACATACCCCATATGGATCCACCAGTGTCATTGCATGTGTGTTATTTTCACATACCACATATGGATCCACCAGTGTCATTAGATGTGTGTTCTTTTTCCTAACAATAGCTGGAGTCATTGCATGTGTGTTCTTTTCACATACCACATATGGATCCACCAGTGTCATTACATGTGTGCACTTTTCACAATCCACCTATGGATCCACCAGTGTCATTGCATGTGTTATTTTTACTAACAACAACCAGAATCATTGCATGTGTGTTCTTTTCACAATCCACCTATGGATCCACCAGTGTCATTGCATGTGTGTTCTTTTCACATACCACATATGGATCCACCAGTGTCATTGCATGTGTCCTCTTTTTACTAACAACAACCAGAGTCATTGAAATGTGTGTTCTTTTCACATACCACATATGGATCCACCAGTGTCATTGCATGTGTGTTCTTTTGACAATCCACCTATGGATCCACCAGTGTCATTGCATGTGTGCTCTTTTTACTAACAACAACCAGAGTCATTGCATGTGTGTTCTCTTCAGACACCACACATGGATCCACCAAAGGACATTGCAGTGTGTTCTTTGACAATCCACCTATGGATCCACCAGTGTCATTGCATGTGTGCTCTTTTTAGTAACAACAACCAGAGTCATTGCATGTGTGTTCTCTTCAGAGACCACACATGGATCCACCAGTGTCATTACATGTGTGTTATTTTTACTAACAACAACTAGAGTCATTGAAATGTGTGTTCTCTTCAGAGACCACACATGGATCCACCAGTGTCATTGCATGTGTATTCTTTTTACAAACAACAACCAGAGTCATTGCATGTGTGTTATTTTGACATACCCCATATGGATCCACCAGTGTCATTGCATGTGTGTTATTTTCACATACCACATATGGATCCACCAGTGTCATTAGATGTGTGTTCTTTTTCCTAACAATAGCTGGAGTCATTGCATGTGTGTTCTTTTCACATACCACATATGGATCCACCAGTGTCATTACATGTGTGCACTTTTCACAATCCACCTATGGATCCACCAGTGTCATTGCATGTGTTATTTTTACTAACAACAACCAGAGTCATTGCATGTGTGATCTTTTCACATACCACATATGGATCCACCAGTGTCATTGCATGTGTGTTCTTTTCACAATCCACCTATGGTTCCACCAGTGTCATTGCATGTGTGCTCTTTTTACTCACAACAACCAGAGTCATTGCATATGTGTTCTCTTCAGAGACCACACATGGATCCACCAGTGTCATTGCATGTGTGTTCTTTTTACTAACAACAACTAGAAACATTTCATGTGTGTTCTTTTCACATACCACATATGGATCCACCAATGTCATTGAAATGTATGTTCTCTTCAGAGACCACACATGGATCCACCAGTGTCATTGCATGTGTGTTCTTTTTACTAACAACAACCAGAGTCATTGCATGTGTGTTCTCTTCAGAGACCACTGATGGATCCACCAGTGTCATTGCATGTGTGTTCTTTTTACTAACAACAACCAGAGTCATTGAAATGTGTCTTCTTTTCACATACCACATATGGATCCACCAGTGTCATTGCATGTGTGTTCTTTTCACAATCCACCTATGGATCCACCAGTGTCATTGCATGTGTGCTCTTTTTACTAACAACAACCTTAGTCATTGCATGTGTGTTCTCTTCAGAGACCACACATGGATCCACCAGTGTCATTGCATGTGTGTTCTTTTTACTAACAACAACCATAGTCATTGAAATGTGTGTTCTCTTCATAGACCACACATGGATCCACCAGTGTCATTCATGTGTGTTCTTTTTACTAACAACAACCAGAGTCATTGCTTGTGTGGTATTTTCACATACCACATATGGATCCACCAGAATCATTGAAATGTGTGTTCTCTTCAGAGACCACACATGGATCCACCAGTGTCATTGAATGTCTGTTCTTTTTACTAACAACAACCAGAGTCATTGAAATGTGTGTTCTTTTCACATACCACATATGGATCCACCAGTGTCATTGCATGTGTGTTCTTTTGACAATCCACCTATGGATCCACCAGTGTCATTGCATGTGTGCTCTTTTTACTAACAACAACCAGAGTCATTGCATGTGTGTTCTCTTCATACACCACACATGGATCCACCAGTGACATTGCAGGTGTGTTCTTTTGACAATCCACCTATGGATCCACCAGTGTCATTGCATGTGTGCTCTTTTTAGTAACAACAACCAGAGTCATTGCATGTGTGTTCTCTTCAGAGACCACACATGGATCCACCAGTGTCATAACATGTGTGTTATTTTTACTAACAACAACTAGAGTCATTGAAATGTGTGTTCTCTTTAGAGACCACACATGGATCCACCAGTGTCATTGCATGTGTGTTCATTTTACTAACAATAACTAGAGTCATTGCATGTGTGTTATTTTCACATACCACATATGGATCCACCAGTGTCATTAGATGTGTGTTCTTTTTCCTAACAATAGCTGGAGTCATTGCATGTGTGTTCTTTTCACATACCTCATATGGATCCACCAGTGTCATTACATGTGTGCACTTTTCACAATCCACCTATGGATCCACCAGTGTCATTGCATGTGTTATTTTTACTAACAACAACCAGAGTCATTGCATGTGTGATCTTTTCACATACCACATATGGATCCACCAGTGTCATTGCATGTGTGTTCTTTTCACAATCCACCTATGGTTCCACCAGTGTCATTGCATGTGTGCTCTTTTTACTCACAACAACCAGAGTCATTGCATATGTGTTCTCTTCAGAGACCACACATGGATCCACCAGTGTCATTGCATGTGTGTTCTTTTTACTAACAACAACTAGAAACATTTCATGTGTGTTCTTTTCACATACCACATATGGATCCACCAATGTCATTGAAATGTATGTTCTCTTTAGAGACCACACATGGATCCACCAGTGTCATTGCATGTGTGTTCTTTTTACTAACAACAACCAGAGTCATTGCATGTGTGTTCTCTTCGAGACCACTGATGGATCCACCAGTGTCATTGCATGTGTGTTCTTTTTACTAACAACAACCAGAGTCATTGAAATGTGTCTTCTTTTCACATACCACATATGGATCCACCAGTGTCATTGCATGTGTGTTCTTTTCACAATCCACCTATGGATCCACCAGTGTCATTGCATGTGTGCTCTTTTTACTAACAACAACCTTAGTCATTGCATGTGTGTTCTCTTCAGAGACCACACATGGATCCACCAGTGTCATTGCATGTGTGTTCTTTTTACTAACAACAACCATAGTCATTGAAATGTGTGTTCTCTTCAGAGACCACACATGGATCCACCAGTGTCATTCATGTGTGTTCTTTTTACTAACAACAACCAGAGTCATTGCTTGTGTGGTATTTTCACATACCACATATGGATCCACCAGAATCATTGAAATGTGTGTTCTCTTCAGAGACCACACATGGATCCACCAGTGTCATTGCATGTCTGTTCTTTTTACTAACAACAACCCGAATCATTGAAATGCGTGTTCTTTTCACATACGACATATGGATCCACCAGTGTCATTGAATGTGCGTTGTTTTCACAATCCACCTATGAATCCACCAGTGTCATTGCATGTGTGCTCTTTTTACTAACAACAACCAGAGTCATTGCATGTGTGTTCTCTTCAGAGACCACACATGGATCCACCAGTGTCATTGCATGTGTGTTCTTTTTACTAACAATAACCAGAGTCATTGAAATGTGTGTTCTCTTCAGAGACCACACATGGATCCACCAGTGTCATTGCATGTGTATTCTTTTTACAAATAACAACCAGAGTCATTGCATGTGTGTTATTTTGACATACCACATATGGATCCACCAGTGTCATTACATGTGTGTTCTTTTTACTAACAACAACTGGAGTCATTGCATGTGTGTTCTTTTCACATACCACATATGGATCCACCAGTGTCATTGCATGTGTGCTCTTTTTACTAACAACAACCAGAGTCATTGCATGTGTGTTATTTTCACATACCACATATGGATCCACCAGTGTCATTGCATGTGTGTTCTTTTCACAATCCACCTATGGATCCACTAGTGTCATTGCATGTGTGCTCTTTTTAGTAACAACAACCAGAGTCATTTCATGTGTATTCATTTCACATACCACATATGGATCCACCAGTGTCATTGCATGTGTGTTCTTTTTACTAACAACAACAAGAGTCATTTCATGTGTGTTCTTTTCACATACCACTTATGGATCCACCATTGTCATTGAAATGTGTGTTCTCTTTAGAGACCACACATGGATCCACCAGTGTCATTGCATGTGTGTTCTTTTTACAAATAACAACCAGAGTCATTGCATGTGTGTTCTTTTCACAATCCACCTATGGATCCACCAGTGTCATTGCATGTGTGTTCTTTTCACATACCACATATGGATCCACGAGTGTCATTGCATGCGTGCTCTTTTTACTAACAACAATCAGAGTCATTGAAATGTGTGTTCTTTTCACATACCACATATGGATCCACCAGTGTCATTGCATGTGTGCTCTTTTTACTAACAACAACCAGAGTCATTGCATGTGTGTTCTCTTCAAAGACCACACATGGATCCACTAGTGTCTTTGCATGTGTGTTCTTTTTACTACCAACAACCAGAGTCATTGAAATGTGTGTTCTCTTCGGAGACCACACATGGATCCACCAGTGTCATTGCATGTGTGTTCTTTTTACTAACAACAACCAGAGTCATTGCATGTGTGTTCTTTTTACATACTACATATGGATCCACCAGTGTCATTACATGTGTGTTCTTTTTACTAACAACAACAAGAGTCATTGCATCTGTTATCTTTTCACATACCACATATGGATCCACCAGTGTCATTGCATGTGTGTTCTTTTCACAATCCACAGATGAATCCACCAGTGTCATTGCATGTGTGCTCTTTTTACTAACAACCAGAGCCATTGCATCTGTGTTCTCTTCAGAGACCACACATGGATCCACCAGTGTCATTGCATGTGTGTTCTTTTTACTAACAATAACCAGAGTCATTGAAATGTGTGTTCTCTTCAGAGACCACACATGGATCCACCAGTGTCATTGCATGTGTATTTTTTTACAAACAACAACCAGAGTCATTGCATGTGTGTTATTTTCACATACCACATATGTATCCACCAGTGTCATTACATGTGTGTTCTTTTTACTAACAACAACTGGAGTCATTGCATGTGTGTTCTTTTCACATACCACATATGGATCCACCAGTGTCATTGCATGTGTGTTCTTTTTACTAACAACAACCAGAGTCATTGCATGTGTGTTATTTTCACATACCACATATGGATCCAAAGAAGGTCATTGCATGTGTGTTCTTTTCGCAATCCACCTATGGATCCACCTGTGTCATTGCATGTGTGCTGTTTTTACTAACAACAACCAGAGTCATTGCATGTGTGTTATTTTCACATACCCCATATGGATCCAGTAGTGTCATTGCATGTGTGTTCTTCTCGCAATCCACCTATGGATCCACCGGTGTCATTGCATGTGTGCTGTTTTTACTAACAACAACCAGAGTCATTGCATGTGTGTTCTCTTCAGACACCACACATGGATCCACCAGTGTCATTGCATGTGTGTTCTTTTCACTAAGAACAACCAGAGTCATTGAAATGTGTGTTCTCTTCAGAAACCACACATGGATCCACCAGTGTCATTGCATGTGTGTTCTTTTTACTAAAACAAACAGAGTCATTGCATGTGTTTTATTTTCACATACCACATATGGATCCACCAGTGTCATTGAAATGTGTGTTATTTTCACATACCACATATGGATCCACAAGTGTCATTACATGTGTGTTCTTTTTACTAACAACACTAGAGTCATTGTATGTGTGTTCTTTTCACATACCACATATGGATCCACTAGTGTCATTGCATGTGTTCTCTTTTCACAATCCACCTATGGATCCACTAGTGTCATTGCATGTGTGTTCTTTTTACTAACAAAAACCAGATTCATTGCTTGTGTGTTCTTTTCACATACCACATATGGATCGACCAGTGTCATTGCATGTGTGTTTTTTTCGCAATCCACCTATGGATCCACTAGTGTTATTGCATGTGTGCTCTTTTTAATAACAACAACCAGAGTCATTACATGTGTGTTCTCTTCAGAGACCACACATGGATCCACCAGTATCATTGCATGTCTGTTCTTTTTACTTACAACAACCAGAGTCATTTCATGTGTGTTCTTTTCACAATCCACCTATGGATCCACCAGTGTCATTTCATGTGTGTTCTTTTCACATCCCACATATGGATCCACCATTGTCATTGCATGTGTGTTCTTTTCACAATCCACCTATGGATCCACTAGTGTTATTGCATGTGTGCTCTTTTTACTAACAACAACCATAGTCATTGCATGTGTGTTCTCTTCAGAGACCACACATGGATCCACCAGTGTCATTGCATGTGTGTTCTTTTTACTAACAACAACGAGTGTCATTTCAGATGTGTTCTTTTCACATACCACATATGGATCCACCAGTGTCAATGCATGTGTGTTCTTTTCACAATCCACGTATGGATCCACCAGTGTGATTGCATATGTGCTCTTCTTACTAACAACAACCAGAGTCATTGGATGTGTGCTCTCTTCACATACCACATATGGATCCACCAGTGTCATTGCATGTGTGCTCTTTGCACAATCCACATATGGATCCACCAGTGTCATTTCATGTGTATTCTTTTTACTAACAACAACCGGAGTCATTGCATTTGTTTTCTTTTCACATACCACATATGGATCCACCAGTGTCATTGCATGTGTGCTCTTTTCAGAATCCACATATGGATCCACGAGTGTCATTGCATGTGTATTCTTTTTACTAACAACAACCGGAGTCATTGCATATGTGATCTTTTCACATACCACATATGGATCCACCAGTGTCATTGCATGTGTGTTCTCTTCAGAGACCACACATGGATCCACCAGTGTAATTGCATGTGTGTTCTTTTTACTAAAAACAACCAGAGTCATTTCAGATGTGTTCTTTTCACATACCACATATAGATCCACCAGTGTCATTTCATGTGTGTTCTTTTCACAATCCACCTATGGATCCACCAATGTGATTGCATGTGTGCTCTTTTTACTAATAACAACCCGAGTCATTGGATGTGTGTTCTCTTCACATACCACATATGGATCCACCAGTGTCATTGGATGTGTGTTCTCTTCACATACCACATATGGATCCACCAGTGTCATTGCATGTGTGCTCTTTTCACAATCCACATATGGATCCACCAGTGTCATTGCATGTGTATTCTTTTTACTAACAACAACTAGAGTCATTGCATATGTGTTCTTTTCACATACCACATATGGATCCACCAGTGTCATTGCATGTGTGCTTTTTTACTAACAACAACCAGAGTCATTGCATGTGTGTTCTCTTCAGAGACCACACATGGATCCACCAGTGTCATTGCATGTGTGTTCTTTTTTACTAACAACAACCAGAGTCATTGAAATGTGTGTTCTTTTCACATACCACATATGGATCCACCAGTGTCATTGCATGTGTGTTCTTTTCACAATCCACCTATGGATCCACCAGTGTCATTGCATGTGTGTTCTTTTTACTAACAACAACCAGTGTCATTTCATGTTTGTTCTTTTCACATACCACATATGGATCCACCAGTGTCATTGCATGTGTCCTCTTTTTACTAACAACAACCAGAGTCATTGAAATGTGTGTTCTTTTCACATACCACATATGGATCCACCAGTGTCATTGCATGTGTGTTCTTTTGACAATCCACCTATGGATCCACCAGTGTCATTGCATGTGTGTTCTTTTTAGTAACAACAACCAGAGTCATTGCATGTGTGTTCTCTTCAGAGACCACACATGGATCCACCAGTGTCATTGCATGTGTGTTCTTTTTACTAACAACAACTAGAGTCATTGAAATGTGTGTTCTCTTCAGAGACCACACATGGATCCACCAGTGTCATTGCATGTGTGTTCTTTTTACTAACAATAACTAGACTCATTGCATGTGTGTTCTTTTCACATACCACACATGGATCCACCAGTGTCATTGCATGTGTGTTCTTTTTACTAACAACAACCATAGTCATTGAAATGTGTGTTCTCTTCAGAGACCACACATGGATCCACCAGTGTCATTCATGTGTGTTCTTTTTACTAACAACAACCAGAGTCATTGCTTGTGTGGTATTTTCACATACCACATATGGATCCACCAGAATCATTGAAATGTGTGTTCTCTTCAGAGACCACACATGGATCCACCAGTGTCATTGCATGTCTGTTCTTTTTACTAACAACAACCCGAATCATTGAAATGCGTGTTCTTTTCACATACGACATATGGATCCACCAGTGTCATTGAATGTGCGTTGTTTTCACAATCCACCTATGAATCCACCAGTGTCATTGCATGTGTGCTCTTTTTACTAACAACAACCAGAGTCATTGCATGTGTGTTCTCTTCAGAGACCACATGGATCCACCAGGTCATTGCATGTGTGTTCTTTTACTAACAATAACTGAGTCATTGAAATGTGTGTTCTCTTCAGAGACCACACATGGATCCAGATGTCATTGCATGTGTATTCTTTTTACAAATAACAACCAGAGTCATTGCATGTGTGTTATTTTGACATACCACATATGGATCCACCAGTGTCATTACATGTGTGTTCTTTTTACTAACAACAACTGGAGTCATTGCATGTGTGTTCTTTTCACATACCACATATGGATCCACCAGTGTCACCGCATGTGTGCTCTTTTTACTAACAACAACCAGAGTCATTGCATGTGTGTTATTTTCACATACCACATATGGATCCACCAGTGTCATTGCATGTGTGTTCTTTTCACAATCCACCTATGGATCCACTAGTGTCATTGCATGTGTGCTCTTTTTAGTAACAACAACCAGAGTCATTTCATGTGTATTCATTTCACATACCACATATGGATCCACCAGTGTCATTGCATGTGTGTTCTTTTTACTAACAACAAGAGTCATTTCATGTGTGTTCTTTTCACATACCACTTATGGATCCACCATTGTCATTGAAATGTGTTCTCTTTAGAGACCACACATGGATCCACCAAGTGTCATTGCATGTGTGTTCTTTTTACAAATAACAACCAGAGTCATTGCATGTGTGTTCTTTTCACAATCCACCTATGGATCCACCAGTGTCATTGCATGTGTGTTCTTTTCACATACCACATATGGATCCACGAGTGTCATTGCATGCGTGCTCTTTTTACTAACAACAATCAGAGTCATTGAAATGTGTGTTCTTTTCACATACCACATATGGATCCACCAGTGTCATTGCATGTGTGCTCTTTTTACTAACAACAACCAGAGTCATTGCATGTGTGTTCTCTTCAAAGACCACACATGGATCCACTAGTGTCTTTGCATGTGTGTTCTTTTTACTACCAACAACCAGAGTCATTGAAATGTGTGTTCTCTTCGGAGACCACACATGGATCCACCAGTGTCATTGCATGTGTGTTCTTTTTACTAACAACAACCAGAGTCATTGCATGTGTGTTCTTTTTACATACTACATATGGATCCACCAGTGTCATTACATGTGTGTTCTTTTTACTAACAACAACAAGAGTCATTGCATCTGTTATCTTTTCACATACCACATATGGATCCACCAGTGTCATTGCATGTGTGTTCTTTTCACAATCCACAGATGAATCCACCAGTGTCATTGCATGTGTGCTCTTTTTACTAACAACAACCAGAGCCATTGCATCTGTGTTCTCTTCAGAGACCACACATGGATCCACCAGTGTCATTGCATGTGTGTTCTTTTTACTAACAATAACCAGAGTCATTGAAATGTGTGTTCTCTTCAGAGACCACACATGGATCCACCAGTGTCATTGCATGTGTATTTTTTTACAAACAACAACCAGAGTCATTGCATGTGTGTTATTTTCACATACCACATATGTATCCACCAGTGTCATTACATGTGTGTTCTTTTAACTAACAACAACTGGAGTCATTGCATGTGTGTTCTTTTCACATACCACATATGGATCCACCAGTGTCATTGCATGTGTGCTCTTTTTACTAACAACAACCAGAGTCATTGCATGTGTGTTATTTTCACATACCACATATGGATCCAGCAGTGTCATTGCATGTGTGTTCTTTTCGCAATCCACCTATGGATCCACCTGTATCATTGCATGTGTGCTGTTTTTACTAACAACAACCAGAGTCATTGCATGTGTGTTATTTTCACATACCCCATATGGATCCAGCAGTGTCATTGCATGTGTGTTCTTCTCGCAATCTACCTATGGATCCACCAGTGTCATTGCATGTGTGCTGTTTTTACTAACAACAACCAGAGTCATTGCATGTGTGTTCTCTTCAGACACCACACATGGATCCACCAGTGTCATTGCATGTGTGTTCTTTTCACTAAGAACAACCAGAGTCATTGAAATGTGTGTTCTCTTCAGAAACCACACATGGATCCACCAGTGTCATTGCATGTGTGTTCTTTTTACTAAAACAAACAGAGTCATTGCATGTGTGTTATTTTCACATACCACATATGGATCCACCAGTGTCATTGAAATGTGTGTTATTTTCACATACCACATATGGATCCACAAGTGTCATTACATGTGTGTTCTTTTTACTAACAACAACTAGAGTCATTGTATGTGTGTTCTTTTCACATACCACATATGGATCCACTAGTGTCATTGCATGTGTTCTCTTTTCACAATCCACCTATGGATCCACTAGTGTCATTGCATGTGTGTTCTTTTTACTAACAAAAACCAGATTCATTGCTTGTGTGTTCTTTTCACATACCACATATGGATCGACCAGTGTCATTGCATGTGTGTTTTTTTCGCAATCCACCTATGGATCCACTAGTGTTATTGCATGTGTGCTCTTTTTAATAACAACAACCAGAGTCATTACATGTGTGTTCTCTTCAGAGACCACACATGGATCCACCAGTATCATTGCATGTATGTTCTTTTTACTAACAACAACCAGAGTCATTTCATGTGTGTTCTTTTCACAATCCACCTATGGATCCACCAGTGTCATTTCATGTGTGTTCTTTTCACATCCCACATATGGATCCACCATTGTCATTGCATGTGTGTTCTTTTCACAATCCACCTATGGATCCACCAGTGTTATTGCATGTGTGCTCTTTTTACTAACAACAACCATAGTCATTGCATGTGTGTTCTCTTCAGAGACCACACATGGATCCACCAGTGTCATTGCATGTGTGTTCTTTTTACTAACAACAACGAGTGTCATTTCAGATGTGTTCTTTCACATACCACATATGGATCCACCAGTGTCAATGCATGTGTGTTCTTTTCAAAATCCATGTATGGATCCACCAGTGTGATTGCATATGTGCTCTTCTTACTAACAACAACCAGAGTCATTGGATGTGTGCTCTCTTCACATACCACATATGGATCCACC
This sequence comes from Avena insularis, assembly GCA_023614405.1. Lineage (NCBI taxonomy): Eukaryota > Viridiplantae > Streptophyta > Magnoliopsida > Poales > Poaceae > Avena > Avena insularis. The sequence continues at coordinate 363,421,023 of CM042686.1, read as the reverse complement.
AGTGTCATTGCATGTGTGCTCTTTGCACAATCCACATATGGATCCACCAGTGTCATTGCATGTGTATTCTTTTTACTAACAACAACTGGAGTCATTGCATATGTTTTCTTTTCACATACCACATATGGATCCACCAGTGTCATTGCATGTGTGCTCTTTTCAGAATCCACATTTGGATCCACCAGTGTCATTGCATGTGTATTCTTTTTACTAACAACAACCGGAGTCATTGCATATGTGATCTTTTCACATACCACATATGGATCCACCAGTGTCATTGCATGTGTGTTCTCTTTAGAGACCACACATGGATCCACCAGTGTCATTGCATGTGTGTACTTTTTACTAACAACAACCAGAGTCATTTCAGATGTGTTATTTTCACATACCACATATGGATCCACCAGTGTCATTGCATGTGTGTTCTTTTCACAATCCACCTATGGATCCACCAATGTGATTGCATGTGTGCTCTTTTTACTAATAACAACCTGAGTCATTGGATGTGTGTTGTCTTCACATACCACATATGGATCCACCAGTGGCATTGGATGTGTGTTCTCTTCACATACCACATATGGATCCACCAGTGTCATTGCATGTGTGCTCTTTTCACAATCCACATATGGATCCACCAGTGTCATTGCATGTGTATTCTTTTTACTAACAACAACCAGAGTCATTGCATATGTGTTCTTTTCACATACCACATATGGATCCACCAGTGTCATTGCATGTGTGCTTTTTTACTAACAACAACCAGAGTCATTGCATGTGTGTTCTCTTCAGAGACCACACATGGATCCACCAGTGTCATTGCATGTGTGTTCTTTTTTACTAACAACAACCAGAGTCATTGAAATGTGTGTTCTTTTCACATACCACATATGGATCCACCAGTGTCATTGCATGTGTGTTCTTTTCACAATCCACCTATGGATCCACCAGTGTCATTGCATGTGTGCTCTTTTTACTAACAACAACCTTAGTCATTGCATGTGTGTTCTCTTCAGAGACCACACATGGATCCACCAGTGTCATTGCATGTGTGTTCTTTTTACTAACAACAACCATAGTCATTGAAATGTGTGTTCTCTTTAGAGACCACACATAAATCCACCAGTGTCATTCATGTGTGTTCTTTTTACTAACAACAACCAGAGTCATTGCTTGTGTGGTATTTTCACATACCACATATGGATCCACCAGTGTCATTGAAATGTGTGTTCTCTTCAGAGACCACACATGGATCCACCAGTGTCATTGCATGTCTGTTCTTTTTACTAACAACAACCAGAATCATTGAAATGCGTGTTCTTTTCACATACGACATATGGATCCACCAGTGTCATTGAACGTGCGTTGTTTTCACAATCCACCTATGAATCCACCAGTGTCATTGCATGTGTGCTCTTTTTACTAACAACAATCAGAGTCATTGCATGTGTGTTCTCTTCAGAGACCACACATGGATCCACCAGTGTCATTGCATGTGTGTTCTTTTTACTAACAATAACCAGAGTCATTGAAATGTGTGTTCTCTTCAGAGACCACACATGGATCCACCAGTGTCATTGCATGTGTATTCTTTTTACAAACAACAACCAGAGTCATTGCATGTGTGTTATTTTGACATACCCCATATGGATCTACCAGTGTCATTACATGTGTGTTCTTTTTACTAACAACAACTGGACTCATTGCATGTGTGTTCTTTTCACATACCACATATGGATCCACCAGTGTCATTGCATGTGTGCTGTTTTTACTAACAACAACCAGAGTCAATGCATGTGAGTTATTTTCACATACCACATATGGATCCACCAGTGTCATTGCATGTGTGTTCTTTTCGCAATCCACATATGGATCCACTAGTGTCATTGCATGTGCGCTCTTTTTACTAACAACAACCAGAGTCATTGCATGTGTGTTCTCTTCACAGACCACACATGGATCCACAAGTGTCATTTCATGTGTGTTCTTTTTACTAATAACAACAAGAGTCATTTCATGTGTGTTATTTTCACATACCACATATGGATCCACCATTGTCATTGAAATGTGTGTTCTCTTCAGAGACCACACATGGATCCACCAGTGTCATTGCATGTGTGTTCTTTTTACAAATAACAACCAGAGTCATTGCATGTGTATTCTTTTCACAATCCACCTATGGATCCACCAGTGTCATTGCATGTGTGTTATTTTCACAATCCACCTATGGATCCACCAGTGTCATTGCATGTGTGCTCTTTTTACTAACAACAACCAGAGTCATTGCATGTGTGTTCTCTTCAAAGACCACACATGGATCCACTAGTGTCTTTGCATGTGTGTTCTTTTTACTACCAACAACCAGAGTCATTGAAATGTGTGTTCTCTTCGGAGACCACACATGGATCCACCAGTGTCATTGCATGTGTGTTCTTTTTACTAACAACAACCAGAGTCATTGCATGTGTGTTCTTTTTACATACTACATATGGATCCACCAGTGTCATTACATGTGTGTTCTTTTTACTAACTACAACAAGAGTCATTGCATCTGTGTTCTTTTCACATACCACATATGGATCCACCAGTGTCATTGCATGTGTGTTCTTTTCACAATCCACCGATGAATCCACCAGTGTCATTGCATGTGTGCTCTTTTTACTAACAACAACCAGAGTCATTGCATCTGTGTTCTCTTCAGAGACCACACATGGATCCACCAGTGTCATTGCATGTGTGTTCTTTTTACTAACAATAACCAGAGTCATTGACATGTGTGTTCTCTTCAGAGACCACACATGGATCCACTAGTGTCATTGCATGTGTATTTTTTTACAAACAACAACCAGAGTCATTGCATGTGTGTTATTTTCACATACCACATATGTATCCACCAGTGTAATTACATGTGTGTTCTTTTTACTAACAACAACTGGAGTCATTGCATGTGTGTTCTTTTCACATACCACATATGGATCCACCAGTGTCATTGCATGTGTGCTCTTTTTACTAACAACAACCAGAGTCATTGCATGTGTGTTATTTTCACATACCACATATGTATCCACCAGTGTCATTACATGTGTGTTCTTTTTACTAACAACAACTGGAGTCATTGCATGTGTGTTATTTTCACATACCACATATGGATCCAGCAGTGTCATTGCATGTGTGTTCTTTTCGCAATCCACCTATGGATCCACCAGTGTCATTGCATGTGTGCTGTTTTTACTAACAACAACCAGAGTCATTGCATGTGTTTTATTTTCACATACCCCATATGGATCCAGCAGTGTCGTTGCATGTGTGTTCTTTTCGCAATCCACCTATGGATCCACCAGTGTCATTGCATGTGTGTTGTTTTTACTAACAACAACCAGAGTCATTGCATGTGTGTTCTCTTCAGACACCACACATGGATCCACTAGTGTCATTCCATGTGTGTTCTTTTTACTAAGAACAACCAGAGTCATTGAAATGTGTGTTCTCTTCAGAAACCACACATGGATCCACCAGTGCCATTGCATGTGTGCTCTTTTTACTAACAACAACCAGAGTCATTGCATGTGTGTTATTTTCACATACCACATATGGATCCACCAGTGTCATTGAAATGTGTGTTATTTTCACATACCACATATGGATCCACAAGTGTCATTACATGTGTGTTCTTTTTACTAACAACAACTAGAGTCATTGTATGTGTGTGCTTTTCACATACCACCTATGGATCCACCAGCGTCATTGCATGTGTTCTCTTTTCACAATCCACCTATGGATCCACTAGTGTCATTGCATGTGTGTTCTTTTTACTAACAAAAACCAGATTCATTGCTTATGTGTTCTTTTCACATACCACATATGGATCGACCAGTGTCATTGCATGTGTGTTCTTTTCGCAATCCACCTATGGATCCACTAGTGTTATTGCATGTGTGCTCTTTTTACTAACAACAACCAGAGTCATTACATGTGTGTTCTCTTCAGAGACCACACATGGATCCACCAGTATCATTGCATGTCTGTTCTTTTTACTAACAACAACTAGAGTCATTTCATGTGTGTTCTTTTCACAATCCACCTATGGATCCACCAGTGTCATTTCATGTGTGTTCTTTTCACATCCCACATATGGATCCACCATTGTCATTGCATGTGTGTTCTTTTCACAATCCACCTATGGATCCAGTAGTGTTATTGCATGTGTGCTCTTTTTACTAACAACAACCATAGTCATTGCATGTGTGTTCTCTTCAGAGACCACACATGGATCCACCAGTGTCATTGCATGTGTGTTCTTTTTACAAATAACAACCAGAGTCATTGCATGTGTGTTCTTTTCACAATCCACCTATGGATCCACCAGTGTCATTGCATGTGTGTTATTTTCACAATCCACCTATGGATCCACCAGTGTCATTGCATGTGTGCTCTTTTTACTAACAACAACCAGAGTCATTGCATGTGTGTTCTCTTCAAAGACCACACATGGATCCACTAGTGTCTTTGCATGTGTGTTCTTTTTACTACCAACAACCAGAGTCATTGAAATGTGTGTTCTTCTTGAGACCACACATGGATCCACCTGATGTCATTGCATGTGTGTTCTTTTTACTAACAACAACCAGAGTCATTGCATGTGTGTTCTTTTTACATACTACATATGGATCCACCAGTGTCATTACATGTGTGTTCTTTTTACTAACTACAACAAGAGTCATTGCATCTGTGTTCTTTTCACATACCACATATGGATCCACTAGTGTCATTGCATGTGTGTTATTTTCACAATCCACCGATGAATCCACCAGTGTCATTGCATGTGTGCTCTTTTTACTAACAACAACCAGAGTCATTGCATCTGTGTTCTCTTCAGAGACCACACATGGATCCACCAGTGTCATTGCATGTGTGTTCTTTTTACTAACAATAACCAGAGTCATTGAAATGTGTGTTCTCTTCAGAGACCACACATGGATCCACCAGTGTCATTGCATGTGTATTTTTTTACAATCCACCTATGGATCCACCAGTGTCATTGCATGTGTGCTCTTTTTACTAACAACAACCAGAGTCATTGCATGTGTGTTCACTTCAAAGACCACACATGGATCCACTAGTGTCTTTGCATGTGTGTTCTTTTTACTACCAACAACCAGAGTCATTGAAATGTGTGTTCTCTTCGGAGACCACACATGGATCCACCAGTGTCATTGCATGTGTGTTCTTTTTACTAACAACAACCAGAGTCATTGCATGTGTGTTCTTTTTACATACTACATATGGATCCACCAGTGTCATTACATGTGTGTTCTTTTTACTAACTACAACAAGAGTCATTGCATCTGTGTTCTTTTCACATACCACATATGGATCCACTAGTGTCATTGCATGTGTGTTCTTTTCACAATCCACCGATGAATCCACCAGTGTCATTGCATGTGTGCTCTTTTTACTAACAACAACCAGAGTCATTGCATCTGTGTTCTCTTCAGAGACCACACATGGATCCACCAGTGTCATTGCATGTGTGTTCTTTTTACTAACAATAACCAGAGTCATTGAAATGTGTGTTCTCTTCAGAGACCACACATGGATCCACCAGTGTCATTGCATGTGTATTTTTTTACAAACAACAACCAGAGTCATTGCATGTGTGTTATTTTCACATACCACATATGTATCCACCAGTGTCATTACATGTGTGTTCCTTTTACTAACAACAACTGGAGTCATTGCATGTGTGTTCTTTTCACATACCACATATGGATCCACCAGTGTCATTGCATGTGTGCTCTTTTTACTAACAACAACCAGAGTCATTGCATGTGTGTTATTTTCACATACCACATATGTATCCACCAGTGTCATTACATGTGTGTTCTTTTTACTAACAACAACTGGAGTCATTGCATGTGTGTTATTTTCACATACCACATATGGATCCAGCAGTGTCATTGCATGTGTGTTCTTTTCGCAATCCACCTATGGATCCACCAGTGTCATTGCATGTGTGCTGTTTTTACTAACAACAACCAGAGTCATTTCATGTGTGTTATTTTCACATACCCCATATGGATCCAGCAATGTCATTGCATGTGTGTTCTTTTCGCAATCCACCTATGGATCCACCAGTGTCATTGCATGTGTGCTGTTTTTACTAACAACAACCAGAGTCATTGCATGTGTGTTCTCTTCAGACACCACACATGGATCCACCAGTGTCATTCCATGTGTGTTCTTTTTACTAAGAACAACCAGAGTCATTGAAATGTGTGTTCTCTTCAGAAACCACACATGGATCCACCAGTGCCATTGCATGTGTGTTGTTTTTACTAACAACAACCAGAGTGATTGCATGTGTGTTATTTTCACATACCACATATGGATCCACCAGTGTCATTGAAATGTGTGTTATTTTCACATACCACATATGGATCCACAAGTGTCATTACATGTGTGTTCTTTTTACTAACAACAACTAGAGTCATTGTATGTGTGTTCTTTTCACATACCACATATGGATCCACCAGCGTCATTGCATGTGTTCTCTTTTCACAATCCACCTATGGATCCACTAGTGTCATTGCATGTGTGTTCTTTTTACTAACAAAAACCAGATTCATTGCTTATGTGTTCTTTTCACATACCACATATGGATCGACCAGTGTCATTGCATGTGTGTTCTTTTCGCAATCCACCTATGGATCCACTAGTGTTATTGCATGTGTGCTCTTTTTACTAACAACAACCAGAGTCATTACATGTGTGTTCTCTTCAGAGACCACACATGGATCCACCAGTATCATTGCATGTCTGTTCTTTTTACTAACAACAACTAGAGTCATTTCATGTGTGTTCTTTTCACAATCCACCTATGGATCCACCAGTGTCATTTCATGTGTGTTCTTTTCACATCCCACATATGGATCCACCATTGTCATTGCATGTGTGTTCTTTTCACAATCCACCTATGGATCCACCAGTGTTATTGCATGTGTGCTCTTTTTACTAACAACAACCATAGTCATTGCATGTGTGTTCTCTTCAGAGACCACACATGGATCCACCAGTGTCATTGCATGTGTGTTCTTTTTACAAATAACAACCAGAGTCATTGCATGTGTGTTCTTTTCACAATCCACCTATGGATCCACCAGTGTCATTGCATGTGTGTTATTTTCACAATCCACCTATGGATCCACCAGTGTCATTGCATGTGTGCTCTTTTTACTAACAACAACCAGAGTCATTGCATGTGTGTTCTCTTCAAAGACCACACATGGATCCACTAGTGTCTTTGCATGTGTGTTCTTTTTACTACCAACAACCAGAGTCATTGAAATGTGTGTTCTCTTCGGAGACCACACATGGATCCACCAGTGTCATTGCATGTGTGTTCTTTTTACTAACAACAACCAGAGTCATTGCATGTGTGTTCTTTTTACATACTACATATGGATCCACCAGTGTCATTACATGTGTGTTCTTTTTACTAACTACAACAAGAGTCATTGCATCTCTGTTCTTTTCACATACCACATATGGATCCACTAGTGTCATTGCATGTGTGTTCTTTTCACAATCCACCGATGAATCCACCAGTGTCATTGCATGTGTGCTCTTTTTACTAACAACAACCAGAGTCATTGCATCTGTGTTCTCTTCAGAGACCACACATGGATCCACCAGTGTCATTGCATGTGTGTTCTTTTTACTAACAATAACCAGAGTCATTGAAATGTGTGTTCTCTTCAGAGACCACACATGGATCCACCAGTGTCATTGCATGTGTATTTTTTTACAAACAACAACGTAGTCATTGCATGTGTGTTATTTTCACATACCACATATGTATCCACCAGTGTCATTACATGTGTGTTCCTTTTACTAACAACAACTGGAGTCATTGCATGTGTGTTCTTTTCACATAACACATATGGATCCACCAGTGTCATTGCATGTGTGCTCTTTTTAATAACAACAACCAGAGTCATTGCATGTGTGTTATTTTCACATACCACATATGGATCCAGCAGTATCATTGCATGTGTGTTCTTTTCGCAATCCACCTATGGATCCACCAGTGTCATTGCATGTGTGCTGTTTTTACTAACAACAACCAGAGTCATTGCATGTGTGTTATTTTCACATACCCCATATGGATCCAGAAGTGTCATTGCATGTGTGTTCTTTTCGCAATCCACCTATGGATCCACCAGTGTCATTGCATGTGTGTTGTTTTTACTAACAACAACCAGAGTCATTGCATGTGTGTTCTCTTCAGACACCACACATGGATCCACCAGTGTCATTCCATGTGTGTTCTTTTTACTAAGAACAACCAGAGTCATTGAAATGTGTGTTCTCTTCAGAAACCACACATGGATCCACCAGTGCCATTGCATGTGTGCTCTTTTTACTAACAACAACCAGAGTCATTGCATGTGTGTTATTTTCACATACCACATATGGATCCACCAGTGTCATTGAAATGTGTGTTATTTTCACATACCACATATGGATCCACAAGTGTCATTACATGTGTGTTCTTTTTACTAACAACAACTAGAGTCATTGTATGTGTGTTCTTTTCACATACCACATATGGATCCACCAGCGTCATTGCATGTGTTCTCTTTTCACAATCCACCTATGGATCCACTAGTGTCATTGCATGTGTGTTCTTTTTACTAACAAAAACCAGATTCATTGCTTGTGTGTTCTTTTCACATACCACATATGGATCGACCAGTGTCATTGCATGTGTGTTCTTTTCGCAATCCACCTATGGATCCACTAGTGGTAGTGCATGTGTGCTCTTTTTACTAACAACAACCAGAGTCATTACATGTGTGTTCTCTTCAGAGACCACACATGGATCCACCAGTATAATTGCATGTCTGTTCTTTTTACTAACAACAACCAGAGTCATTTCATGTGTGTTCTTTTCACAATCCACCTATGGATCCACCAGTGTCATTTCATGTGTGTTCTTTTCACATCCCACATATGGATCCACCATTGTCATTGCATGTGTGTTCTTTTCACAATCCACCTATGGATCCACCAGTGTTATTGCATGTGTGCTCTTTTTACTAACAACAACCATAGTCATTGCATGTGTGTTCTCTTCAGAGACCACACATGGATCCACTAGTGTCATTGCATGTGTGTTCTTTTTACAAATAACAACCAGAGTCATTGCATGTGTGTTCTTTTCACATACCACATATGGATCCACCAGTGTCATTGCATGTGTGCTCTTTTCACAATCCACCTATGGATCCACCAGTGTCATCGCATGTGTGCTCTTTTTACTAACAACAACCAGAGTCATTGCATGTGTTCTCTTCAAAGACCACACATGGATCCACTAGTGTCATTGCATGTGTGTTCTTTTACTAACAACAACTAGAGTCATTGAAATGTGTGTTCTCTTGGAGACCACATGGATCCACCAGTGTCATTGCATGTGTGTTCTTTTTACTAACAACAACCAGAGTCATTGCATGTGTGTTCTTTTTACATACTACATATGGATCCACCAGTGTCATTACATGTGTGTTCTTTTTATTAACTACAACAAGAGTCATTGCATGTGTGTTCTTTCACATACCACATATGGATCCACTAGAGTCATTGCATGTGTGTTCTTTTCACATACCACATATGGACCCACCAGTGTCATTGCATGTGTGTTGTTTTCGCAATCCACCTATGGATCCACCAGTGTCATTGCATCTGTGCTCTTTTTACTAACAACAACCAGAGTCATTGCATGTGTGTTCTCTTTAGAGACCACACATGGATCCACCAGTGTCATTGCATGTGTGTTCTTTTTACTAACAACAACCAGAGTCATTTCATGTGTGTTCTTTTCACATACCACATATGGATCCACCAATGTCATTGAAATGTGTGTTCTCTTTAGATACAACACATGGATCCACCAGTATCATTGCATGTGTGTTCTTTTTACTAACAACAACCAGAGTCATTGCATGTGTGTTCTTTTCACAATCCCCCTATGGATCCACCAGTGTCATTTCATGTGTGTTCTTTTCACATACCACATATGGATCCACCAGTGTCATTGCATGTGTGTTCTTTTCACAATCCACCTATGGATCCACCAGTGTCATTGCATGTGTGCTCTTTCTACTAACAACAACCATAGTCATTGCATGTGTGTTCTCTTCAGAGACCACACAAGGATCCACCAGTGTCATTGCATGTGTGTTCTTTTTACTAACAACAACGAGAGTCATTTTAGATGTGTACTTTTCACATACCACATATGGATCCACCAGTGTCATTGCATGTGTGTTCTTTTCACAATCCACCTATGGATCCACCAGTGTGATTGCATGTGTGCTCTTTTTACTAACAACAACCAGAGTCATTGGACGTGTGTTCTCTTCACATACCACATATGGATCCACCAGTGTCATTGCATGTGTGCTCTTTTCACAATCCACATATGGATCCACCAGTGTCATTGCATGTGTATTCTTTTTAGTAACAACAACCGGAGTCATTGCATATGTGTTCTTTTCACATACCACATATGGATCCACCAGTGTCATTGCATGTGTGCTTTTTTACTAACAACAACCAGAGTCATTGCATGTGTGTTCTCTTCAGAGACCACACATGGATCCACCAGTGTCATTGCATGTGTGTTCTTTTTACTAACAACAACCAGAGTCATTTCATGTGTATTCTTTTCACATACCACATATGGATCCACCAGTGTCATTGCATGTGTGTTCTTTTTACAATCCACCTATGGATCCAGCAGTGTCATGGCATGTGTGCTCTTTTTACTAAAAACAACCAGAGTCATTGCATGTGTGTTCTCTTTAAAGACCACACATTGATCCACCAGTGGTATTGCATGTGTGTTCTTTTTACGAACAACAACCAGAGTCATTGAAATGTGTGTTCTTTTCACATACCGCATATGGATCCACCAGTGTCATTGCATGTGTGTCTTTTTCACAATCCACCTATGGATCCACCAGTGTCATTGCATGTGTGCTTTTTTTACTAACAATAACCAGAGTCATTGCATGTGTGTTCTCTTTAGAGACCACACATGGATCAACCAGTATCATTGCATGTGTGTTCTTTTTACTAACCATAACCAGAGTCATTGAAATGTGTGTTCTCTTCAGAGACCACACATGGATCCTCCAGTGTGATTGCATATGTGTTCTTTTTACTAACAAGCAGAGTCATTGCATGTGTGTTCTCTTCAGAGACCACACATGGATCCACCAGTGTCATTGCATGTGTGCTCTTTTAACACTCCACCTATGGATCCACTAGTGTCATTGCATGTGGGTTCTTTTTACAAACAAAAACCAGAGTAATTGCATGTGTGTTCTTTTCACATACACATATGGATCCACCAGTGTCATTGCATGTGTGCTCTTTTCACAATCCTTATATGGATCCACCAGTGTCATTGCATGTGTGTTCTTTTTACTAAGAACAACCAGAGTCATTGAAATGTGTGTTCTCTTCAGAAACCACACATGGATCCACCAGTGTCATTGCATGTGTGTTCTTTTTACTAACAACAACTAGAGTCATTGCATGTTCGTTATTTTCACATACCACATATGGATCCACCAGTGTCATTGAAATGTGTGTTATTTTCACATACCACATATGGATCCACAAGTGTCATTACATGTGTGTTCTTTTTACTAACAACAACTAGAGTCATTGTATGTGTGTTCTTTTCACATACCACATATGGATCCACAAGTGTCATTGCATGTGTTCTCTTTTCACAATCCACCTATGGATCCACTAGTGTCATTGCATGTGTGTTCTTTTTACTAACAAAAACCAGATTCATTGCTTGTGTGTTCTTTTCACATACCACATATGGATCGACCAGTGTCATTGCATGTGTGTTCTTTTCGCAATCCACCTATGGATCCACTAGTGGTATTGCATGTGTGCTCTTTTTACTAACAACAACCAGAGTCATTACATGTGTGTTCTCTTCAGAGACCACACATGGATCCACCAGTATCATTGCATGTCTGTTCTTTTACTAACAACAACCAGAGTCATTTCATGTGTGTTCTTTTCACAATCCACCTATGGATCCACCAGTGTCATTTCATGTGTGTTCTTTTCACGTACCACATATGGATCCACCAGTGTCATTGCATGTGTGTTCTTTTCACAATCCACCTATGGATCCACCAGTGTAATTGCATGTGTGCTCTTTCTACTAACAACAACCATAGTCATTGCATGTGTGTTCTCTTCAGAGACCACACATGGATCCACCAGTGTCATTGCATGTGTGTTCTTTTTACTAACAACAACGAGAGTCATTTTAGATGTGTACTTTTCACATACCACATATGGATCCACCAGTGTCATTGCATGTGTGTTCTTTTCACAATCCACCTATGGATCCACCAGTGTGATTGCATGTGTGCTCTTTTTACTAACAACAACCAGAGTCATTGGACGTGTGTTCTCTTCACATACCACATATGGATCCACTAGTGTCATTGCATGTGTGCTCTTTTCACAATCCACATATGGATCCACCAGTGTCATTGCATGTGTATTCTTTTTAGTAACAACAACCGGAGTCATTGCATATGTGTTCTTTTCACATACCACATATGGATCCACCAGTGTCATTGCATGTGCGTTCTTTTTACTAACAACAACCAGAGTCATTGCATGTGTTGTTCTCTTCAGAGACCACACATGGATCCACCAGTGTCATTGCATGTGTGTTCTTTTTACTAACAACAACCAGAGTCATTTCATGTGTATTCTTTTCACATACCACATATGGATCCACCAGTGTCATTGCATGTGTGTTCTTTTTACAATCCACCTATGGATCCAGCAGTGTCATTGCATGTGTGCTCTTTTTACTAAAAACAAATAGAGTCATTGCATGTGTGTTCTCTTCAAAGACCACACATTGATCCACCAGTGGTATTGCATGTGTGTTCTTTTTACTAACAACAAGCAGAGTCATTGAAATGTGTGTTCTTTTCACATACCGCATATGGATCCACCAGTGTCATTGCATGTGTGTCTTTTTCACAATCCACCTATGGATCCACCAGTGTCATTGCATGTGTGCTTTTTTTACTAACAATAACCAGAGTCATTGCATGTGTGTTCTCTTTAGAGACCACACATGGATCAACCAGTATCATTGCATGTGTGTTCTTTTTACTAACAATAACCAGAGTCTCTTCAGAGACCACACATGGATCCTCCAGTGTGATTGCATATGTGTTATTTTTACTAACAACCAGAGTCATTGCATGTGTGTTCTCTTCAGAGACCACACATGGATCCACCAGTGTCATTGCATGTGTGCTCTTTTAACACTCCACCTATGGATCCACTAGTGTCATTGCATGTGGGTTCTTTTTACAAACAAAAACCAGAGTAATTGCATGTGTGTTCTTTTCACATACCACATATGGATCCACCAGTGTCATTGCATGTGTGCTCTTTTCACAATCCTTATATGGATCCACCAGTGTCATTGCATGTGTATTCTTTTAACTAACAACAACCGGAGTCATTGCATAAGTGTTCGTTTCACATACCACATATGGATCCACCAGTGTCATTGCATGTGTGCTTTTTTACTAACAACAACCAGAGTCATTGCATGTGTGTTCTCTTCAGATACCACACATGGATCCACCAGTGTCATTGCATGTGTGTTCTTTTTACTAACAACAACCAGAGTCATTTCATGTGTATTCTTTTCACATACCACGTATGGATCCACCAGTGTCATTGCATGTGTGTTCTTTTTACTAAGAACAACCAGAGTCATTGAAATGTGTGTTCTCTTCAGAAACCACACATGGATCCACCAGTGTCATTGCATGTGTGTTCTTTTTACTAACAACAACCAGAGTCATTGCATGTTTGTTATTTTCACATACCACATATGGATCCACCAGTGTCATTGAAATGTGTGTTATTTTAACATACCACATATGGATCCACAAGTGTCATTACATGTGTGTTCTTTTTACTAACAACAACTAGAGTCATTGTATGTGTGTTCTTTTCACATACCACATATGGATCCACCAGTGTCATTGCATGTGTTCTCTTTTCACAATCCACCTATGGATCCACTAGTGTCATTGCATGTGTGTTCTTTTTACTAACAAAAACCAGATTCATTGCTTGTGTGTTCTTTTCACATACCACATATGGATCGACCAGTGTCATTGCATGTGTGTTCTTTTCGCAATCCACCTATGGATCCACTAGTGGTAGTGCATGTGTGCTCTTTTTACTAACAACAACCAGAGTCATTACATGTGTGTTCTCTTCAGAGACCACACATGGATCCACCAGTATAATTGCATGTCTGTTCTTTTTACTAACAACAACCAGAGTCATTTCATGTGTGTTCTTTTCACAATCCACCTATGGATCCACCAGTGTCATTTCATGTGTGTTCTTTTCAAATCCCACATATGGATCCACCATTGTCATTGCATGTGTGTTCTTTTCACAATCCACCTATGGATCCACCAGCGTCATTGCATGAGTGCTTTTTTTACTAACAACAACCATATTCATTCCATGTGTGTTTCTGTTTAGAGACCACACATGGATCCACCAGTGTCATTGCATGTGTGTTGTTTTTACTAACAAAAACCAGAGTCATTGCATGTGTGTTCTTTTCACATACCACATACGGACCCACCAGTGTCATTGCATGTGTGCTCTTTTCACAATCCACCTATAGATCCACCAGTGTCATTGCATGTGTGCTCTTTTTACTCACAACAACCAGAGTCATTGCATATGTGTTCTCTTCAGAGACCACACATGGATCCACCAGTGTCATTGCATGTGTGTTCTTTTTACTAACAACAACCAGAGTCATTTCATGTGTATTCTTTTCACATACCACATATGGATCCACCAGTGTCATTGCATGTGTGTTCTTTTTACAATCCACCTATGGATCCAGCAGTGTCATTGCATGTGTGCTCTTTTTACTAAAAACAAACAGAGTCATTGCATGTGTGTTCTCTTCAAAGACCACACATTGATCCACCAGTGGTATTGCATGTGTGTTCTTTTTACTAACAACAAGCAGAGTCATTGAAATGTGTGTTCTTTTCACATACCGCATATGGATCCACCAGTGTCATTGCATGTGTGTCTTTTTCACAATCCACCTATGGATCCACCAGTGTCATTGCATGTGTGCTTTTTTTACTAACAATAACCAGAGTCATTGCATGTGTGTTCTCTTTAGAGACCACACATGGATCAACCAGTATCATTGCATGTGTGTTCTTTTTACTAACAATAACCAGAGTCATTGAAATGTGTGTTCTCTTCAGAGACCACACATGGATCCTCCAGTGTGATTGCATATGTGTTATTTTTACTAACAACCAGAGTCATTGCATGTGTGTTCTCTTCAGAGACCACACATGGATCCACCAGTGTCATTGCATGTGTGCTCTTTTAACACTCCACCTATGGATCCACTAGTGTCATTGCATGTGGGTTCGTTTTACAAACAAAAACCAGAGTAATTGCATGTGTGTTCTTTTCACATACCACATATGGATCCACCAGTGTCATTGCATGTGTGCTCTTTTCACAATCCTTATATGGATCCACCAGTGTCATTGCATGTGTATTCTTTTAACTAACAACAACCGGAGTCATTGCATATGTGTTCTTTTCACATACCACATATGGATCCACCAGTGTCATTGCATGTGTGCTTTTTTACTAACAACAACCAGAGTCATTGCATGTGTGTTCTCTTCAGATACCACACATGGATCCACCAGTGTCATTGCATGTGTGTTCTTTTTACTAACAACAACCAGAGTCATTTCATGTGTATTCTTTTCACATACCACGTATGGATCCACCAGTGTCATTGCATGTGTGTTCTTTTTACTAAGAACAACCAGAGTCATTGAAATGTGTGTTCTCTTCAGAAACCACACATGGATCCACCAGTGTCATTGCATGTGTTTTCTTTTACTAAAAACAACCAGTCATTGCATGTTTGTTATTTTCACATACCACATATGGATCCACCAGTGTCATTGAAATGTGTGTTATTTTAACATACCACATATGGATCCACAAGTGTCATTACATGTGTGTTCTTTTTACTAACAACAACTAGAGTCATTGTATGTGTGTTCTTTTCACATACCACATATGGATCCACCAGTGTCATTGCATGTGTTCTCTTTTCACAATCCACCTATGGATCCACTAGTGTCATTGCATGTGTGTTCTTTTTACTAACAAAAACCAGATTCATTGCTTGTGTGTTCTTTTCACATACCACATATGGATCGACCAGTGTCATTGCATGTGTGTTCTTTTCGCAATCCACCTATGGATCCACTAGTGGTAGTGCATGTGTGCTCTTTTTACTAACAAAAACCAGAGTCATTACATGTGTGTTCTCTTCAGAGACCACACATGGATCCACCAGTGTCATTGCATGTGTGTTCTTTTTACAAATAACAACCAGAGTCATTGCATGTGTGTTCTTTTCACAATCCACCTATGGATCCACCAGTGTCATTGCATGTGTGTTATTTTCACAATCCACCTATGGATCCACCAGTGTTATTGCATGTGTGCTCTTTTTACTAACAACAACCATAGTCATTGCATGTGGTTTCTCTTCAGAGACCACACATGGATCCACCAGTGTCATTGCATGTGTGTTCTTTTTACTAACAACAACGAGTGTCATTTCAGATGTGTTCTTTTCACATACCACATACGGATCCACCAGTGTCCACTACTAGAGAAAAGGCTATAGGAGACATGCTTATGCGAGGCACATTTAGCATATGCGCCTCCTATAAAAATAGGCGAGGCGCACATTGCGATATGCGCCTCTAGTATAAAAATAGGCGAGGCGCATATGATAAGAATGCGCCTCCTATAATCCCCTCAGAGACAGAATCTGCAGCCCCATATTATGCGAGGCGATTCTAGTCATATGGGCCTCCTATATATCAGATAGGCGGCGCATATAGGCGTAATGCGCCTCGCATATTTTGTGGGCCCGTGTTGGTAGGTGCACGAATATGCGAGGCGATATGGCTATATGCGCCCTATATTTGATAATATGCGGGCGATATGACCAAAATGCGCCTCGCATATTCTATGTGGGCCCGTGTTGGTAGGTGCACGAATATGCGGCGATATGGCTATATGCGCCCTATATTTGACAATATGAGGCGATATGACCAGAATGCGCCAGATATTCTGTGTGGGCCCGCTTGTTGGTAGGTGCACGAATATGCGAGGCGCAGTCTGGGCATATGCGCCTCGCATATTTGACAATATGCGAGGCGCATATGGCCATATGCGCCTCAAGTAACTCATGCATGCCAGGCTGGTAGGTGCAGATAAGAGGCGATATTGCTATATGCGCCCTATAGTTTGAATTATAGGAGGCGATATTGTGCAATATGCCTCGCATAAGCTGCACCACTTTTTTCCAGCTTTTGCACATGGAGGCAACTAGCACCCCACTCACTTGTGTCACTTCTTCCTCCTCCACCAAACAAATCTGGTCTCCCCCCTCCTCCTCCCCACCTCATTTCCCCCATTGATTCACCTTCGAATCTTGCTCAACATCCATTGGTTGACACCCATATGTAAGTGAAGTCTCTTGCTCCTCTAGATCTACAACATGTCCATTTACTTCCTCCGGCTCTTTGCGCAAGTCGTTGTTGGAGGAAGCGTGAAGGCGTTGCTTGCATGTATCTGGCTTGTCGGAGACACCGACTATATGATTGTGTTGTGGTGCTATTTTTTGCAGGGATTTCATTTGAGATGGCAATGTTTCGCCGAATGTCGATTTATTTCTTTTCCGGCGATTTCGCACTCATGGATGTCCTCTTTTAGGGAGGTCATGCCAATTTTTCCGCGATCCACGTCCATATATGCTCTAATTATTCTCTTGCTCTTTGTACCACGCAGCGGCCATGGTCCCACCACTGATCAACAAAGCCCGCGTGGATAGGTGGATGACATGCGAGGGCCGACATGGAACGTGCAAACAAGACAGAGATAAGATGTCCATGTCGGACTGCAAGATGATGTATCCGATAAGGCATGATTCCGAATGCTGGAGTCGCACTCGCTTGACGTAGTTTCATGGATGGCTACACTCGATGGATACGTGATGATCACGAAGATCAAGATGCCGGTGATGATCACGAAGATCAAGACGCCACGATCACGAAGATCGTGGTGGTGGCACTGGACATGGACACGAAGATGATCAAGGTGGCGCTGCATGGACACGAAGATGATCAAGGTGGTGCCACCATGATTCGAGCTGGTTGCGAGACCCTCATGTCCAAGATCTGCTTCAAGGAGACGAGTAACGCCAGAGCCACCGGTAGAGAGAAGGCTAACCGGAGCAAATGGAGAAAGACGCTCACTCCATTGTTTGACGGATGCAACGACGGGATACCTGCCTAAATGTAACGCTTAGGGCTCTAGAGATGAAGGCGAAACACAAAATGACCGATTTAATGTTTTGACGACAACATTGTATTCGCACGATATTCTTCCCAAGAAGGGGAACACATGTCCGACTAGTATCGCTGAGGCGAAGAAAGTCGTGCCCTCTCAATCTACCGCACGTGAAATACCACGCCGCATAAATGATTGCATCATCTACCGGGCGAGGACGCGGAGAAGACCACATGTCCGTGTGCAAGACCTCTCGATACAAGAGAGGGACCAAGAAAGCTCCTAGGAAGGTGGTGTGGTACTTTCCTCTAACTCCTCGCTTGCAGCGGTATTTCGCAGACCCTAAGGAAGCACAGCTCATGCGCCGCACGCGGAAAGAAAGAGGCCGGAAGACGATGATCCGGAGAAGGAGGAAATGTTGAGGCACCCTTCGGATGCTTGCCAGTGGAAGGCGTTGGACCTACAATATTACCAACATTTTGGGAAAGAGTCAAGGAACCTCAGGCTGGCGTGAGCACTGACGGACTCAATCCATTTGGAAGCCGAGCAGACACACAAAGACTGCCCGTGTTTGTATGGATCTACAACCTCCTCCCTGGTTGTGCATGAAGAAGAAGTACGTAACCATGAGTATGCTCGTTCAAGGGCCAAAACAACCTGGTACGACATCAATCAGTATCTCACGTTGTTGAAAGAGGAGCCACGTTATGGGAAGAAGGAGCCCGTACAGGGGACGCCTCGAGACAAGAGTACTTTGACATGAGAGCGGTGGTGATCACGACGGTGCAAGACTATCCTGGTTACGGATACTTCTCGGGGCAGGTGGTCCAAGGATTCTATGGGTGCGTTAGGTGCACGGATAATAAACGACCGCCAGCTACGTAAAGATCCCGGTCCGGAAAACCGTGTTCCTTGGGGCTCGGAGGTGGCTTCCCAAGAATCACGCCTCGAGAAAGCTAGGACATCTGCTCGATGGGACGATCGAGTTCGAGGAATCCCACACCGTAAGAGTGGCGGAAATCTACAAGTCGTTGAATAATCGGAAGGAGTGCTCGCGCCAGAAAGACCTAAGAAGCCGTGAGCTGCTGTCAAGGTATGGAAGGCGAGGTCTGCTTTCCGACTTGCCATACTGGAAGATCCTCCGCGTGCCTCATAGCCTTGATCTCAGGCATATCACGAAGAACGTGGCGAGTCGGCTTGCCACCCTCCTTACCACTGACAAGACCAAAGATGGGCCGAAGGCAAGGAATGACTTGAAGCATATGGGCATCAGGGATGAACTTCAACCACCACCTAGCGATGATGAGGAGGAGGACGAGGTGGAGGAGATGAAACACGTAATAGCCGCTGCCGCAAGGGGAAAAAGGTTAAGAAGGGAGAGGTCAAGCTCAAGGCCTCATGCTTCACTCGAGTAAGAAGGAGGCCATACTTATGAAGTGCCTCCTCGAGTCAAATTTCCGAACGGCTACGCTGGGAAGATAAGCAGATGGCTAGACGAGGTGAAACAGCTTCAGCGGATGAAGTCTCACGACGCCGCCGTTAATGATGCAGTACTCCGGTAGCGATCCGAGGTATAATGGACAAGCACATCCGTGAAACACTGTTTGGCCTCTGCAACTTTTTTGACGCCATCTCTAAGTCGATAGGCATTAAGCAGCTCACGAGGCTACAGGACGAGATCGTGGTGATAATGTGCGAGCTCGAGATCTATTTCCGCTTTCTTCGACATCATGCTTCATCCGCTTCTCCATGTCGTGGAGGATATCGCCCAGCTCGGTCCTGCGTTTCATGCGAAGCATGATGCCGCTCGAAAGGCTCAATGGACACATCAAGGGATACGTTAAGAACAAGTCCCGTCCGGATGGAAGCATAGCAAACGGCTTCGGCAAGAGTGCATCTCTTTCGCTCGAACTTTCTACAAACCGAGACCCCTCTTGGTATGTCATTCAACAAGCACTCGGGAGGCTCGCTGGATGGGGTCATCACGAGGGTCGACGCAAAGCATGTCGACATGGAGGGCCGAACCAAGGACTTTGAAAGAGCAAACCTGGTCGCTGCAACACCGCAGTGGTTGATCCATACATACATGAGCACAAAGAGTTTATCAAGAAGAATTACGCTGATCAGGTGCCAGTCGAGGGAGGAAGATGTTATCAAGGAGCACAACTCCTTTCACGCGGTGGTTTAGGGAGAAGGTCATAGCTAATCCACCGCAGGGCGAGTACCGGAGGAAGATAAACTCATATTCTCATTGTCAGGCGCCTCGCACAACCTCATGACCTATCAGCTTACGATATCAACGGATACACGTTCTACACAGAGGAAAAAGACAATAACTGCGATTACCGTAACTCAAGGGTAACAGGATATTCTACACCGCGACATCCCGGAAAGATACTACGGAAGGATCGAGGAGATTTGGGAGCTCGACTATGTTACGGAGAAGGTGCCGATGTTCCGTGTCGTGGGCCAAGAGCGTGAGAAAGAAGACCGTATTTCACCACGATGGTTATACCGCCAAAGACCACCAGCCGAACGCACCCGCAAGAAATGAGCCTTGGGTTTTGGCTAGCAAAGTCGACCAATGCTGGTACATCAAAGACCACAAAGCCTAGCCGGTTGTCGCCGGGAGAGGCAAAAGGAACATTATTGAATGGACGAAGTCGCCAACGAGCAAGACTTTGACCAGAACGGCGACCAAGATAGAAGACGGTATGGCAACCAAACACCGTACACCACAACCCTACCTAAGAAAGGACTTCCGCTCAAGAGAAGTAGAGAAGACGTCCCGACCTAACCTATGCAACCGCGACAAAGAAGGGCAAGAAGACGACCATTGTCAAGAAAACGCTTAGCGCTCCGACCATTGTCAAGAACCGCCGTGTGTGTGGCCTACTATTATGTATCAAAACATTCTTAATTTTCATTATGTGTGTGTTATAATAATATTGCATTGAGAATATTATGTATCGACAAGACACATTCATTGAGAATACTCACTTTTGTTGTTTTAGCAATATTTGAATATTTAAAATATTTGTAGTATATTTTATAGTTCATATTTTTATGCTTTTACATGAAAATTGGCCTTTAAAAAAAAATTCAAAAAAATTGGCCCCCTTAGGATTCGAACTTGGGTGGCCAGCAGTGAAGGACAAGGCATGCTACCACTAGGCTGCTGTGTGATAGTTGATAGAAACATGCGGCCGCTCGCTGACCGCCTATTTGTCTAGGGGAGTGCATATGTGCCTCGCATAACCCGGCACAGCACCTGGATCGGAGGAGAGCCCGGGATCGGATCAAGCCGCCGCCGAGGAGGAGCCCGCCGCTGGAGGAGGAGCTCGCCGCCCGTGGAGGAGGAGCTCGACGCCGTGAACCCAGGAGGAGCCCGACGCCGCCGTCCCCGTGAAGGAGGAGGAGCCCGACGCCGCTGCCACCCACGCCTCTTCCCCTCTCTCCGGTGAGTCCCCGCCCCCACCCACCCCCGCCTCTTCCCCTCTCCTCCCATCCTCTCCGAGGGGCGTGGGCGCCGCCACGGTTCCGTGCCACCATGCTGCTGCTTTGCCCTTGCTGCGAGTTGGAAGGATCGATGGCGGCCGCCGCTGTCCGGCGAATCTTGTGTTTGTGTCCTTGACGCCCGGGCTCTTGTCGGCAGACGAGTTCTTGTGCCCCTGCCGCATCTCCAGGTTGTGGATTTCTTCCACCATCGGCTTCCAGAGACGAACCCTTGCATTGATAAACCAGTTTGACACCTGCCCATGCAATGAAATGTTCGAAATTATCAGGCAGGTGATGTTTTCAAAGAACTCCTATATAACTTAAAAGCCATAGGTAGTGTAATCTTCTACATGGTTGCTTCTGTCCCAAGGCTTCAATACTGTATTTGAGGAGATGGATTCACTATCTACTTTAGGACTGAAGTTATCTTGTTTATTCTATTGTTTCAGTTGAGAGAGCAGGGCAATGTATGTTGTCGATTAGTACAATTTAGCAGGAGCATTGTTGCCTTGCTCGCTTTTGTTTGCTCCATCATTGCTCACCATTGTCCGCAAATGGGTACAAGTATATGAAATAAAAGTTGCACTTCCTACTAAAATTTGAACTACCTAGTTTCTCTGTGAACCTAAATATGTGACATTTAATTCCGTGGTATAGCAACAACAACTATTTTTTCCATTTTGACTAGTTTTCGCCAATGTTACATTCTTGCTGTCTTGACATGCATTCGAAAATATGTCACCATTAGTATGTGATGCAAAGGTGACGAATAAAGGGATAGTGCTATCAATCCCGGCTTCATATAAGAAGATTGAAACTCAGTTTGAGTATCTCAGTCCAGAGGTCAATCACCATTTGTATCTCAGTGTCCCAGAGGTCGAATCACCATTTGAATTGACGCTCAAAGTTTAGTTGCCGCAGATAACTTCTTTCATCATAATAAAACATAGAGTATAAGCTAGCAATATTAGTTCTGTAGCTCAGCCCACTTTGACCCTTATTGAGTTATTCTTGCATAATCGCTTCTTATTCATTGATGTCTGCTTTGTGTCCTTAAAAATTTACTGTCTTCCTATTTGGCATGCTTCTTAAATTTTTTATGATTTTCCTATCATTCATACATACTTTTTTCTGTGCAAATGCTTCTTACTTTCAGATGACTAGTTATACTATTTTATGTGCATGAAAATTGATGTAGTCTGAATGGAAAATGCATGGAATTTGGTGTAATATGTTAGTTGCTTTGTTTAGATTTGATCATGTTCTGAAATGTGTTCATTGAAGTTACATGACATGTGATTCAGATGCCAAATGCATTTTAAATCTGTCAAAATCATTGTTGAGCTTCATTGTGGGGCCTTTGAGCATAGATGACATTCTAGGATTTTTAAGTGATAATTTCTTTTATTCCAATCTAAAATACGATGTAATCCTGAATGGTTGCATATTATTGTACTCTTGCACCGATATTACAAGGGTGATATTTTCCTTGTTTTTATTGCCACCTAGTCAATTTCTAGTCCAATTCTTTTTTTTGATGTAATTTCTAGTCCAATTCTTGGATGTAAGTTTGGCTTTTTTTTCTAGCGACTAGATAGTAATAAAACATGGAACATATGACCTCTGTAATATCGTGCATGTCACGTAAGAACAAATGCACACTTGGCTTTAAGCATTGGGACTTAAAAGTCAACTAGTGAACTCTTATATTTGAACATATGAGTAGTACTGGCGTGACTTTGTGTTGATGATGATGGCTGTGATGATGGTTGTCATGATGGCTGTGATTTTGTGTATGCTGGCAGAAAATGGCTGTGATGATGGCTGTGTTTGATCCTTTTTGTGCAGGTTTTTCTTTTTGAGTTGCCAATGTTTCGCCGGAATGTTGATTCATTTCCGTTCCGCCAATTTCTGCACTCCTAGACATAGAAAATTAGCAAAGTTCATGCCAAAATTTTCTGTGAATTTTTGTGCTTATTAGTTTCATTTATTTGTGTGTTTAGAAATGTCGGATCCGGGCCCTTCTAGCCAGAAGCCCTTTTGGGAGCAGCAGGAGGAGATGGAATCCCTAGAGGCCCCGGAATTTGTTCCGCGGGACGACGAGATGGAGGAGGACGAGGATACCTCGTCGGGCAATGAGGAGATGGGGGACGCCGATGGCGACGCCGATGGCGCCACTACCACCGATGGCGGTGAAGCTACTACAGACGGTGGTAGTGCATCAAGAAGTCTCGGAAGGATCGGACCCGATCGTGGTCGACCTCAAAGGTCCATCATCACAAGCGTGAGCCCTAAAGGTGCGCCTTTGGAGCCAAGAATTTGTTGGGGTTACTCTAACCAGCTCGGCAATCCTCCCAACACCGTCACGATCAACATGGAGAACTCAAGGCGAAGAGAACAGGGTTTCTCATCCAGCTTTTCCTAAGCTGCACACGCAAGATACGCTGCTCCGGGTGATGAGGAAAACAAGTATAATAATGACAATCTCAAAGGGAATCCGGTGAACAAGTATGCCCTGGAGGATGACCAAGGCCTTGTCAAATTGGAAGGCTCGGTGAAGAATCTGATTTTCGAGGAGAAGCTAAGTTATCCAGAGCTCGTCAAGAAGGAGCCTCCGTCAAGGAAGAAGACTACAATGTTTTCAAGGCCAGATGTAACTCCGCCTTTGGGCAAGGCCAGACTGAGAAGGGCAAGAATATGAGATCCCAAACATTGGTACCCACCATCTCGGCTCCGTGGTTATAGAGCCGAGGCCCAAATGGGATAAGGAGGACGCTGACGCTGCGTGCAAAGGGGTTGACACGTCCCTTTGACGACATAAAGGAGGAGCAGGCAAAGAACTTCGTCAGGGCCCTGTTTGCCCCGCCGAAGAAAGGGGGTTCTGATTATTCTTCGGAGCCCGCCGGCCCCTTTGCTCTGAGGGTGACGGACTTCATGCAAAAATATGTAAGTAGTTTGCATGCAAGTCGATTAATTGCATTCATGATTAATCAATGAAGTCCAGTTTTCTTATCAAATGCTTCGTTCCTCAGCGCAAGACGAGGAGTGTAGGAGCTCCTCATCCTGTGGGTCAGCGCCACCGTTGCCGCCAAGTGGGACACCACTTTTAATAGCGCTGAACCGACCAAGAGTGTCGATCTCTGGCGGCCCGTGGCTGAGGTCGTGGTCGGCTTTGGCGGCATATCATGGTCCGAGTACTATGGCACCCCGAGCGGAAGGGCAAGAAGGCCGAAGCCGAGGTAAAACTCCTAAGGGAACAGGTGGAAGCCTTTCCAAATATAGTCCAAGATGCCGTGAACAAGGCTGTGTCACCGCCGAGACAAAGTTCCAAGAACAAGTCCACCACAAGTCCACACAAGTCCATTCACAAGTGAACGAGAAGCTCAACACCATCCTTCCCTACATGGAAAAGTACCACAAGTGGCGTAGGGTGGTAAACGGGGCGCCACCGGTTCCCAACCTCAACAAATGCCTAATCGGACAATGTGCGCGGCCGAGGCGTTGGTGACTCCTCCAAGAGGCCGGTGGTGGTGGAGACTCCTCTAGCTCCGGAGCATAACTTGCCCATCATGGCGAAGGCGCCGCCACACCACCGTGCCATCAGGCAGCCACTCCGCCACTTGCGTGCTCAAGCCTGTCGGCGTCGGTGCCTCGACATTGGCCGAATTTGACGCCCTCAAGGTAACTAACTAATTAAAGCGAGAGTTGGGAGGCTCAACCACACCGATGACTTGATCTATGTTTTTCTAACGCTCGGCCTACATGTCGATCTTTCGCAGGGAGACACTCCTTGCACTCTAATGCATTGGGTGGGAGGCCCGTTGATGGATGTTGCCAAGGGTACTATTGTTCAACCAGAGAACCGCAAAATGCACAATGTCACAATGCCACCTGACATGATGAGGGTCAAATACAGTATGGTGCCTCCGGGCTACGAGCAAGTGGAACCTCCCTCTCAACCTCAAGGATGGGATGATGAGGACACCAAGGTCCTCAATACCGCTTCGGCTACTTGTACCTATGGCCGAAGAGCCAGATCCGTTTGGGGACAGAGGACCAGCTCAACATCACCCTAGAGGCAGCACAACCAGCACATGATGAAGACTTCGAGATGGGAGACTTGGACAACATGGCACAGAATCCTGATGATGACGAAGAAATTGACCCGAACTACGGTGACCAGTTTGTTAACACATGGTTTTCTGATTTGTATGAGCCGGGACCATCAGGCACACATCAAGTTGCCGAGACCCAACCAGCACCAGCGAAACCCCCTTGCAAGGTGCGTCTCTTCCCAACTAGTCAGGAGACGCTGCCACCTGTCCCCTTCACCGAGCCTCCAAGGCCAGTAGTTCCTTTGATCAGCCCCGGCACCCTCCATAAGACGGTCGGTGAGGTGAACGCAGTGCCGAAGTTAAAGAGCAAGAAGGGTCGCAAAGGAAGCCTAAGGGTGATCGGGGCGGATCCAAATCCTCTTTTCGGACGGCGCCGTGGGCAAGCCAGAATCAGCGGACGCGTGGCGGTGTACCGATGATGTGTAAATCGATGCTCGAGGTCGCAGTCTCGCATATGCGTAGTATTCATTATGGATGTCTCACAATTGAGGAGTGCCGCATTCGCGACAACGATCAGTCGTACCTCGTTTTCAAGGCTAAGCTGCCTTCTCATATGCCGTGCTTCGTCACTGTACCCCTCGGGGATATCTTCTACGTGCGGCATACCGACCTGTTTGACATGTTGAACGGGTTTTCGCACAATACCCTGGTCGGCTGTTCTCCTCAATATGGCCATGGAGATCACCAGAGACAAGATCCCGCATCCAGATAGTGGATCCCTACTTCATGCGTGACGCCGTCTGAAGATGCCGAGGCCATAGATCCGCGACGACTACCTCTCAAACTTCCTGCAAACATACTCGGACAAGGATGTGATTCTCCTTCCCTACCATCCCATCACGGAGGATGATCGGACAGGCTGTGTGCTCATAAGCTTGAATTTGAAACACTCAACAGCCTTGTACCTTGACTCAAACAGTGCGATCCAAAAAAACTACAACAATATCAAGAAAATTCTTGATGGCGCTCTCACCGGCTACGTCGCAGCGGGAGGCGTCAAACCGGCAAGGCCACACGTAAAGTTCGGCGCGCACGTGTTCCGCCACATGACGAAGTTTGCCTGCGTCAAGCAGCAGCCTGGCAGTGGGAAGGATGCCTTCTACGCCATTTACCACATGAAGGCGTTCTTCAATGACATGGAGACCAAAACGCTGCCATCTGACCTCGTGAAGTGGGCTGAAAAGCTTGCATGCATACAGGCTCGCAACCTCAGGCAACACTTCTTCAACATCCAGGAGGAGATTGCAACAATCGTGTACCAGGGAGTCATAAAAGCCGGAGGCACCTTCCACGGCGGCTATACACCGTCCAGCAGGGAGATAGACGAACACTTAGCGCAGCAGGGTGACGGCAGGATGTTCATGCAAATGGCGAAAACTCGGTCGGGCTTCATCAATGCCCCCCCAAAGCCGACTCAAGAGCCGAAGAAGACTTCATGATTGCATTGCCTGGGTACCTAGTTGTTAGTTCCGAACTCGTGTTGTAACCTCTTATCACTGTGTTAAACTTGCCTAGCAAAACCTCTAGAATATGTTTCGTCAACCGTTGAACTTGATTGTGAGAGACACTAGCTAGTTATTTGTGTTACGAACTATTTTAAGTGCTTGTTGCTTTTCATTTGTCATTGCTTCCCTACTTTCTTGTGGTTTGCTTTCTTTGTCTTTCTTCGAAATGCCGATGATTAGAACGTGTTGTGGTGTCACGTGTATGACTATGCCGCTGTTTGATCTTGTGTGCCAAGTAGACTAGGAATTTGGGCATATACTCTACTTGCCGCACAAGATCAAACAGCGAGCATTGTTATTTCCGTGCCCAATCTAAGTATGAGGCACTAATCCATGTCATTCTTGGTTTGCTTTTTTTTGGTCTTTCTTCGAAATGCCGATGATTAGAACGTGTTGTGGTGTCACGTATGACTATGTCATTGCTCGATCTTGTGTGCCAAGTAGACTAGTAATTTGGGCATATACTCTACTTGCCGCATGAGATCGAACAACGAGCATTGTTATTTCCATGCCCAATCTAAGTATGAGGCAATAATCCAAGTCATTCTTGGTTTGCTTTTTTTTGGTCTTTCTTCGAAATGCCGATGATTAGAACGTGATTTCTTACATTTTGTTGCACCCATATATATATATGCATGATTCTATCTTTGTGAACTGCTAGCTATTGCTTTCCACTGACATAAGTAATATCATCTTTATTATGTGTAGGAGATGCCGAGGTGTTATGTCGTAACGGTCGGGTTCTGTGTGTACGAGGAGTGGAAAGACCGCCGAAGCAAGTGAACAACTTCTCGGCAACAGCTACCAAGGCTATGAGAGTAGAGAGGTGAAGAGAAGTGGAGGAGGCATGGAAGGAAGAAGTGGAGGAACTTCCTCGTGATCACCACCTTGTTGCTCTTCATTGTAGGTTGTGTTCTACTTCATCTAGGTAGAGCTACGTCGTTGGAGTTGTAATGTGAATTGTGAACTTGTACTGAAGGTGTAATGTGATTGTGAACTTGTACGGAGGTGTGAACTTGTGGAACAAACACTTGATGTATGAACTTGTATGTCATGATTGATGTGTAATGTATTGTATTCATGTTGGTTCTATTATGCTTTGGCAAAATGCAAGTTTCAAAAATTCTGTGGACTATATTGTATATTTGAATATCTCAGTATATTATTATTTATAGTGGTCTCAGAAACTTGAATTTCAAAATATTACCGAGGCATATAGGATACTATTGAGGCGATATACTATAAATACCGAGATGATTTCAAACATGCGAGGCGATACTATAAATCGAGGCAAGATTCTCAAACATATGCGAGGCATATACTATAAATACCCGAGGCGCATTGAAACATATGCGAGGCGATATGATATCGCCTCCTATACTTCACATATGCGAGGCGATATCAATATGCGCCTCGATATTATATTATGCGATATCGATATACCGCATATGTGAAGTATAGGAGGCGCATATCAGATGCGCCTCACATAAGAAATACCCAAGGCTTGAAGCTAGAGGCACATGTGATATGCGCCTCGGATAGGCTTTTTGGTGCGCCTCGGATAGGCTTTTCTCTAGTAGTGGTCAATGCATGTGTGTTCTTTTCACAATCCACGTATGGATCCACCAGTGTGATTGCATATGTGCTCTTCTTACTAACAACAACCAGAGTCATTGGATGTGTGCTCTCTTCACATACCACATATGGATCCACTAGTGTCATTGCATGTGTATTCTTTGTACTAACAACAACCGGAGTCATTGCATATGTTTTCTTTTCACATACCACATATGGATCCACCAGTGTCATTGCATGTGTCCTCTTTTCAGAATCCACATATGGATCCACGAGTGTCATTGCATGTGTATTCTTTTTACTAACAACAACCGGAGTCATTGCATATGTGATCTTTTCACATACCACATATGGATCCACCAGTGTCATTGCATGTGTGTTCTCTTCAGAGACCACACATGGATCCACCAGTGTCATTGCATGTGTGTTCTTTTTACTAACAACAACAAGAGTCATTTCAGATGTGTTCTTTTCACATACCACATATGGATCCACTAGTGTCATTGCATGTGTGTTCTTTACACAATCCACCTATAGATCCACCAATGTGATTGCATGTGTGCTCTTTTTACTAATAACAACCCGAGTCATTGGATGTGTGTTCTCTTCACATACCACATATGGATCCACCAGTGTCATTGGATGTGTGTTCTCTTCACATACCACATATGGATCCACCAGTGTCATTCCATGTGTGCTCTTTTCACAATCCACATATGGATCCACTAGTGTCATTGCATGTGTATTCTTTTTACTAACAACAACCGGAGTCATTGCATATGTGATCTTTTCACATACCACATATGGATCCACCAGTGTCATTGCATGTGTGCTTTTTTACTAACAACAACCAGAGTCATTGCATGTGTGTTATCTTCAGAGACCACACATGGATCCACAAGTGTCATTGCATGTGTGTTCTTTTTACTAACAACAACCAGAGTCATTTCATGTGTGTTCTTTTCACATATCACATATGGATCCACCAGTGTCATTGCATGTGTGTTCTTTTCACAATCCACCTATGGATCCACCAATGTGATTGCATGTGTGCTCTTTTTACTAATAACAACCAGACTCATTGGATGTGTGTTCTCTTCACATACCACATATGGATCCACCAGTGTCATAGCATGTGTTCTCTTTTCACAATCCACCTATGGATCCACCAATGTCATTGCATGTGTGTTCTTTTTACTAACAAAAACCAGAGTCATTGCATGTGTGTTCTTTTCACATACCACATATGGACCCACCAGTGTCATTGCATGTGTGTTGTTTTCGCAATCCACCTATGGATCCACCAGTGTCATTGCATGTGTGCTCTTTTTACTAACAACAACCAGAGTCATTGCATGTGTGTTCTCTTTAGAGACCACACATGGATCCACCAGTGTCATTGCATGTGTGTTCTTTTTACTAACAACAACCAGCGTCATTTCATGTGTGTTCTTTTCACATACCACATATGGATCCACCAATGTCATTGAAATGTGTGTTCTCTTTAGAGACAACACATGGATCCACCAGTGTCATTGCATGTGTGTTCTTTTTACTAACAACAACCAGAGTGATTGCATGTGTGTTCTTTTCACAATCCACCTATGGATCCACAAGTGTCATTTCATGTGTGTTCTTTTCACATACCACATATGGATCCACCAGTGTCATTGCATGTGTGTTCTTTTCACAATCCACCTACGGATCCACCAGTGTCATTGCATGTGTGCTCTTTCTACTAACAACAACCATAGTCATTGCATGTGTGTTCTCTTCAGAGACCACACATGGATCCACCAGTGTCATTGCATGTGTGTTCTTTTTACTCACAACAACGAGAGTCATTTTAGATGTGTACTTTTCACATACCACATATGGATCCACCAGTGTCATTGCATGTGTGTTCTTTTCACAATCCACCTATGGATCCACCAGTGTGATTGCATGTGTGCTCTTTTTACTAACAACAACCAGAGTCATTGGACGTGTGTTCTCTTCACATACCACATATGGATCCACCAGTGTCATTGCATGTGTGCTCTTTTCATAATCCACATATGGATCCACCAGTGTCATTGCATGTGTATTCTTTTGACTAACAACAACCGGAGTCATTGCATATGTGTTCTTTTCACATACCACATATGGATCCACCAGTGTCATTGCATGTGTGTTTTTTTACTAACAATAACCAGAGTCATTGCATGTGTGTTCTCTTCAGAGACCACACATGGATCAACCAGTATCATTGCATGTGTGTTCTTTTTACTAACAACAACCAGAGTCATTGAAATGTGTGTTCTCTTCAGATACCACACATGGATCCACCAATGTGATTGCATATGTGTTCTTTTTACTAACAACCAGAGTCACTGCATGTGTGTTCTCTTCAGAGACCACACATGGATCCACCAGTGTCATTGCATGTGTGCTCTTTTCACACTCCACCTTTGGATCCAGTAGTGTCATTGCATGTGGGTTCTTTTTACAAACAAAAACCAGAGTCATTGATGTGTGTTCTTTTCACATGCCACATATGGATCCACCAGTGTCATTGCATGTGTGCTCTTTTCACAATCCTTATATGGATCCACCAGTGTCATTGCATGTGTATTCTTTTAACTAACAACAACCGGAGTCATTGCATATGTGTTCTTTTCACATACCACATATGGATCCACCAGTGTCATTACATGTGTGCTTTTTTACTAACAACAACCAGAGTCATTGCATGTGTGTTCTCTTCAGATACCACACATGGATCCACCAGTGTCATTGCATGTGTGTTCTTTTTACTAACAACAACCAGAGTCATTTCATGTGTATTATTTTCACATACCACATATGGATCCACCAGTGTCATTGCATGTGTGTTCTTTTTACAATCCACCTATGGATCCAGCAGGGTCATTGCATGTGCGCTCTTTTTACTAACAACAACCAGAGTCATTGCATGTGTGTTCTCTTCAGAGACCACACATTGATCCACCAGTGGTATTGCATGTGTGTTCTTTTTACTAACAACAACCAGAGTCATTGAAATGTGTGTTCTTTTCACATACCGCATATGGATCCACCAGTGTCATTGCATGTGTGTCTTTTTCACAATCCACCTATGGAAACACCAGTGTCATTGCATGTGTGCTTTTTTTACTAACAATAACCAGAGTCATTGCATGTGTGTTCTCTTTAGAGACCACACATGGATCCACCAGTATCATTGCATGTGTGTTCTTTTTACTAACAACAACCAGAGTCATTGAAATGTGTGTTCTCTTCAGAGACCACACATGGATCCACCAATGTGATTGCATATGTGTTCTTTTTACTAACAACCAGAGTCATTGCATGTGTGTTCTCTTCAGAGACCACACATGGATCCACCAGTGTCATTGCATGTGTGCTCTTTTCACACTCCACCTTTGGATCCACTAGTGTCATTGCATGTGGGTTCTTTTTACAAACAAAAACCAGAGTCATTGCATGTGTGTTCTTTTCACATACCACATATGGATCCACCAGTGTCATTGCATGTGTGTTCTTTTCGCAATCCACCTATGGACCCACTAGCGTTATTGCATGTGTGCTCTTTTTTACTAACTACAACCAGAGTCATTGCATGTGTGTTCTTTTCACAATCCACCTATGGATCCACCAGTGTCATTGCATGTGTGTTATTTTCACATACCACATATGGATCCACAAGTGTCATTGCATGTGTGCTCTTTTTACTAACAAAAACCAGAGTCATTGCATGTGTGTTCTTTTCACATAACACATATGGACCCACCAGTGTCATTGCATGTATGTTGTTTTCGCAATCCACCTATGGATCCACCAGTGTCATTGCATGTGTACTCTTTTTACTAACAACAGCCAGAGTCATTGCATGTGTGTTCTCTTTAGTGACCACACATGGATCCACCAGTGTCATTGCATGTGTGTTCTTTTTACTAACAACAACCAGAGTCATTTCATGTGTGTTTTTTTCACATACCACATATGGATCCACCAATGTCATTGAAATGTGTGTTCTCTTTAGAGACAACACATGGATCCACCAGTGTCATTGCATGTGTGCTCTTTCTACTAACAACAACCATAGTCATTGCATGTGTGTTCTCTTCAGAGACCACACATGGATCCACCAGTGTCATTGCATGTGTGTTCTTTTTACTAACAACAACGAGAGTCATTTTAGATGTGTACTTTTCACATACCACATATGGATCCACCAGTGTCATTGCATGTGTGTTCCTTTCACAATCCACCTATAGATCCACCAGTGTGATTGCATGTGTGCTCTTTTTACTAACAACAACCAGAGTCATTGGACGTGTGTTCTCTTCACATACCACATATGGATCCACCAGTGTCATTGCATGTGTGCTCTTTTCACAATCCACATAAGGATCCACCAGTGTCGTTGCATGTGTATTCTTTTTACTAACAACAACCGTAGTCATTGCATATGTGTTCTTTCACATACCACATATGGATCCACTAGTGTCATTGCATGTGTGCTTTTTTACTAACAACAACCAGAGTCATTGCATGTGTGTTCTCTTCAGAGACCACACATGGATCCACCAGTGTCATTGCATGTGTGTTCTTTTTACTAACAACAACCAGAGTCATTTCATGTGTATTCTTTTCACATACCACATATGGATCCACCAGTGTCATTGCATGTGTGTTCTTTTTACAATCCACCTATGGATCCAGCAGTGTCATTGCATGTGTGCTCTTTTTACTAACAACAGCCAAAGTCATTGCATGTGTGTTCTCTTCAGAGACCACACATTGATCCACCAGTGGTATTGCATGTGTGTTCTTTTTACTAACAACAACCAGATTCAATGAAATGTGTGTTCTTTTCAAATACCGCATATGGATCCACCAGTGTCATTGCATGTGTGTCTTTTTCACAATCCACCTATGGACCACCAGTGTCATTGCATGTGTGCTTTTTTTTACAAACAATAACCAGAGTCATTGCATGTGTGTTCTCTTCAGAGACCACACATGGATCAACCAGTATCATTGCATGTGTGTTCTTTTTACTAACAACAACCAGAGTCATTGAAATGTGTGTTCTCTTCAGAGACCACACATGGATCCTCCAGTGTGATTGCATATGTGTTCTTTTTACTAACAACCAGAGTCATTGCATGTGTGTTCTCTTCAGAGACCACACATGGATCCACCAGTGTCAATGCATGTGTGCTCTTTTCACACTCCACCTATGGATCCACTAGTGTTATAGCATGTGGGTTCTTTTTACAAACAAAAAACAGAGTCATTGCATGTGTGTTCTTTTCACATACCACATATGGATCCACCAGTGTCATAGCATGTGTGCTCTTTTCACAATCCTTATATGGATCCACCAGTGTCATTGCATGTGTATTCTTTTAACTAACAACAACCGGAGTCATTGCATATGTGTTCTTTTCACATACCACATATGGATCCACCAGTGTCATTGCATGTGTGCTTTTTTACTAACAACAACCAGAGTCATTGCATGTGTGTTCTCTTCAGAGACCACACATGGATCCACCAATGTCATTGCATGTGTGTTCTTTTTACTAACAATAACCAGAGTCATTTCATGTGTATTCTTTTCACATACCACATATGGATCCACCAGTGTCATTGCATTTGTGTTCTTTTTACAATCCACCTATGGATCCAGCAGTGTCATTGCATGTGTGCTCTTTTTACTAACAACAACCAGAGTCATTGCATGTGTGTTCTCTTAAGAGACCACACATTGATCCACTAGTGGTATTGCATGTGTGTTCTTTTTACTAACAACAACCAGAGTCATTGAAATGTGTGTTCTTTTCACATACCGCATATGGATCCACCAGTGTCATTGCATGTGTGTCTTTTTCACAATCCACCTATGGAAACATCAGTGTCATTGCATGTGTGCTTTTTTTACTAACAATAACCAGAGTCATTACATGTGTGTTCTCTTCAGAGACCACACATGGATCCACCAGTATCATTGCATGTGTGTTCTTTTTACTAACAACAACCAGAGTCATTGAAATGTGTGTTCTCTTCAGAGACCACACATGGATCCACCAGTGTGATTGCATATGTGTTCTTTTTACTAACAACCAGAGTCATTGCATGTGTGTTTCTTCAGAGACCACACATGCATCCACCAGTGTCATTGCATGTGTGCTCTTTTCACACTCCACCTTTGGATCCACTAGTGTCATTGCATGTCGGTTCTTTTTACTAACAAAAACCAGAGTCATTGCATGTGTGTTCTTTTCACATACCACATATGGATCCACCAGTGTAATTGCATGTGTGTTCTTTTCGCAATCCACCTATGGATCCACCAATATGATTGCATGTGTGCTCTTTTTACTAATAACAACCAGAGTCATTGGATGTGTGTTCACTTCACATACCACATATGGATCCACCAGTGTCATAGCATGTGTGCTCTTTTCACAATCCACCTATGGATGCACCAATGTCATTGCATGTGTGTTCTTTTTACTAACAAAAACCAGAGTCATTGCATGTGTGTTCTTTTCACATACCACATATGGACCCACTAGTGTCATTGCATGTGTGTTGTTTTCACAATCCACCTATGGATCCACCAGTTTCATTGCATGTGTGCTCTTTTTACTAACAACAACCAGAGTCATTGCATGTGTGTTCTCTTTAGAGACCACACATGGATGCACCAGTGTCATTGCATGTGTGTTCTTTTTACTAACAACAACCAGAGTCATTTCATGTGTGTTCTTTTCACATACCACATATTGATCCACCAATGTCATTGAAATGTGTGTTCTCTTTAGAGACAACACATGGATCCACCAGTGTCATTGCATGTGTGTTCTTTTTACTAATAACAACCAGAGTCATTGCATGTGTGTTCTTTTCACAATCCACCTATGGATCCACCAGTGTCATTTCATGTGTGTTCTTTTCACATACCACATATGGATCCACCAGTGTCATTGCATGTGTGTTCTTTTCACAATCCACCTATGGATCCACCAGTGTCATTGCATGTGTGCTCTTTCTACTAACAACAACCATAGTCATTGCATGTGTGTTCTCTTCAGAGACCACACATGGATCCACCAGTGTCATTGCATGTGTGTTCTTTTTACTAACAACAACGAGAGTCATTTTAGATGTGTACTTTTCACATACCACATATGGATCCACCAGTGTCATTGCATGTGTGTTCTTTTCACAATCCACCTATGGATCCACCAGTGTGATTGCATGTGTGCTCTTTATACTAACAACAACCAGAGTCATTGGACGTGTGTTCTCTTCACATACCACATATGGATCCACCAGTGTCATTGCATGTGTGCTCTTTTCACAATCCACATATGGATCCACCAGTGTCATTGCATGTGTATTCTTTTTACTAACAACAACCGGAGTCATTGCATATGTGTTCTTTTCACATACCACATATGGATCCACCAGTGTCATTGCATGTGTGCTTTTTTACTAACAACAACCAGAGTCATCGCATGTGTCTTCTCTTCAGAGACCACACATGGATCCACCAGTGTCATTGCATGTGTGTTCGTTTTACTAACAACAACCAGAGTCATTTCATGTGTATTCTTTTCACATACCACATATGGATCCACCAGTGTCATTGCATGTGTGTTCTTTTTACAATCCACCTATGGATCCAGCAGTGTCATTGCATGTGTGCTCTTTTTACTAAAAACAACTAGAGTCATTGCATGTGTGTTCTCTTCAAAGACCACACATTGATCCACCAGTGGTATTGCATGTGTGTTCTTTTTACTAACAACAACCAGAGTCATTGCAATGTGTGTTCTTTTCACATACCGCATATGCATCCACCAGTGTCATTGCATGTGTGTCTTTTTCACAATCCACCTATGGATCCACCAGTGTCATTGCATGTGTGCTTTTTTTTACTAACAATAACCAGAGTCATTGCATGTGTGTTCTCTTCAGAGACCACACATGGATCAACCAGTATCATTGCATGTGTGTTCTTTTTACTAACAACAACCAGAGTCATTGAAATGTGTGTTCTCTTCAGAGACCACACATGGATCCTCCAGTGTGATTGTATATGTGTTCTTTTTACTAACAACCAGAGTCATTGCATGTGTGTTCTCTTCAGAGACCACACATGGATCCACCAGTGTCATTGCATGTGTGCTCTTTTCACACTCCACCTATGGATCCACTAGTGTCATTGCATGTGGGTTCTTTTTACAAACAAAAACTAGAGTCATTGCATGTGTGTTCTTTTCACATACCACATATGGATCCACCAGTGTCATTGCATGTGTGCTCTTTTCACAATCCTTATATGGATCCACAAGTGTCATTGCATGTGTATTGTTTTAACTAACAACAACCGGAGTCATTGCATATGTGTTCTTTTCACATACCACATATGGATCCACCAGTGTCATTGCATGTGTGCTTTTTTACTAACAACAACCAGAGTCATTGCATGTGTGTTCTCTTCAGATACCACACATGGATCCACCAGTGTCATTGCATGTGTGTTCTTTTTACTAACAACAACCAGAGTCATTCCATGTGTATTCTTTTCACATACCACATATGGATCCAACAGTGTCATTGCATGTGTGTTCTTTTTACAATCCACCTATGGATCCAGCAGTGTCATTGCATGTGTGCTCTTTTTACTAACAACAACCAGAGTCATTGCATGTGTGTTCTCTTCAGAGACCACACATTGATCCACCAGTGGTATTGCATGTGTGTTCTTTTTACTAACAACAACCAGAGTCATTGAAATGTGTGTTCTTTTCACATACCGCATATGGATCCACCAGTGTCATTGCATGTGTGCCTTTTTCGTATCCACCTATGGAAACACCAGTGTCATTGCATGTGTGCTTTTTTTACTAACAATAACCAGAGTCATTGCATGTGTGTTCTCTTCAGAGACCACACATGGATCCACCAGTATCATTGCATGTGTGTTCTTTTTACTAACAACAACCAGAGTCATTGAAATGTGTGTTCTCTTCAGAGACCACACATGGATCCACCAGTGTGATTGCATATGTGTTCTTTTTACTAACAACCAGAGTCATTGCATGTGTGTTCTCTTCAGATACCACACATGGATCCACCAGTGTCATTGCATGTGTGCTCTTTTCACACTCCACCTTTGGATCCACTAGTGTCATTGCATG
Organism: Avena insularis; assembly: GCA_023614405.1. Lineage (NCBI taxonomy): Eukaryota > Viridiplantae > Streptophyta > Magnoliopsida > Poales > Poaceae > Avena > Avena insularis. The sequence goes on along the minus strand of CM042686.1, from coordinate 363,382,584 downwards.
TGGGTTCTTTTTACAAACAAAAACCAGAGTCATTGCATGTGTGTTCTTTTCACATACCACATATGGATCCACCAGTGTCATAGCATGTGTGTTCTTTTCGCAATCCACCTATGGACCCACTAGTGTTATTGCATGTGTGCTCTTTTTTACTAACTACAACCAGAGTCATTGCATGTGTGTTCTTTTCACAATCCACCTATGGATCCACCAGTGTCATTGCATGTGTGTTCTTTTCACATACCACATATGGATCCACAAGTGTCATTGCATGTGTGCTCTTTTTACGAACAAAAACCAGAGTCATTGCATGTGTCTTCTTTTCACATACCACATATGGACCCACCAGTGTCATTGCATGTATGTTATTTTCGCAATCCACCTATGGATCCACCAGTGTCATTGCATGTGTGCTCTTTTTACTAACAACAACCAGAGTCATTGCATGTGTGTTCTCTTTAGAGACCACACATGGATCCACCAGTGTCATTGCATGTGTGTTCTTTTTACTAACAACAACCAGAGTCATTTCATGTGTGTTATTTTCACATACCACGTATTGATCCACCAGTGTCATTGAAATGTGTGTTGTCTTTAGGGACCACACATGGATCCACTAGTGTCATTGCATGTGTGCTCTTTTTACTAACAACAACCAGAGTCATTGCATGTGTGTTCTTTTCACAATCCACCTATGGATCCACCAGTGTCATTTCATGTGTGTTCTTTTCACATACCACATTGGATCCACCATTGTCATTGCATGTGTGTTCTTTGCACAATCCACCTATGGATCCACCAGTGTCATTGCAAGTGTGCGTTTTTTACTAACAACAACCATAGTCATTGCATGTGTGTTCTCTTCAGAGACCACACATGGATCCACCAGTGTCATTGCATGTGTGTTCTTTTTACTAACAACAACGCGAGTCATTTCAGATGTGTTCTTTTCACATAACACATATGGATCCACCAACGTCATTGTATGTGTGTTCTTTTCACAATCCACCTATGGATCCACCAGTGTGATTGCATGTGTGCTCTTTTTTCTAACAACAACCAGAGTCATTGCATGTGTGTTCTCTTCACATACCACATATGGATCCACCAGTGTCATTGCATGTGTGCTATTTTCACAATCCACATATGGATCCACCAGTGTCATTGCATGTTTATTCTTTTTACTAACAACAACCGGATTCATTGCATGTGTGTTCCTTTCACATACCACATATGGATCCACAAGTGTCATTGCATGTGTGCTTTTTTACTAACAACAACCAGAGTCATTGCATGTGTGTTCTCCTCAGAGACCATACATGGATCCACCTGTGTCATTGCATGTGTGTTCTTTTTACTAATAACAACCAGAGTCATTTCATGTGTGTTCTTTTCACATACCACATATGGATCCACCAGTGTCATTGCATGTGTGTTCTTTTTACTAACAACAACTAGCGTCATTGCATGTGTGTTCTTTTCACATACCACATATGGATCCACCCGTGCTATTGCATGTTTGCTTTTTTACTAACAACAACCAGAGTCATAGCATGTGTGTGTTATCTTCAGAGACCACACATGGATCCACCAGTTGTCATTGCATGTGTTCTTTTACTAACAACAACCAGAGTCATTGAAATTTGTGTTCTTTTTCACATACCACATATGGATCCACCAGTGTCATTTCATGTGTGTTCTTTTCACAATTCACCTATGGATCCACCAATGTCATTGCATGCGTGCTTTTTTTACTAACAACAACAAGAGTCATTGCATGTGTGTTCTCTTCAGAGACCACACATGGATCCACCAAATGTCATTGCATGTGTGTTCTTTTACTAACAACAACCAGAGTCATTGAAATGTGTGTTCTCTTCATAGACCATACATGGATCCAACAGTGTGATTGCATGTGTGTTATTTTGACTAACAACAACCAGAGTCATTGCATGTGTGTTCTCTTTAGAGACCACACATGGATCCACCAGTGTCATTGCATGTGTGTTCTTTTTACTAACAACAACTGGAGTCATTTCATGTGTGTTCTTTTCACATACCTCATATTGATCCACCGGTGTCATTGCATGTGTGTTCTTTTGACAATCCACCTATGGATCCACCAGTGTCATTGCATGTGTGCTCTTTTTACTAACAACAACCAGAGTCATTGCATGTGTGTTTTCTTCAGAGACCACACATGGATCCACCAAAGGACATTGCATGTGTGTTCTTTTACTAACAACAACCAGTCATTAAAATGTGTGTTCTTTTCACATACCACATATGGATCCACCAGTGTCATTGCATGTGTGTTCTTTTCACAATCCACCTATGGATCCACCAGTGTCATTGCATGTGTTCTTTTTTTACTAACAACAACCAGAGTCATTGCATGTGTGTTGTTTTCAGAGACCACACATGGATCCACCAGCGTCATTGCATGTGTGTTCTTTTTACTAACAACAACCAGAGTCATTGAAATGTGCGTTCTCTTTAGAGACCACACATGGATCCACCAGTGTCATTGCATGTGTGTTCTTTTTACTAACAACAACCAAAGTCATTGCATGTGTGTTATTTTCACATACCACATATGGATCCACCAGTGTCATTGAAATGTGTGTTATTTTCACATACCACATACGGATCCACCAGTGTCATTACATGTTTGTTCTTTTTACTAACAACAACTGGAGTCATTGCATGTGTGTTATTTTCACATACCACATATGGATCCACTAGTGTCATTGCATGCGTGCTCTTTTCACAATCCACCTATGGATCCACCTGTGTCATTGCATGTGTGTTCTCTTTACTAACAACAACCAAAGTCATTGCACGTGTGTTCTTTTCACATACCACATATGGATCCACCATTGGCATTGCATGTGTGTTCTTTCAATAATCCACCTATGCATCCACCAGTGTCATTTCATGTGTGCTCTTTTACTAACAAAGAACCAGAGTTATTGCATGTATGTTCTCTTCAGAGACCACACATGGATCCACCAGTGTCATTGCATGTGTGTTCTTTTTACTAACAAGAACGAGAGTCATTTCATGTGTGTTATTTTCACATACCACTTATGGATCCACCAGTGTCATTGAAATGTGTGTTCTCTTTAGAGACCACACATGGATCCACTAGTGTCATTGCATGCGTGTTCTTTTTACTAACAACAACCAGAGTCATTGCATGTGTGTTCTTTTCACAATCCACCTATGGATCCACCAGTGTCATTTCATGTGTGTTCTTTTCACATACCACATATGGATCCACCAGTGTCATTGCATGTGTGTTCTTTGCACAATCCACCTATGGATCCACCAGTGTCATTGCATGTGTGCGTTTTTTTACTAACAACAACCATAGTCATTGCATGTGTGTTCTCTTCAGAGACCACACATGGATCCACCAGTGTCATTGCATGTGTGTTCTTTTTACTAACAACAACGCGAGTCATTTCAGATGTGTTCTTTTCACATAACACATATGGATCCACCAACGTCATTGTATGTGTGTTCTTTTCACAATCCACCTATGGATCCACCAGTGTGATTGCATGTGTGCTCTTTTTTCTAACAACAACCAGAGTCATTGCATGTGTGTTCTCTTCACATACCACATATGGATCCACCAGTGTCATTGCATGTGTGCTATTTTCACAATCCACATATGGATCCACCAGTGTCATTGCATGTTTATTCTTTTTACTAACAACAACCGGATTCATTGCATGTGTGTTCCTTTCACATACCACATATGGATCCACAAGTGTCATTGCATGTGTGCTTTTTTACTAACAACAACCAGAGTCATTGCATGTGTGTTCTCCTCAGAGACCATACATGGATCCACCTGTGTCATTGCATGTGTGTTCTTTTTACTAATAACAACCAGAGTCATTTCATGTGTGTTCTTTTCACATACCACAGATGGATCCACTAGTGTCATTGCATGTGTGTTCTTTTTACTAACAACAACCAGAGTCATTGCATGTGTGTTCTTTTCACATACCACATATGGATCCACCCGTGCCATTGCATGTGTGCTTTTTTACTAACAACAACCAGAGTCATTGCATGTGTGTTATCTTCAGAGACCACACATGGATCCACCAGTGTCATTGCATGCGTGTTCTTTTTACTAACAACAACCAGAGTCATTGAAATTTGTGTTCTTTTTCACATACCACATATGGATCCACCAGTGTCATTTCATGTGTGTTCTTTTCACAATTCACCTATGGATCCACCAATGTCATTGCATGCGTGCTTTTTTTACTAACAACAACAAGAGTCATTGCATGTGTGTTCTCTTCAGAGACCACACATGGATCCACCAGTGTCATTGCATGTGTGTTCTTTTTACTAACAACAACCAGAGTCATTGAAATGTGTGTTCTCTTCATAGACCATACATGGATCCAACAGTGTGATTGCATGTGTGTTATTTTGACTAACAACAACCAGAGTCATTGCATGTGTGTTCTCTTTAGAGACCACACATGGATCCACCAGTGTCATTGCATGTGTGTTCTTTTTACTAACAACAACTGGAGTCATTTCATGTGTGTTCTTTTCACATACCTCATATTGATCCACCGGTGTCATTGCATGTGTGTTCTTTTGACAATCCACCTATGGATCCACCAGTGTCATTGCATGTGTGCTCTTTTTACTAACAACAACCAGAGTCATTGCATGTGTGTTTTCTTCAGAGACCACACATGGATCCACCAGTGACATTGCATGTGTGTTCTTTTTACTAACAACAACCAGAGTCATTAAAATGTGTGTTCTTTTCACATACCACATATGGATCCACCAGTGTCATTGCATGTGTGTTCTTTTCACAATCCACCTATGGATCCACCAGTGTCATTGCATGTGTTCTTTTTTTACTAACAACAACCAGAGTCATTGCATGTGTGTTGTTTTCAGAGACCACACATGGATCCACCAGCGTCATTGCATGTGTGTTCTTTTTACTAACAACAACCAGAGTCATTGAAATGTGCGTTCTCTTTAGAGACCACACATGGATCCACCAGTGTCATTGCATGTGTGTTCTTTTTACTAACAACAACCAAAGTCATTGCATGTGTGTTATTTTCACATACCACATATGGATCCACCAGTGTCATTGAAATGTGTGTTATTTTCACATACCACATACGGATCCACCAGTGTCATTACATGTTTGTTCTTTTTACTAACAACAACTGGAGTCATTGCATGTGTGTTATTTTCACATACCACATATGGATCCACTAGTGTCATTGCATGCGTGCTCTTTTCACAATCCACCTATGGATCCACCTGTGTCATTGCATGTGTGTTCTCTTTACTAACAACAACCAAAGTCATTGCACGTGTGTTCTTTTCACATACCACATATGGATCCACCATTGGCATTGCATGTGTGTTCTTTCAATAATCCACCTATGCATCCACCAGTGTCATTTCATGTGTGCTCTTTTTACTAACAGCAACCAGAGTTATTGCATGTATGTTCTCTTCAGAGACCACACATGGATCCACCAGTGTCATTGCATGTGTGTTCTTTTTACTAACAAGAACGAGAGTCATTTCATGTGTGTTATTTTCACATACCACTTATGGATCCACCAGTGTCATTGAAATGTGTGTTCTCTTTAGAGACCACACATGGATCCACTAGTGTCATTGCATGCGTGTTCTTTTTACTAACAACAACCAGAGTCATTGCATGTGTGTTCTTTTCACAATCCACCTATGGATCCACCAGTGTCATTTCATGTGTGTTCTTTTCACATACCACATATGGATCCACCAGTGTCATTGCATGTGTGTTCTTTGCACAATCCACCTATGGATCCACCAGTGTCATTGCATGTGTGCGTTTTTTTACTAACAACAACCATAGTCATTGCATGTGTGTTCTCTTCAGAGACCACACATGGATCCACCAGTGTCATTGCATGTGTGTTCTTTTTACTAACAACAACGCAAGTCATTTCAGATGTGTTCTGTTCACATACCACATATGGATCCACCAGCGTCATTGCATGTGTGTTCTTTTCACAATCCACCTATAGATCCACCAGTGTGATTGCATGTGTGCTCTTTTTACTAACAACAACCAGAGTCATTGCATGTGTGTTCTCTTCACATACCACATATGGATCCACCAGTGTCATTGCATGTGTGCTCTTTTCACAATCCACATATGGATCCACCAGTGTCATTGCATGTTTATTCTTTTTACTAACAACAACTGGAGTCATTGCGTGTGTGTTCCTTTCACATACCACATATGGATCCACCAGTGTCATTGCATGTGTGCTTATTTACTAACAACAACCAGAGTCATCGCATGTGTGTTCTCTTCAGAGACCACACATGGATCCACCTGTGTCATTGCATGTGTGTTCTTTTTGCTAACAACAACTAGAGTCATTTCATGTGTGTTCTTTTCACATACCACAGATGGATCCACTAGTGTCATTGCATGTGTGTTCTTTTTACTAACAACAACCAGAGTCATTGCATGTGTGTTCTGTTCAGAGACCACACATGGATCCACCAGTGTCATTGCATGTGTGCTCTTTTTACTAACAACAACCAGAGTCATTGCATGTGTGTTCTCTTTAGAGACCACACATGGATCCCCCAGTGTCATTGCATGCGTGTTCTTTTTACTAACAACAACCAGAGTCATTGAAATTTGTGTTCTTTTTCACATACCACATATGGATCCACCAGTGTCATTTCATGTGTGTTCTTTTCACAATCCACCTATGGATCCACCAAAGTCATTGCATGCGTGCTTTTTTTACTAACAACAACAAGAGTCATTGCATGTGTGTTCTCTTCAGAGACCACACATGGATCCACCAGTGTCATTGCATGTGTGTTCTTTTTACTAACAACAACCAGAGTCATTGAAATGTGTGTTCTCTTCATAGACCATACATGGATCCACCAGTGTGATTCCATGTGTGTTATTTTTACTAACAACAACCAGAGTCATTGCATGTGTGTTCTCTTTAGAGACCACACATGGATCCACCAGTGTCATTGCATGTGTGTTCTTTTTACTAACAACAACTGGTGTCATTTCATGTGTGTTCTTTTCACATACCACATATGGTTCCACCAGTGTCATTGCATGTGTGTTCTTTGCACAATCCACCTATGGATCCACCAGTGTCATTGCATGTGTGCTCTTTTTACTAACAACAACCAGAGTCATTGCATGTGTGTTTTCTTCAGAGACCACACATGGATCCACCAGTGACATTGCATTTGTGTTCTTTTTACTAACAACACCCAGAGTCATTGAAATGTGTGTTCTTTTCACATACCACATATGGATCCACCAGTGTCATTGCATGGGTGTTCTTTTCATAATCCACCTATGGATCCACCAGTGTCATTGCATGTGTGCTTTTTTACTAACAACAACCAGAGTCATTGCATGTGTGTTCTCTTTAGAGACCACGCATGGATCCACCGGTGTTATTGCATGTGTGTTCTTTATATTAACAACAACCAGAGTCATTGAAATGTGTGTTCTCTTCAGAGACCACACATGGATCCACCTGTGTCATTGCATGTGTGTTCTTTTTACTAACAACAACCAGAGTCATTGCATGTGTTTTATTTTCACATACCACATATGGATTCACCAGTGTCATTGAAATGTGTGTTCTCTTCAGAGACCACACATGGATCCACCGGTGTCATTGCATGTGTGTTCTTTTTACTAACAACAACTCCAGTCAGTGCATGTGTGTTCTTTTGATATACCACATATGGATCCACCAGTTTCATTGCATGTGTGTTCTTTTCACAATCCACCTATGGATCCACCAGTGTCATTGCATGTGTCCTCTTTTTACTAACAACAACCAGAGTCATTGCATGTGTGTTCTCTTTAGAGACCACACATGGATCCACCAGTGTCATTGCATGTGTGTTCTATTTACTAACAACCAGAGTCATTTTATGTGTGTTCTTTTCACATACCACGTATGGATCCACCAGTGTCATTGAAATGTGTATTGTCTTTAGAGACCACACATGGATCCACCAGTGTCATTGCATGTGTGCTCTTTTTACTAACAACAACCAGAGTCATTGCATGTGTGTTCTTTTCACAATCCACCTATGGATCCACCAGTGTCATTTCATGTGTGTTCTTTTCACATACCACATATGGATCCACCAGTGTCATTGCATGTGTGTTCTTTGCACAATCCACCTATGGATCCACCAGTGTCATTACAAGTGTGCGTTTTTTTACTAACACCAACCATAGTCATTGCATGTGTGTTCTCTTCAGAGACCACACATGGATCCACCAGTGTCATTGCATGTGTGTTCTTTTTACTAACAACAACGCAAGTCATTTCAGATGTGTTCTTTTCACATACCACATATGGATCCACCAGCGTCACTGTATGTGTGTTCTTTTCACAATCCACCTATGGATCCACCAGTGTGATTGCATGTGTGATCTTTTTTCTAACAACAACCAGAGTCATTGTATGTGTGTTCTCTTCACATACCACATATGGATCCACCAGTGTCATTGCATGTGTGCTCTTTTCACAATCCACATATGGATCCACCAGTGTCATTGCATGTTTATTCTTTTTACTAACAACAGCCAGAGTCATTGCATGTGTGTTCCTATCACATACCACATATGGATCCACAAGTGTCATTGCATGTGTGCTTTTTTACTAACAACAACCAGAGTCATTGCATGTGTGTTCTCCTCAGAGACCATACATGGATCCACCTGTGTCATTGCATGTGTGTTCTTTTTACTAACAACCAGAGTCATTTCATGTGTGTTCTTTTCACATACCACAGATGGATCCACTAGTGTCATTGCATGTGTGTTTTTTTACTAACAACAACCAGAGTCATTGCATGTGTGTTCTTTCACATACCACATATGGATCCACCCGTGCCATTTCATGTGTGCTTTTTTACTAACAACAACCAGAGTCATTGCATGTGTGTTATCTTCAGAGACCACACATGGATCCACCAGTGTCATTGCATGCGTGTTCTTTTTACTAACAACAACCAGAGTCATTGAAATTTGTGTTCTTTTTCACATACCACATATGGATCCACTAGTGTCATTTCATGTGTGTTCTTTTCACAATCCACCTATCGATCCACCAATGTCATTGCATGCGTGCTTTTTTTTTACTAACAACAACAAGAGTCATTGCATGTGTGTTCTCTTCAGAGACCACACATGGATCCACCAGTGTCATTGCATGTGTGTTCTTTTTACTAACAACAACCAGAGTCATTGAAATGTGTGTTATCTTCATAGACCATATATGGATCCACCAGTGTGATTGCATGTGTGTTATTTTGACTAACAACAACCAGAGTCATTGCATGTGTGTTCTCTTTAGAGACCACACATGGATCCACCAGTGTCATTGCATGTGTGTTCTTTTTACTAACAACAACTGGAGTCATTTCATGTGTGTTCTTTTCACATACCTCATATTGATCCACCGGTGTCATTGCATGTGTGTTCTTTTCACAATCCACCTATGGATCCACCAGTGTCATTGCATGTGTGCTCTTTTTACTAACAACAACCAGAGTCATTGCATGTGTGTTTTCTTCAGAGACCACACATGGATCCACCAGTGACACTGCATGTGTGTTCTTTTTACTAACAACAACCAGAGTCATTGAAATGTGTGTTCTTTTCACATACCACATATGGATCCACCAGTGTCATTGCATGTGTGTTCTTTTCACAATCCACCTATGGATCCACCAGTGTCCTTGCATGTGTGCTTTTTTAATAACAACAACCAGAGTCATTGCATGTGTGTTGTCTTCAGAGACCACACATGGATCCACCAGCGTCATTGCATGTGTGTTCTTTTTACTAACAACAACCAGAGTCATTGAAATGTGCGTTCTCTTTACAGACCACACATGGATCCACCAGTGTCATTGCATGTGTGTTCTTTTTACTAACAACAACCAAAGTCATTGCATGTGTGTTATTTTCACATACCACATATGGATCCACCAGTGTCATTGAAATGTGTGTTATTTTCACATACCACATACGGATCCACCAGTGTCATTACATGTGTGTTCTTTTTACTAACAACAACTGGGGTTATTGCATGTGTGTTCTTTTCACATACCACATATGGATCCACTAGTGTCATTGCATGTGTGCTCTTTTCACAATCCACCTATGGATCCACCAGTGTCATTGCATGTGTGTTATCTTTACTAACAACAACCAAAGTCATTGCACGTGTGTTCTTTTCACATACCACATATGGATCCACCATTGGCATTGCATGTGTGTTCTTTCAATAATCCACCTATGCATCCACCAGTGTCATTGCATGTGTGCTCTTTTTACTAACAGCAACCAGAGTTATTGCATGTATGTTCTCTTCAGAGACCACACATGGATCCACCAGTGTCATTGCATGTGTGTTCTTTTTACTAACAACAACGAGAGTCATTTCATGTGTGTTCTTTTCACATACCACTTATGGATCCACCAGTGTCATTGAAATGTGTGTTCTCTTTAGAGACCACACATGGATCCACCAGTGTCATTGCATGTGTGTTCTTTTTACTAACAACAACCAGAGTCATTGCATGTGTGTTCTTTTCACAATCCACCTATGGATCCACCAGTGTCATTTCATGTGTGTTCTTTTCACATACCACATATGGATCCACCAGTGTCATTGCATGTGTGTTCTTTTCACAATCCACCTATGGATCCACCAGTGTCATTGCATGTGTGCTTTTTTACTAACAACAACCATGGTCATTGCATGTGTGTTCTCTTTAGAGACCCCACATGGATCCACCAGTGTCATTGCATGTGTGTTCTTTTTACTAACAACAACGAGAGTCATTTCAGATGTGTTCTTTTCATATACCACATATGGATCAACCAGTGTCATTGCATGTGTGTTCTTTTCACAATCCAAATATGGATCCACCAGTGTGATTGCATGTGTGCTCTTTTTACTAAAAACAACCAGAGTCATTGCATGTGTGTTCTCTTCACATAGCACATATGGATCCACAAGTGTCATTGCATGTGTGCTCTTTTAACAATCCACATGTGGATCCACCAGTGTCATTGCATGTGTGCTTTTTTACTAACAACAACTAGAGTCATTGCATGTGTGTTCTCTTCAGAGACCACACATAGATCCACCAGTGTCATTACGTGTGTGTTCTTTTTATTAACAACAACCAGTCATTTCATGTGTGTTCTTTTCACATACCACATATGGATCCACCAATGTCATTGCATGTGTGTTCTTTTCACAATCCACCTACGGATCCACCAGTGTCATTGCATGTGTGCTCTTTTTACTATCAACATCCAGAGTCATTGCATGTGTGCTCTTTTTACTAACAATAACCAGAGTCATTGCATGTGTGTTCTCTTCAGAGACCACACATGGATCCACCAGTGTCATTGCATGTGTGTTCTTTTTACTAACAACAACTAGAGTCATTGAAATGTGTGTTCTTTTCACATACCACATATGGATCCACCAGTGTCATTGCATGTGTGTTCTTTTCACAATCCACATATGGATCCACCAGTGTCATTGCATGTGTGTTCTTTTCACAACCACCTATGGATCCAGAAGTGTCATTGCATGTGTGCTTTTTTTACTAACAACAACCAGAGTCATTGCATGTGTGTTCTCTTCAGAGACGACACATGGATCCACAAGTGTCATTGCATGTGTGTTCTTTTTACTAACAACAACCAGAGTCATTTCATGTGTGTTCTTTTCACATACCACATATGGATCCACCAGTGTCATTGCATGTGTCTTCTTTTCACAATCCACCTATGGATCCACCAGTGTCATTGCATGTGTATTTTTTTGCTAACAACAACCAGAGTCATTGCGTGTGTGTTGTCTTCAGAGACCACACATGGATCCACCAGCATCATTGCATGTGTGTTCTTTTTACTAACAACAACCAGAGTCATTGAAATGTGTGTTCTCTTCAAAGACCACACATGAATCCACCAGTGTCATTGCATGTGTATTCTTTTTACTAACAACAACCAGAGTCATTGCATGTATGTTATTTTCACGTACCACATATGGATCCACTAGTGTCATTGAAATGTGTGTTATTTTCACATACCACATATGGATCCACCAGTGTCATTACATGTGTGTTTTTTACTAACAACAACTGGAGTCATTGCATGTGTGTTATTTTCACATGCCACATATAGATCCACTAGTGTCATTGCATGTGTGCTCTTTTCACAATCCACCTATGGATCCACCAGTGTCATTGCATGTGTGTTCTTTTTACTAACAACAACCAAAGTCATTGCATGTGTGTTCTTTTCACATACCACATATGGATCCACCATTGGCATTGCATGTGTGTTCTTTCAACAATCCACCTATGCATCCACCAGTGTCATTGCATGTGTGCTCTTTTTGCTAACAACAACCAGAGTTATTGCATGTATGTTCTCTTCAAAGACCACACATGGATCCACCAGTGTCATTGCATGTGTGTTTTTTTTACTAACAACAACCAGAGTCATTGCATGTGTGTTCTTTTCACAATCCACCTATGGATCCACCAGTGTCATTTCATGTGTGTTCTTTTCACATACCACATATGGATCCACCAGTGTCATTGCATGTGTGTTCTTTTCACAATCCACCTATGGATCCACCAGTGTCATTGCATGTGTGCTTTTTTACTAACAACAACCAGAGTCATTGCATGTGTGTTCTCTTTAGAGACCCCACATGGATCCACCAGTGTCATTGCATGTGTGTTCTTTTTACTAACAACAACAAGAGTCATTTCAGATGTGTTCTTTTCACATACCACATATGGATCAACCAGTGTCATTGCATGTGTGTTCTTTTCACAATCCAAATATGGATCCACCAGTGTGATTGCATGTGTGCTCTTTTTACTAAAAACAACCAGAGTCATTGCATGTGTGTTCTCTTCACATAGCACATATGGATCCACAAGTGTCATTGCATGTGTGCTCTTTTAACAATCCACATGTGGATCCACCAGTGTCATTGCATGTGCATTCTTTTTACTAACAACAACCGGAGTCATTGCATGTGTGTTCTTTTCACATACCACATATAGATCCACCAGTGTCATTGCATGTGTTCTTTGTTACTAACAACAACCAGAGTCATTGCATGTGTGTTCTCTTCAGAGACCACACATGGATCCACCAGTGTCATTGCATGTGTGTTCTTTTTACTAACAACAACCAGAGTCATTTCATGTGTGTTCTTTTCACATACCACATATGGATCCACCAGTGTCATTGCATGTGTGTTCTTTTCACAATCCACCTACGGATCCACCAGTGTCATTGCATGTGTGCTCTTTTTACTAACAACAACCAGAGTCATTGCATGCGTGTTCTCTTCAGAGACCACAAATGGATCCACCAGTGTCATTGCATGTGTGTTCTTTTTACTAACAACAACTAGAGTCATTGAAATGTGTGTTCTTTTCACATACCACATATGTATCCACAAATGTCATTGCATGTGTGTTCTTTTCACAATCCACATATGGATCCACCAGTGTCATTGCATGTGTGTTCTTTTCACAATCCACCTATGTATCCACCAGTGTCATTGCATGTGTGCTTTTTTACTAACAACAACTAGAGTCATTGCATGTGTGTTGTCTTCAGAGACCACACATGGATCCACCAGCATCATTGCATGTGTGTTCTTTTTACTAACAACAACCAGAGTCATTGAAATGTGTGTTCTCTTCAGAGACCACACATGGATCCACCAATGTCATTGCATGTGTGTTCTTTTTACTAACAACAACCAGAGTCATTGCATGTGTGTTATTTTCAGGTACCACATATGGATCCACCAGTGTCATTGAAATGTGTGTTATTTTCACATACCACATATGGATCCACCAGTGTCATTGCATGTGTGTTCTTTTTACTAACAACAACTGGAGTCATTGCATGTGTGTTCTTTTCACATACCACATATGGATCCTCTAGTGTCATTGCATGTGTGCTCTTTTCACAATCCACCTATGGATCCACCAGTGTCATTACATGTGTATTCTTTTTACTAACAACAACCAAAGTCATTGCATGTGTGTTCTTTTCACATACCACATATGGATCCACCATTGGCATTGCATGTGTGTTCTTTCAACAATCCACCTATGCATCCACCAGTGTCATTGCATGTGTGCTCTTTTTACTAACAACAACCAGAGTTATTGCATGTATGTTCTCTTCAAAGACCACACATGGATCCACCAGTGTTATTGCATGTGTGTTCTTTTTACTAACAACAACCAGAGTCATTGCATGTGTGTTCTTTTCACAATCCACCTATCGATCCACCAGTGTCATTTCATGTCTGTTCTTTTCACATACCACATATGGATCCACCAGTGTCATTGCATGTGTGTTCTTTTCACAATCCACCTATGGATCCACCAGTGTCATTGCATATGTGCTTTTTTACTAACAACAACCATAGTCATTGCATGTGTGTTCTCTTTAGAGACCACGCATGGATCCACCAGTGTCATTGCATGTGTGTTCTTTTTTACTAACAACAACGAGAGTCATTTCAGATGTCTTCTTTTCACATACCACATATGGATAAACCACTGTCATTGCATGTGTGTTGTTTTCACAATCCACATATGGATCCACCAGTGTGATTGCATGTGTGCTCTTTTTAATAATAACAACCAGAGTCATTGCATGTGTGTTCTCTTCACATAGCATATATGGATCCACCAGTGTCATTGCATGTGTGCTCTTTTCACAATCCACATATGGATCCACCAGTGTCATTGCATGTGCATTCTTTTTACTAACAACAACCGGAGTCATTGCATGTGTGTTCTTTTCACATACCACATATAGATCCACCAGTGTCATTGCATGTGTGCTTTTTTAATAACAACAACCAGAGTCATTGCATGTGTGTTCTCTTCAGAGACCACACATGGATCCACCAGTGTCATTGCATGTGTGTTCTTTTTACTAACAACAACCAGAGTCATTTCATGTGTGTTCTTTTCACATACCACATATGGATCCACAAGTGTCATTGCATGTGTGTTCTTTTCACAATCCACCTATGGATCCACCAGTGTCATTGCATGTGTGCTCTTTTTACTAACAACAACCAGAGTCATTGCATGCGTGTTCTCTTCAGAGACCACACATGGATCCACCAGTGTCATTGCATGTGTGTTCTTTTTACTAACAACAACCAGAGTCATTGAAATGTGTGTTCTTTTCACATACCACATATGTATCCACCAGTGTCATTGCATGTGTGTTCTTTTCACAATCCACATATGGATCCACCAGTGTCATTGCATGTGTGTTCTTTTCACAATCCACATATGGATCCACCAGTGTCATTGCATGTGTGCTTTTTTACTAACAACAACCAGAGTCATTGCATGTGTGTTCTCTTTAGAGACCAAACATGGATCCACCAGCATCATTGCATGTGTGTTCTTTTTACTAACAACAACCAGAGTCATTGAAATGTGTGTTCTCTTCAGAGACCACACATGGATCCACCAGTGTCATTGCATGTGTGTTCTTTTTACTAACAACAAACAGAGACATTGCATGTGTGTTATTTAGAGGTACCACATAAGGATCCACCAAAGGTCATTGAAATGTGTGTTATTTTCACATACCACATATGGATCCACCAGTGTCATTGCATGTGTGTTCTTTTTACTAACAACAACTGGAGTCATTGCATGTGTGTTCTTTTCACATACCACATATGGATCCACTAGTGTCATTGAATGTGTGCTCTTTTCACAATCCACCTATGGATCCACCAGTGTCATTACATGTGTATTCTTTTTACTAACAACAACCAAAGTCATTCCATGTGTGTTCTTTTCACATACCACATATGGATCCACCAATGGCATTGCATGTGTGTTCTTTCAACAATCCACCTATGCATCCACCAGTGTCATTGCATGTGTGCTCTTTTTACTAACAACATCCAGAGTTATTGCATGTATGTTCTCTTCAAAGACCACACATGGATCCACCAATGTTATTGCATGTGTGTTCTTTTTACTAACAACAACCAGAGTCATTGCATGTGTGTTCTTTTCACAATCCACCTATGGATCCACCAGTGTCATTTCATGTCTATTCTTTTCACATACCACATATGGATCCACCAGTGTCATTGCATGTGTGTTCTTTTCACAATCCACCTATGGATCCACCAGTGTCATTGCATATGTGCTTTTTTACTAACAACAACCATAGTCATTGCATGTGTGTTCTCTTTAGAGACCACACATGGATCCACCAGTGTCATTGCATGTGTGTTCTTTTTTACTAACAACAACGAGAGTTATTTTAGATGTGTTCTTTTCACATACCACATATGGATAAACCACTGTCATTGCATGTGTGTTCTTTTCACAATCCACATATGGATCCACCAGTGTGATTGCATGTGTGCTCTTTTTAATAACAACAACCAGAGTCATTGCATGTGTGTTCTCTTCACATAGCACATATGGATCCACCAGTGTCATTGCATGTGTGCTCTTTTCACAATCCACATATGGATCCACCAGTGTCATTGCATGTGCATTCTTTTTACTAACAAACACCGGAGTCATTGCATGTGTGTTCTTTTCACATACCACATATAGATCCACCAGTGTCATTGCATGTGTGCTTTTTACTAACAACAACCAGAGTCATTGCATGTGTGTTCTCTTTAGAGACCACACATGGATCCACCAGTGTCATTGCATGTGTGTTCTTTTTACTAACAACAACCAGAGTCATTTCATGTGTGTTCTTTTCACATACCACATATGGATCCACCAGTGTCATTGCATGTGTGTTCTTTTCACAATCCACCTACGGATCCACCAGTGTCATTGCATGTGTGCTCTTTTTACTAACAACCAGAGTCATTGCATGTGTGTTCTCTTCAGAGACCACACATGGATCCACCAGTGTCATTGCATGTGTGTTCTTTTTACTAACAACAACTAGAGTCATTGAAATGTGTGTTCTTTTCACATACCACATATGGATCCACCAGTGTCATTGCATGTGTGTTCTTTTCACAATCCACATATGGATCCACCAGTGTCATTGCATGTGTGCTTTTTTACTAACAACAACCAGAGATATTGCATGTGTGTTCTCTTCAGAGACCACACATGGATCCACTAGTGTCATTGCATGTGTGTTCTTTTTACTGACAACAACCAGAATCATTTCATGTGTATTCTTTTCACATACCACATATGGATCCACCAGTGTCATTGGATGTGTGTTCTTTTCACAATCCACCTACGGATCCACCAGTGTCATTGCATGTGTGCTCTTGTCACTAACAACAACCAGAGTCATTGCATGTGTGTTCTTTTTACTAACAACAACTAGAGTCATTGAAATGTGTGTTCTTTTGACATACCACATATGGATCCACCAGTGTCATTGCATGTGTGTTATTTTCACAATCCACATATGGATCCACCAGTGTCATTACATGTGTGTTCTTTTCACAACCACCTATGGATCCACCAGTGTCATTGCATGTGTGCTTTTTTTACTAACAACAACCAGAGTCATTGCATGTGTCTTCTCTTCAGAGACCACACATGGATCCACAAGTGTCATTGCATGTGTGTTCTTTTTAATAACAACAACCAAAGTAATTTCATGTGTGGTCTTTTCACATACCACATATGGATCCACCAGTGTCATTGCATGTGTGTTCTTTTCACAATCCACCTATGGATCCACCAGTGTCATTGCATGTGTGCTTTTTTTACTAACAACAACCAGAGTCATTGCATGTATGTTGTCTTCAGAGACCACACATGGATCCACCAGCATCATTGCATGTTTGTTCTTTTTACTAACAACAACCACAGTCATTGAAATGTGTGTTCTCTTCAGAGACCACACATGGATCCAACAGTGTCATTGCATGTGTGTTCTTTTCACATACCACATATAGATCCACCAGTGTCATTGTATGTGTGCTTTTTACTAACAACAACCAGAGTCATTGCATGTGTGTTCTCATTAGAGACCACACATGGATCCACCAGTGTCATTGCATGTGTGTTCTTTTTACTAACAACAACCAGAGTCATTTCATGTGTGTTCTTTTCACATACCACATATGGATCCACCAGTGTCATTGCATGTGTGTTCTTTTCACAATCCACCTACGGATCCACCAGTGTCATTGCATGTGTGCTCTTTTTACTAACAACAACCAGAGTCATTGCATGTGTGTTCTCTTCAGAGACCACACATGGATCCACCAGTGTCATTGCATGTGTGTTCTTTTTACTAACAACAACTAGAGTCATTGAAATGTGTGTTCTTTTCACATACCACATATGGATCCACCAGTGTCATTGCATGTGTGTTCTTTTCACAATCCACATATGGATCCACCAGTGTCATTGCATGTGTGCTTTTTTACTAATAACAACCAGAGATATTGCATGTGTGTTCTCTTCAGAGACCACACATGGATCCACTAGTGTCATTGCATGTGTGTTCTTTTTACTGACAACAACCAGAATCATTTCATGTGTATTCTTTTCACATACCACATATGGATCCACCAGTGTCATTGGATGTGTGTTCTTTTCACAATCCACCTACGGATCCACCAGTGTCATTGCATGTGTGCTCTTGTCACTAACAACAACCAGAGTCATTGCATGTGTGTTCTTTTTACTAACAACAACTAGAGTCATTGAAATGTGTGTTCTTTTGACATACCACAGATGGATCCACCAGTGTCATTGCATGTGTGTTATTTTCACAATCCACATATGGATCCACCCATGTCATTCAAATGTGTGTTCTTTTCACAATCCACCTATGGATCCACCAGTGTCATTGCATGTGTGTTCTTATTACTAACAACAACCAGAGTCATTGCATGTGTGTTCTCTTCAGAGACCACACATGGATCCACAAGTGTCATTGCATGTGTGTTCTTTTTAATAACAACAACCAGAGTAATTTCATGTGTGGTCTTTTCACATACCACATATGGATCCACCAGTGTCATTGCATGTGTGTTCTTTTCACAATCCACCTATGGATCCACCAGTGTCATTGCATGTGTGCTTTTTTTACTAACAACAACCAGAGTCATTGCATGTATGTTGTCTTCAGAGACCACACATGGATCCACCAGCATCATTGCATGTTTGTTCTTTTTACTAACAACAACCACAGTCATTGAAATGTGTGTTCTCTTCAGAGACCACACATGGATCCAACAGTGTCATTGGATGTGTGTTCTTTTTACTAACAACAACCAGAGTCATTGCATGTGTGTTATTTTCACATACCACATATGGATCCACCAGTGTCATTGAAATGTGTGTTATTTTCACATACCACATATGGATCCACCAGTGTCATTACATGTGTGTTCTTTTTACTAACAACAACGGGAGTCATTGCATGTGTGTTCTTTTCACGTACCACATATGGATCCACTAGTGTCATTGCATGTGTGCTATTTTCACAATCCACCTATGGATCCACCAGTGTCATTGCATGTGTGTTATTTTTACTAACAACAACCAAAGTCATTGCATGTGTGTTCTTTTCACATACCACATATGGATCGACCATTGGCATTGCATGTGTGTTCTTTCAACAATCCACCTATGCATCGACCAGTGTCATTGCACGTGTGCTCTTTTTACTAACAACCAGAGTTATTGCATGTATGTTCTCTTCAAAGACCACTCAAGGATCCACCAGTGTCATTGCATGTGTGTTCTTTTTACTAACAACCAGAGTCATTTCATGTGTGTTCTTTTCACATACCACATATGGATCCACCAATGTCATTGAAATGTGTGTTCTCTTTAGAGACCAAACATGGATCCATCAATGTCATTGCATGTGTGTTCTTTTTACTAACAACAACCAGAGTCATTGCATGTGTGTTCTTTTCACAATCCACCTATGGATCCACCAGTGTCATTTCATGTGTGTTCTTTTCATATACCACATATGGATCCACCAGTGTCATTGCATGTGTGTTCTTTTCACAATCCACCTATGGTGATCCACCAGTGTCATTGCATGTGTGCTTTTTACTAACAACAACCATAGTCATTGCATGTGGTCTCTTTGGATCCACCAGGGTCTTGGGATGTGTGTTCTTTTCACAATCCACATATGGATCCACCAGTGTCATTGCATGTGTGCTCTTTTTACTAACAACAACCATAGTCATTGCATGTGTGTTCTCTTCACATAGCACATATGGATCCACCAGTGTCATTGCATGTGTGCTCTTTTCACAATCCACATATGGATCCACCAGTGTCATTGCATGTGCATTCTTTTTACTAACAACAACCGGAGTCATTCCATGTGTGTTCTTTTCACATACCACATATGGATCCACCGTGTCATTGCATGTGTGCTTTTTACTAACAACAACCAAAGTCATTGCATGTGTTCTTCTTGAGACCACACATGGATCCACCAGTGTTATTGCATGTGTGTTCTTTCTACTAACAACAACCAGAGTCATTTCATGTGTGTTCTTTTCACATACCACATATGGATCCACCAGTGTCATTGCATCTGTGTTCTTTTCACAATCCACCTACGGATCCACCAGTGTCATTGCATGTGTGCTCTTTTTACTAACAACAACCAGAGTCATTGCATGTGTGTTCTTTTTACTAACAATAACTAGAGTCATTGAAATGTGTGTTATTTTCACATACCACATATGGATCCACCAGTGTCATTGCATGTGTGTTCTTTTCACAATCCACATATGGATCCACCAGTGTCATTGCATGTGTGTTCTTTTCACAATCCACCTATGGATCCACCAGTGTCATTGTATGTGTGCTTTCTTACTAACAACAACCATAGTCATTGCATGTGTGTTCTCTTTAGAGACCACACATGGATCCACCAGTGTCATTGCATGTGTGTTCTTTTTACTAACAACAACGAGAGTCATTTCAGATGTGTTCTTTTCACATACCACATATGGATCCACCAGTGACATTACATGTGTGTTCTTTTCACAATCCAAATATGGATCCACCAGTGTGATTGCATGTGTGCTCTTTTTACTAACAACAACCAGAGTCATTGCATGTGTGTTCTTTTCACAATCCACCTATGGATCCACCAGTGTCATTTCATGTGTGTTCTTTTCACATACCACATATGGATCCACCAGTGTTATTGCATGTGTGTTCTTTTCACAATCCACCTATGGATCCACCAGTGTCATTACATGTGTGCTTTTTTACTAACAACAACCATAGTCATTGCATGTGTGTTCTCTTTAGAGACCACACATGGATCCACCAGTGTCATTGCATGTGTGTTCTTTTTTACTAACAACAACGAGAGTCATTTCAGATGTGTTCTTTTCACATACCACATATGGATCCACCAGTGTCATTGCATGTGTGTTCTTTTCACAATCCACATATGGATCCCCCAGTGTGATTGCATGTGTGCTCTGTTTACTAACAACAACTAGACTCATTGCATGTGTGTTCTCTTCACATAGCACATATGGATCCACCAGTGTCATTGCATGTGTGCTCTTTTCACGATCCACATATGGATCCACCAGTGTCATTGCATGTGCATTCTTTTTACTAACAACAACCGGAGTCATTGCATGTGTGTTCTTTTCACATACCACATATGGATCCACCCGTGCCATTGCATGTGTGCTTTTTTTACTAACAACAACCAGAGTCATTGCATGTGTGTTCTCTTTAGAGACCACACATGGATCCACCAGTGTCATTGCATGTGTGTTATTTTTACTAACAACAACCAGAGTCATTTCATGTACGTTCTTCTCACATACCACATATGGATCCACCAGTGTCATTGCATGTGTGTTCTTTTCACAATCCACCTACGGATCCACCAGTGTCATTGAATGTGTGCTCTTTTTACTAACAACAACCAGAGTCATTGCATGTGTGTTCTCTTCAGAGACCACACATGGATCCACCAGTGTCATTGCAGGTGTGTTCTTTTTACTAACAACAACTAGAGTCATTGAAATGTGTGTTCTTTTCACATACCACATATGGATCCACCAAAGGGCATTGCATGTGTGTTCTTTTCAATCCACATATGGATCCACTAGTGTCATTGCATGTGTGTTCTTTCACAATCCACCTATGGATCCACCCAGTGTCATTGCATGTGTGCTTTTTTACTAACAACAACCATAGTCATTGCATGTGTGTTCTTTTTAGAGACCACACATGGATCCACCAGTGTCATTGCATCTGTGTTCTTTTTACTAACAACAACGAGAGTTATTTCAGATGTGTTCTTTTCACATACCACATATGGATCCACCAGTGTCATTGCATGTGTGTTCTTTTCACAATCCAAATATGGATCCACCAGTGTGATTGCATGTGTGCTCTTTTAACTAACAACAACCAGAATCATTGCATGTGTGTTCTCTTCACATAGCACATATGGATCCACAAGTGTCATTGCATGTGTGATCTTTTCACAATCCACATATGGATCCACCAGTGTCATTGCATGTGCATTATTTTTAGTAACAACAACCGAAGTCATTGCATGTGTGTTCTTTTCACATACCACATATGGATCCACCAGTGTCATTCCATGTGTGCTTTTTTACTAACAACAACTAGAGTCATTGCATGTGTGTTCTCTTTAGACACCACACATGGATCCACCAGTGTCATTGCATGTGTGTTCTTTTTACTAACAACAACCAGAGTCATTTCATGTGTGTTCTTTTCACATACCACATATGGATCCACCAGTGTCATTGCATGTGTGTTCTTTTCACAATCCACCTACGGATCCACCAGTGTCATTGCATGTGTGCTCTTTTTACTAACAACAACCAGAGTCATTGCATGCGTGTTCTCTTCAGAGACCACACATGGATCCACCAGTGTCATTGCATGTGTGTTCTTTTTACTAACAACAACTAGAGTCATTGAAATGTGGGTTCTTTTCACATACCACATATGTATCCACCAGTGTCATTGCATGTGTGTTCTTTTCACAATCCACATATGGATCCACCAGTGTCATTGCATGTGTGTTCTTTTCACAATCCACATATGGATCCACCAGTGTCATTGCATGTGTGCTTTTTTACTAACAACAACCAGAGTCATTGCATGTGTGTTCTCTTTAGAGACCAAACATGGATCCACCAGCATCATTGCATGTGTGTTCTTTTTACTAACAACAACCAGAGTCATTGAAATGTGTGTTCTCTTCAGAGACCACACATGGATCCACCAGTGTCATTGCATGTGTGTTCTTTTTACTAACAACAACCAGAGTCATTGCATGTGTGTTATTTTCAGGTACCACATTGGATCCACCAGTGTCATTGAAATGTGTGTTATTTTCACATACCACATATGGATCCACCAGTGTCATTGCATGTGTGTTCTTTTTACTAACAACAACTGGAGTCATTGCATGTGTGTTCTTTTCACATACCACATATGGATCCACTATTGTCATTGAATGTGTGCTCTTTTCACAATCCACCTATGGATCCACCAGTGTCATTACATGTGTATTCTTTTTACTAACAACAACCAAAGTCATTGCATGTGTGTTCTATTCACATACCACATATGGATCCACCAATGGCATTGCATGTGTGTTCTTTCAACAATCCACCTATGCATCGACCAGTGTCATTGCACGTGTGCTCTTTTTACTAACAACCAGAGTTATTGCATGTATGTTCTCTTCAAAGACCACTCAAGGATCCACCAGTGTCATTGCATGTGTGTTATTTTTACTAACAACAACCAGAGTCATTTCATGTGTGTTCTTTTCACATACCACATATGGATCGACCATTGGCATTGCATGTGTGTTCTTTCAACAATCCACCTATGCATCGACCAGTGTCATTGCACGTGTGCTCTTTTTACTAACAACCAGAGTTATTGCATGTATGTTCTCTTCAAAGACCACTCAAGGATCCACCAGTGTCATTGCATGTGTGTTCTTTTTACTAACAACCAGAGTCATTTCATGTGTGTTCTTTTCACATACCACATATGGATCCACCAATGTCATTGAAATGTGTGTTCTCTTTAGAGACCAAACATGGATCCATCAATGTCATTGCATGTGTGTTCTTTTTACTAACAACAACCAGAGTCATTGCATGTGTGTTCTTTTCACAATCCACCTATGGATCCACCAGTGTCATTTCATGTGTGTTCTTTTCATATACCACATATGGATCCACCAGTGTCATTGCATGTGTGTTCTTTTCACAATCCACCTATGGTGATCCACCAGTGTCATTGCATGTGTGCTTTTTTACTAACAACAACCATAGTCATTGCATGTGTGGTCTCTTTGGATCCACCAGTGTCATTGCATGTGTGTTCTTTTCACAATCCACATATGGATCCACCAGTGTCATTGCATGTGTGCTCTTTTTACTAACAACAACCATAGTCATTGCATGTGTGTTCTCTTCACATAGCACATATGGATCCACCAGTGTCATTGCATGTGTGCTCTTTTCACAATCCACATATGGATCCACCAGTGTCATTGCATGTGCATTCTTTTTACTAACAACAACCGGAGTCATTCCATGTGTGTTCTTTTCACATACCACATATGGATCCACCGGTGTCATTGCATGTGTGCTTTTTTACTAACAACAACCAAAGTCATTGCATGTGTGTTCTCTTCAGAGACCACACATGGATCCACCAGTGTTATTGCATGTGTGTTCTTTCTACTAACAACAACCAGAGTCATTTCATGTGTGTTCTTTTCACATACCACATATGGATCCACCAGTGTCATTGCATCTGTGTTCTTTTCACAATCCACCTACGGATCCACCAGTGTCATTGCATGTGTGCTCTTTTTACTAACAACAACCAGAGTCATTGCATGTGTGTTCTTTTTACTAACAATAACTAGAGTCATTGAAATGTGTGTTATTTTCACATACCACATATGGATCCACCAGTGTCATTGCATGTGTGTTCTTTTCACAATCCACATATGGATCCACCAGTGTCATTGCATGTGTGTTCTTTTCACAATCCACCTATGGATCCACCAGTGTCATTGTATGTGTGCTTTCTTACTAACAACAACCATAGTCATTGCATGTGTGTTCTCTTTAGAGACCACACATGGATCCACCAGTGTCATTGCATGTGTGTTCTTTTTACTAACAACAACGAGAGTCATTTCAGATGTGTTCTTTTCACATACCACATATGGATCCACCAGTGACATTACATGTGTGTTCTTTTCACAATCCAAATATGGATCCACCAGTGTGATTGCATGTGTGCTCTTTTTACTAACAACAACCAGAGTCATTGCATGTGTGTTCTTTTCACAATCCACCTATGGATCCACCAGTGTCATTTCATGTGTGTTCTTTTCACATACCACATATGGATCCACCAGTGTTATTGCATGTGTGTTCTTTTCACAATCCACCTATGGATCCACCAGTGTCATTACATGTGTGCTTTTTTACTAACAACAACCATAGTCATTGCATGTGTGTTCTTTTTACATACCACACATGGATCCACCAGGTCATTGCATGTGTTCTTTATTACTAACAACAACGAGAGTCATTTCAGGTGTGTTCTATTGAGATACCACATATGGATCCACCAGTGTCATTGCATGTGTGTTCTTTTCACAATCCACATATGGATCCCCAAAGGTGATTGCATGTGTGCTGTTTACTAACAACAACTAGACTCATTGCATGTGTGTTCTCTTCACATAGCACATATGGATCCACCAGTGTCATTGCATGTGTGCTCTTTTCACGATCCACATATGGATCCACCAGTGTCATTGCATGTGCATTCTTTTTACTAACAACAACCGGAGTCATTGCATGTGTGTTCTTTTCACATACCACATATGGATCCACCCGTGCCATTGCATGTGTGCTTTTTTTACTAACAACAACCAGAGTCATTGCATGTGTGTTCTCTTTAGAGACCACACATGGATCCACCAGTGTCATTGCATGTGTGTTATTTTTACTAACAACAACCAGAGTCATTTCATGTACGTTCTTCTCACATACCACATATGGATCCACCAGTGTCATTGCATGTGTGTTCTTTTCACAATCCACCTACGGATCCACCAGTGTCATTGAATGTGTGCTCTTTTTACTAACAACAACCAGAGTCATTGCATGTGTGTTCTCTTCAGAGACCACACATGGATCCACCAGTGTCATTGCAGGTGTGTTCTTTTTACTAACAACAACTAGAGTCATTGAAATGTGTGTTCTTTTCACATACCACATATGGATCCACCAGTGGCATTGCATGTGTGTTCTTTTCGCAATCCACATATGGATCCACTAGTGTCATTGCATGTGTGTTCTTTTCACAATCCACCTATGGATCCACCAGTGTCATTGCATGTGTGCTTTTTTACTAACAACAACCATAGTCATTGCATGTGTGTTCTTTTTAGAGACCACACATGGATCCACCAGTGTCATTGCATCTGTGTTCTTTTTACTAACAACAACGAGAGTTATTTCAGATGTGTTCTTTTCACATACCACATATGGATCCACCAGTGTCATTGCATGTGTGTTCTTTTCACAATCCAAATATGGATCCACCAGTGTGATTGCATGTGTGCTCTTTTAACTAACAACAACCAGAATCATTGCATGTGTGTTCTCTTCACATAGCACATATGGATCCACAAGTGTCATTGCATGTGTGATCTTTTCACAATCCACATATGGATCCACCAGTGTCATTGCATGTGCATTATTTTTAGTAACAACAACCGAAGTCATTGCATGTGTGTTCTTTTCACATACCACATATGGATCCACCAGTGTCATTCCATGTGTGCTTTTTTACTAACAACAACTAGAGTCATTGCATGTGTGTTCTCTTTAGACACCACACATGGATCCACCAGTGTCATTGCATGTGTGTTCTTTTTACTAACAACAACCAGAGTCATTTCATGTGTGTTCTTTTCACATACCACATATGGATCCACCAGTGTCATTGCATGTGTGTTCTTTTCACAATCCACCTACGGATCCACCAGTGTCATTGCATGTGTGCTCTTTTTACTAAAAACAACAAGAGTCATTGCATGCGAAATGTTCTTCAGAGACCACACATGGATCCACCAAAGGTCATTGCATGTGTGTTCTTTTTACTAACAACAACTAGAGTCATTGAAATGTGGGTTCTTTTCACATACCACATATGTATCCACCAGTGTCATTGCATGTGTGTTCTTTTCACAATCCACATATGGATCCACCAGTGTCATTGCATGTGTGTTCTTTTCACAATCCACATATGGATCCACCAGTGTCATTGCATGTGTGCTTTTTTACTAACAACAACCAGAGTCATTGCATGTGTGTTCTCTTTAGAGACCAAACATGGATCCACCAGCATCATTGCATGTGTGTTCTTTTTACTAACAACAACCAGAGTCATTGAAATGTGTTCTTCTTCAGAGACCACACATGGATCCACCAAAGTGTCATTGCATGTGTGTTCTTTTACTAACAACAACCAGAGTCATTGCATGTGTGTTATTTTCAGTACCACATTGGATCCACCAAAGGTCATTGTAATGTGTGTTATTTTCACATACCACATATGGATCCACCAGTGTCATTGCATGTGTGTTCTTTTTACTAACAACAACTGGAGTCATTGCATGTGTGTTCTTTTCACATACCACATATGGATCCACTATTGTCATTGAATGTGTGCTCTTTTCACAATCCACCTATGGATCCACCAGTGTCATTGTATGTGTGCTTTTTTACTAACAACAACCATAGTCATTGCATGTGTGTTCTCTTTAGAGACCACACATGGATCCACCAGTGTCATTTCATGTGTGTTCTTTTTACTAACAACAACGAGAGTCATTTCAGATGTGTTCTTTTCACATACCACATATGGATCCACCAGTGACATTACATGTGTGTTCTTTTCACAATCCAAATATGGATCCACCAGTGTGATTGCATGTGTGCTCTTTTCACAATCCACCTATGGATCCACCAGTGTCATTGCATATGTGCTTTTTACTAACAACAACCATAGTCATTGCATGTGTGTTCTCTTTAGAGACCACACATGGATCCACCAGTGTCATTGCATATGTGTTCTTTTTTACTAACAACAACGAGAGTCATTTCAGATGTGTTCTTTTCACATACCACATATGGATAAACCACTGTCATTGCATGTGTGTTCTTTTCACAATCCACATATGGATCCACCAGTGTGATTGCATGTGTGCTCTTTTTAATAACAACAACCAGAGTCATTGCATGTGTGTTCTCTTCACATAGCACATATGGATCCACCAGTGTCATTGCATGTGTGCTCTTTTCACAATCCACATATGGATCCACCAGTGTCATTGCATGTGCATTCTTTTTACTAACAACAACCGGAGTCATTGCATGTGTGTTCTTTTCACATACCACATATAGATCCACCAGTGTCATTGCATGTGTGCTTTTTTACTAACAACAACCAGAGTCATTGCATGTGTGTTCTCTTTAGAGACCACACATGGATCCACCAGTGTCATTGCATGTGTGTTCTTTTTACTAACAACAACTAGAGTCATTTCATGTGTGTTCTTTTCACATACCACATATGGATCCACCAGTGTCATTGCATGTGTGCTCTTTTCCCAATCCACCTATGGATCCACCAGAGTTTTTGCATGTGTGCTCTTTTTACTAACAACAACCAGAGTCATTGCATGTGTGTTCTCTTCAGAGACCACACATGGATCCACCAGTGTCATTGCATGTGTGTTCTTTTTACTAACAACAACTAGAGTCATTGAAATGTGTGTTCTTTTCACATACCACATATGGATCCACCAGTGTCATTGCATGTGTGTTCTTTTCACAATCCACATATGGATCCACCAGTGTCATTGCATGTGTGCTTTTTTACTAACAACAACCAGAGATATTGCATGTGTGTTCTCTTCAGAGACCACACATGGATCCACTAGTGTTATTGCATGTGTGTTCTTTTTACTGACAACAACCAGAATCATTTCATGTGTATTCTTTTCACATACCACATATGGATCCACCAGTGTCATTGGATGTGTGTTCTTTTCACAATCCACCTACGGATCCACCAGTGTCATTGCATGTGTGCTCTTGTCACTAACAACAACCAGAGTCATTGCATGTGTGTTCTTTTTACTAACAACAACTAGAGTCATTGAAATGTGTGTTCTTTTGACATACCACATATGGATCCACCAGTGTCATTGCATGTGTGTTCTTTTCACAATCCACATATGGATCCACCAGTGTCATTACATGTGTGTTCTTTTCACAACCACCTATGGATCCACCAGTGTCATTGCATGTGTGCTTTTTTTACTAACAACAACCAGAGTCATTGCATGTGTCTTCTCTTCAGAGACCACACATGGATCCACAAGTGTCATTGCATGTGTGTTCTTTTTAATAACAACAACCAGAGTAATTTCATGTGTGGTCTTTTCACATACCACATATGGATCCACCAGTGTCATTGCATGTGTGTTCTTTTCACAATCCACCTATGGATCCACCAGTGTCATTGCATGTGTGCTTTTTTTACTAACAACAACCAGAGTCATTGCATGTATGTTGTCTTCAGAGACCACACATGGATCCACCAGCATCATTGCATGTTTGTTCTTTTTACTAACAACAACCACAGTCATTGAAATGTGTGTTCTCTTTAGAGACCACACATGGATCCAACAGTGTCATTGCATGTGTGTTCTTTTTACTAACAACAACCAGAGTCATTGCATGTGTGTTATTTTCACATACCACATATGGATCCACCAGTGTCATTGAAATGTGTGTTATTTTCACATACCACATATGGATCCACCAGTGTCATTACATGTGTGTTCTTTTTACTAACAACAACGGGAGTCATTGCATGTGTGTTCTTTTCACATACCACATATGGATCCACTAGTGTCATTGCATGTGTGCTATTTTCACAATCCACCTATGGATCCACCAGTGTCATTGCATGTGTGTTATTTTTACTAACAACAACCAAAGTCATTGCATGTGTGTTCTTTTCACATACCACATATGGATCCACCATTGGCATTGCATGTGTGTTCTATCAACAATCCACCTATGCATCGACCAGTGTCATTGCATGTGTGCTCTTTTTACTAACAACCAGAGTTATTGCATGTATGTTCTGTTCAAAGACCACTCAAGGATCCACCAGTGTCATTGCATGTGTGTTCTTTTTACTAACAACCAGAGTCATTTCATGTGTGTTCTTTTCACATACCACATATGGATCCACCAATGTCATTGAAATGTGTGTTCTCTTTAGAGACCAAACATGGATCCATCAATGTCATTGCATGTGTGTTCTTTTTACTAACAACAACCAGAGTCATTGCATGTGTGTTCTTTTCACAATCCACCTATGGATCCACCAGTGTCATTTCATGTGTGTTCTTTTCACATACCACATATGGATCCACCAGTGTCATTGCATGTGTGTTCTTTTCACAATCCACCTGAGGTGATCCACCAGTGTCATTGCATGTGTGCTTTTTTACTAACAACAACCATAGTCATTGCATGTGTGGTCTCTTTGGATCCACCAGTGTCATTGCATGTGTGTTCTTTTCACAATCCACATATGGATCCACCAGTGTCATTGCATGTGTGCTCTTTTTACTAACAACAACCATAGTCATTGCATGTGTGTTCTCTTCACATAGCACATATGGATCCACCAGTGTCATTGCATGTGTGCTCTTTTCACAATCCACATATGGATCCACCAGTGTCATTGCATGTGTGTTCTTTTACTAACAACAACCGGAGTCATTCCATGTGTGTTCTTTTCACATACCACATATGGATCCACCGGTGTCATTGCATGTGTGCTTTTTTACTAACAACAACCAAAGTCATTGCATGTGTGTTCTCTTCAGAGACCACACATGGATCCACCAGTGTTATTGCATGTGTGTTCTTTCTACTAACAACAACCAGAGTCATTTCATGTGTGTTCTTTTCACATACCACATATGGATCCACCAGTGTCATTGCATCTGTGTTCTTTTCACAATCCACCTACGGATCCACCAGTGTCATTGCATGTGTGCTCTTTTTACTAACAACAACCAGAGTCATTGCATGTGTGTTCTTTTTACTAACAATAACTAGAGTCATTGAAATGTGTGTTATTTTCACATACCACATATGGATCCACCAGTGTCATTGCATGTGTGTTCTTTTCACAATCCACATATGGATCCACCAGTGTCATTGCATGTGTGTTCTTTTCACAATCCACCTATGGATCCACCAGTGTCATTGTATGTGTGCTTTTTTACTAACAACAACCATAGTCATTGCATGTGTGTTCTCTTTAGAGACCACACATGGATCCACCAGTGTCATTTCATGTGTGTTCTTTTTACTAACAACAACGAGAGTCATTTCAGATGTGTTCTTTTCACATACCACATATGGATCCACCAGTGACATTACATGTGTGTTCTTTTCACAATCCAAATATGGATCCACCAGTGTGATTGCATGTGTGCTCTTTTTACTAACAACAACCAGAGTCATTGCATGTGTGTTCTTTTCACAATCCACCTATGGATCCACCAGTGTCATTTCATGTGTGTTCTTTTCACATACCACATATGGATCCACCAGTGTTATTGCATGTGTGTTCTTTTCACAATCCACCTATGGATCCACCAGTGTCATTACATGTGTGCTTTCTTACTAACAACAACCATAGTCATTGCATGTGTGTTCTCTTTAGAGACCACACATGGATCCACCAGTGTCATTGCATGTGTGTTCTTTTTTACTAACAACAACGAGAGTCATTTCAGATGTGTTCTTTTCACATACCACATATGGATCCACCAGTGTCATTGCATGTGTGTTCTTTTCACAATCCACATATGGATCCACCAGTGTGATCTCTTTACTAACAACAACTAGACTCATTGCATGTGTGTTCTCTTCACATAGCACATATGGATCCACCAGTGTCATTGCATGTGTTCTCTTTTCACGATCCACATATGGATCCACCAGTGTCATTGCATGTGCATTCTTTTTACTAACAACAACCGGAGTCATTGCATGTGTGTTCTTTTCACATACCACATATGGATCCACCCGTGCCATTGCATGTGTGCTTTTTTTACTAACAACAACCAGAGTCATTGCATGTGTGTTCTCTTTAGAGACCACACATGGATCCACCAGTGTCATTGCATGTGTGTTATTTTTACTAACAACAACCAGAGTCATTTCATGTACGTTCTTTTCACATACCACATATGGATCCACCAGTGTCATTGCATGTGTGTTCTTTTCACAATCCACCTATGGATCCACCAGTGTCATTGAATGTGTGCTCTTTTTACTAACAACAACCAGAGTCATTGCATGTGTGTTCTCTTCAGAGACCACACATGGATCCACCAGTGTCATTGCAGGTGTGTTCTTTTTACTAACAACAACTAGAGTCATTGAAATGTGTGTTCTTTTCACATACCACATATGGATCCACCAGTGGCATTGCATGTGTGTTCTTTTCGCAATCCACATATGGATCCACTAGTGTCATTGCATGTGTGTTCTTTTCACAATCCACCTATGGATCCACCAGTGTCATTGCATGTGTGCTTTTTTACTAACAACAACCATAGTCATTGCATGTGTGTTCTCTTTAGAGACCACACATGGATCCACCAGTGTCATTGCATGTGTGTTCTTTCAACAATCCACCTATGCATCCACCAGTGTCATTGCATGTGTGCTCTTTTTACTAACAACAACCAGAGTTATTACATGTATGTTCTCTTCAAAGACCACACATGGATCCACTAGTGTTATTGCATGTGTGTTCTTTTTACTAACAACAACTAGAGTCATTGCATGTGTGTTCTTTTCACAATCCACCTATGGATCCACCAGTGTAATTTCATGTGTGTTCTTTTCACATACCACATATGGATCCACCAGTGTCATTGCATGTGTGTTCTTTTCACAATCCACCTATGGATCCACCAGTGTCATTGCATGTGTGCTTTTTTACTAACAACAACCATAGTCATTGCATGTGTGTGTCTCTTTAGAGACCACACATGGATCCACCAGTGTCATTGCATGTGTGTTCCTTTTTACTAACAACAACGAGAGTCATTTCAGATGTGTTCTTTTCACATACCACTTATGGATAAACCACTGTCATTGCATGTGTGTTAATTTCACAATCCACATATGGATCCACCAGTGTGATTGCATGTGTGCTCTTTTTAATAACAACAACCAGAGTCATTGCATGTGTGTTCTCTTCACATAGCACATATGGATCCACCAGTGTCATTGCATGTGTGCTCTTTTCACAATCCACATATGGATCCACCAGTGTCATTGCATGTGCATTCTTTTTACTAACAACAACTGGAGTCATTGCATGTGTGTTCTTTTCACATACCACATATGGATCCACCCGTGCCATTGCATGTGTCCTTTTTTACTAACAACAACCAGAGTGATTGCATGTGTGTTCTCTTCAGAGACCACACATGGATCCACCAGTGTCATTGCATGTGTGTTCTTTTTACTAACAACAGCGAGAGTCATTTCAGATGTGTTCTTTTCACATACCACATATGGATCCACCAGTGTCATTGCATGTGTGTTCTTTTCACAATCCAAATATGGATCCACTAGTGTGATTGCATGTGTGCTCTTTTTAGTAAAAACAACCAGAGTCATTGCATGTGTGTTCTCTTCACATGACACATATGGATCCACCAGTGTCATTGCATGTGTGCTCTTTTAACAATCCACATATGGATCCACCAGTGTCATTGCATGTGTGGTTTTTTACTAACAATAACCAGAGTCATTGCATGTGTGTTCTCTTCAGAGACCACACATGGATCCACCAGTGTCATTACATGTGTGTTCTTTTTACTAACAACAACCAGAGTCATTTCATGTGTGTTCTTTTCACATACCACATATGGATCCACCAGTGTCATTGCAAGTGTGTTCTTTTCACAATCCACCTACGGATCCACCAGTGTTGTTGCATGTGTGCTCTTTTTACTAACAACAACCAGAGTCATTGCATGTGTGTTCTCTTCAGAGACCACACATCGATCCACCAGTGCCATTGCATGTGTGTTCTTTTTACTAACAACAACTAGAGTCATTGAAATGTGTGTTCTTTTCACATACCACATATGGATCCACCAATGTCATTTCATGTGTGTTCTTTTCACAATCCACATATGGATCCACCAATGTCATTGCATGTGTGTTCTTTTCACAACCACCTATGGATCCACCAGTGTCATTGCATGTGTGCTTTTTTTACTAACAACAACCAGAGTCATTGCATGTGTGTTCTCTTCAGAGACCACACATGGATCCACAAGTGTCATTGCATGTGTGTTCTTTTTACTAACAACAACCAGAGTCATTTCATGTGTGTTCTTTTCACATACCACATATGGATCCACCAGTGTCATTGCATGTGTGTTCTTTTCACAATCCACCTATGGATCCACCAGTGTCATTGCATGTGTGCTTTTTTACTAACAACAACTAGAGCCATTGCATGTGTGTTGTCTTCAGAGACCACACATGGATCCACCAACATCAGTGCATGTGTGTTCTTTTTACTAACATCAACCAGAGTCATTGAAATGTGTGTTCTCTTCAGAGACCACACATGGATCCACCAGTGTCATTGCATGTGTGTTCTTTTTACTAACAACAACCAGAGTCATTGCATGTGTATTATTTTCACGTACCACATATGGATCCACCAGTGTCATTGAAATGTGTGTTATTTTCACATACCACATATGGATCCACCAGTGTCATTGCATGTGTGTTCTTTTTACTAACAACAACTGGAGTCATTGCATGTGTGTTCTTTTCACATACCACATATGGATCCACTAGTGTCATTGCATGTGTGCTCTTTTCACAATCCACCTATGGATCCACCAGTGTCATTACATGTGTGTTCTTTTTACTAACAACAACCAAAGTCATTGCATGTGTGTTCTTTTCACATACCACATATGGATCGACCATTGGCATTGCATGTGTGTTCTTTCAACAATCCACCTATGCATCCACCAGTGTCATTGCATGTGTGATCTTTTTACTAACAACAACCAGAGTTATTGCATGTATGTTCTCTTCAAAGAACACACATGGATCCACCAGTGTTATTGCATGTGTGTTCTTTTTACTAACAACAACCAGAGTCATTGCATGTGTGTTCTTTTCACAATCCACCTATGGATCCACCAGTGTCATTTCATGTGTGTTCTTTTCACATACCACATATGGATCCACCAGTGTCATTGCATGTGTGTTCTTTTCACAATCCACCTATGGATCCACCAGTGTCATTGCATGTGTGCTTTTTTACTAACAACAACCATAGTCATTGCATGTGTGTTCTCTTTAGAGACCACACATGGATCCACCAGTGTCATTGCATGTGTGTTCTTTTTTACTAACAACAACGAGAGTCATTTCAGATGTGTTCTTTTCACATACCACATATGGATAAACCACTGTCATTGCATGTGTGTTATTTTCACAATCCACATATGGATCCACCAGTGTCATTGCATGTGTGCTCTTTTCACAATCCACATATCGATCCACCAGTGTCATTGCATGTGCATTCTTTTTATTAACAACAACCGGAGTCATTGCATGTGTGTTCTTTTCACATACCACATATGGATCCACCCGTGCCATTGCATGTGTGGTTTTTTACTAACAACAACCAGAGTCATTGCATGTGTGTTCTCTTCAGAGACCACACATGGATCCATAGTGTCATTGCCTGTGTGTTCTTTTTACTAACAACAACCAGAGTCATTTCATGTGTGTTCTCTTTACATACCACATATGGATCCACCAGTGTTATTGCATGTGTGTTCTTTTCACAATCCACCTACGGATCCACTAGTGTCATTGAATGTGTGCTCTTTTTACTGACAACAACCAGAGTCATTGCATGTGTGTTCTCTTCAGAGACCACACATGGATCCACCAGTGTCATTGCATGTGTGTTCTTTTTACTAAGAACAACTAGAGTCATTGAAATGTGTGTTCTTTTCACATACCACATATGGATCCACTAGTGTCATTGCATGTGTGTTCTTTTCACAATCCACATATGGATCCACCAGTGTCATTGCATGTGTGTTCTTTTCACAATCCACCTATGGATCCACCAGTGTCATTGCATGTGTGCTTTTTTACTAACAACAACCATAGTCATTGCATGTGTGTTCTCTTTACAGACCACACATGGATCCACCAGTGTCATTGCATGTGTGTTCTTTTTACTAACAACAACGAGAGTCATTTCAGATGTGTTCTTTTCACATACCACATATGGATCCACCAGTGTCATTGCATGTGTGTTCTTTTCACAATCCAAATATGGATCCACCAGTGTGATTGCATGTGTGCACTTTTTACTAACAACAACCAGAGTCATTGCATGTGTGTTCTCTTCACATAGCACATATGGATCCACAAGTGTCATTGCATGTGTGCTCTTTTCACAATCCACATATGGATCCACCAGTGTCATTGCATGTGCATTCTTTTTAGTAACAACAACCGGAGTCATTGAAATGTGTGTTCTTTGCACATACCACATATGGATCCACCAGTGTCATCGCATGTGTGCTCATTTTACTAACAACAACCAGAGTCATTGCATGTGTTCTCTTCAGAGACCACACATGGATCCACCAGTGTCATTGCATGTGTGTTCTTTTTACTAACAACAACCAGAGTCATTTCATGTGTGTTCTTTTCACATACCACATATGGATCCACCAGTGTCATTGCATGTGTTTTCTTTTCACAATCCACCTACGTATCCACCAGTGTCATTGCATGTGTGCTCTTTTTACTAACACTAACCAGAGTCATTGCATGTGTGTTCTCTTCAGAGACCACACATGGATCCACTAGTGTCATTGCATGTGTGTTCTTTTTACTAACAACAACTAGAGTCATTGAAATGTGCGTTCTTTTCACATACCACATATGGATCCACCAGTGTCATTGCATGTGTGTTCTTTTCACAATCCACATATGGATCCACCAGTGTCATTGCATGTGTGCTTTTTTACTAACAACAACCAGAGTCATTGCATGTGTGTTCTCTTCAGAGACCACACATGGATCCACTAGTGTCATTGCATGTGTGTTCTTTTTACTAACAACAACCAGAGTCATTTCATATGTGTTCTTTTCACATACCACATATGGATCCACCAGTGTCATTGCATGTGTGTTCTTTTCACAATCCACCTACGGATCTAACAGTGTCATTGCATGTGTGCTCTTTTTACTAACAACAACCAGAGTCATTGCATGTGTGTTCTCTTTAGAGACCACACATGGATCCACCAGTGTCATTGCATGTGTGTTCTTTTACTAACAACAACTAGAGTCATTGAAATGTGTGTTCTTTTCACATTCCACATATGGATCCACCAGTGTCATTGCATGTGTGTTCTTTTCACAATCCACATATGGATCCACCAGTGTCATTGCATGTGTGTTCTTTTCGCAATCCACCTATGGATCCACCAGTGTCATTGCATGTGTGCTTTTTTACTAACAACAACCATAGTCATTGCATGTGAGTTCTCTTTAGAGACCACACATGGATCCACCAGTGTCATTGCATGTGTGTTCTTTTTACTAACAACAACGAGAGTCATTTCAGATGTGTTCTTTTCACATACCACATATGGATCCACCAGTGTCATTGCATGTGTGTTCTTTTCACAATCCAAATATGGATCCACCAGTGTGATTGCATGTGTGCTCTTTTTACTAACAACAACCAGAGTCATTGCATGTGTGTTCTCTTCACATAGCACATATGGATCCACAAGTGTCATTGCATGTGTGCTCTTTTCACAATCCACATATGGATCCACCAGTGTCATTGCATGTGCATTCTTTTTAGTAACAACAACCGGAGTCATTGCATGTGTGTTCTTTTCACATACCACATATGGATCCACCAGTGTCATTGCATGTGTGCTTTTTTACTAACAACAACCAGAGTCATTGCATGTGTGTTCTCTTCAGAGACCACACATGGATCCACCAGTGTCATTGCATGTGTGTTCTTTTTACTAACAACAACCAGAGTCATTTCATGTGTGTTCTTTTCACATACCACATATGGATCCACCAGTGTCATTGCATGTGTGTTCTTTTCACAATCCACCTACGTATCCACCAGTGTCATTGCATGTGTGCTCTTTTTACTAACAACAACCAGAGTCATTGCATGTGTGTTCTCTTCAGAGACCACACATGGATCCACTAGTGTCATTGCATGCGTGTTCTGTTTACTAACAACAACTAGAGTCATTGAAATGTGCGTTCTTTTCACATACCACATATGGATCCACCAGTGTCATTGCATGTGTGTTCTTTTCACAATCCACATATGGATCCACCAGTGTCATTGCATGTGTTCTTTTTTACTAACAACAACCAGAGTCATTGCATGTGTGTTCTCTTCAGAGACCACACATGGATCCACTAGTGTCATTGCATGTGTGTTCTTTTTACTAACAACAACCAGAGTCATTTCATGTGTGTTCTTTTCACATACCACATATGGATCCACCAGTGTCATTGCATGTGTGTTCTTTTCACAATCCACCTACGGATCCACCAGTGTCATTGCATGTGTTCTCTTTTCACTAACAACAACCAGAGTCATTGCTTGTGTGTTCTCTTCAGATACCACACATGGATCCACCAGTGTCATTGCATGTGTGTTCTTTTTACTAACAACAACTAGAGTCATTGAAATGTGTGTTCTTTTCACATACCACATATGGATCCACCAGTGTCATTGCATGTGTGTTCTTTTCACAATCCACATATGGATCTACCAGTGTCATTACATGTGTGTTCTTTTCACAACCACCTATGGATCCACCAGTGTCATTGCATGTGTGCTTTTTTTACTAATAACAACCAGAGTCATTGCATGTGTCTTATCTTCAGAGACCACACATGGATCCACAAGTGTCATTGCATGTGTGTTCTTTTTAATAACAACAACCAGAGTAATTTCATGTGTGGTCTTTTCACATACCACATATGGATCCACCAGTGTCATTGCATGTGTGTTCTTTTCACAATCCACCTATGGATCCACCAGTGTCATTGCATGTGTGCTTTTTTTACTAACAACAACCAGAGTCATTGCATGTGTGATGTCTTCAGAGACCACACATGGATCCTGTCACATCCCAAATTTTAGATTTGGTCTTGCATATCATTCATATCATTGCATCATGCTTTTCCATGCAAAACCGTCGAGTGAGAAGGTTCGGCGAAACGCCACCGTCAAAACCCTATTCTAGTTTTTGCACGAGGTTCTACCAAGGTTTTAGAGAATCTAGTGCCGCCACCCCTGTAGGTACGAGGTTTCGCTCAACCGTTGACTGAAGGTTGTTCGCCTCGACGATACGAACCCGTAGGCGCGAGAATCGCTCCAATCGGAGTTCTTATGGAAAAGACTCGGACGTTTTAGTAAACCGCCGGAAAACGGTCCGAAAATCTGGACCGATTTCCGAGTTATAGTCCAACCGCGGACCGAATCTGTTTCTGTTTTTTTTTTTTTTTTTTTTCTTCTAAAAAAAGGGACCCACCCGGGCCTTGGGATCCGTGTTCGACTTCCACGCCACCAAACACCTGCCGCCATCGGCTTCGCTTCGGGCGCACGCCGTACAGCCGCTTGCCGCTGGCCACCGTCGTCGGCCATCGCCGTCGCTTCCGGGTTCGTCTTGCCGCCTCTTTTCCGTTCCGTGCTTCGCGTCTCCATCCGCCGCCAACTGCGCTACCGCAGATCGCCACGACGCTGCATCGCTTATTATTCCGGGAGCCGTAGTTGACCGTGTGTACTTGCAGGAGTTTCCACGCCACCGGATCCGATTGACGCCGTCCGAGCTCGCCGGAGTTCGCTACCGTCTGCTTCGGTAAGACAGCAGCCACCGCCGATCTCAGATCAGCGGCTTAGATCGTTCGTTGACTGGTCAGCACTCAGACATTGACTAGTCAAGGTGAGACGTTGACTGGTCAGACGTCCGTCGGTGCCCAGTCATCGCACACGCTTGATCGGGTCAATTTCGTTAATCCTATTAGTTGGCAGATTTCGTAGAATCTTGTAAATTGCGTAGAAATTAAACCGCTTGGCCAAAATTTGCAAATAAAATATGCACGCGTTCAGTGAGTCGTGTAGAATCTCGCTGTAGCTTTGGTTCAGACTTTTACTGTCAGGTTTAGTACAGTTTAATCAAACTAGTTAGTGGCCTTTTCGGAGTAATAAATTCGTAGTAAAAGTTTCAGTTCAAAAATCGCGTATGATATGTCCCTGAACTCGTATGAACGAGGGGAATCTCATCGTGAAATAAAAAGATAGGCTTACAGTAAAAACTTCTGCAGTATTTGTCTAATGGCCTTCTGCAGTGTTTTAATTACTCGGGATGTTTTATAACTCCTTTTTGAGTAATTCCAATTGGTACTGTTTCTTATCAGCGATGCCTATGCGGTAGAATTTTTCCAAGATTTTACAAACAGTATACTACCGGTAGTGAATTATTTAAGTTCTAGCTCTAGTAGTGATCACCACTTTTGGTTAATAGTTTCCCTTGCGCCAAATCTATTTTTCCATGCATGTATTCGGTAGTAATATGAATTAGTACTATGTGGTGCAGCTGTAGCACCAATTCGCTTGCCGTTCTTGCATTCATGCATCATCTTTGTTGCATATGTTTGTGAATTGTTTGTTTATGAATGCAATTGTGTCGTTTAGATTGTGTGGAGTGCAACACTTGCTCGTGTGTGGATTGTTGCTCCGACCGCTACAACCAAGGCAATTAGATGCTACTTTGTTCATGATATCTTCCTTCTATTTTCAATGCATTGTCGGTATTTTGTAGATGCATGTGTAGGATGATACTATCGCTATGCTATGTCCTATTATGTGGTAGGGTTTTCCTTGTAGATGAACCACCGTTGTAGATGTGCTTAGCCATGCTATGTTGAACGAGGGCTGGGTTACATCATTGACACTTGTTTTCTCAAAGTATTGGTTTGCGAAAACTAAAACAACTTAATCAATGAATCATCTGGGTGTGATGGGATTGATAATTTTTGGTGGTTTCATTGCGGAAAGGCACCCAGGTATCAAGAGAGAATGATTGGCTTCTTTATTGTGTAGCTTACGTGTACAACCATGTGCCAATAATGGAATGGGCGGTTGGTTGGACTTAGTAGGTTGTGGTAACTCGAACCCGCGTATCCAGAGATGTAGAATTTTGGTAGGTTGGACCGGTGCGCGTCGGGATTGAGGAGCTACTTCCCGAACAGTCTCTTCTTGGTCTTCTCCTATCATCACCCAAAATGAGAGTGATGGTAAGAGATGGACTGGACAAGTCACATGGGTAAAGTGTACTAACCTCTGCAGAGTGTATAATCTAATCGATTAGCCGTGTCCCCGGTTATGGACATCTGAGTTGCTAGATATTGATTCCATGACATGTTTCTCGCTCATTCTAATTTCATAATTGTTTTAATCTTGTTGGGTTAACTTAATTGGGATCTTTTCAAAGAAAATTCAAAACTGTTTATGAAAGTAGGACAAATGTATTTGCAAATGCAAGCCAGACACAGCTCCACTTGCCAGATATGCATGTAGATGTTAGTATTATTGTCTCCATTTACTAGCTCTACTTGCCATACATTCCATGTATTGACCCTTCGGGGCTGTTGCGTTTTATGCTGCAGGTTATTCCGATTCTGATTGATCGTTATAGGCCACGGTACTCCACTCGACACTTGTTCACTTGTGGGCAATTTGAAGATTGGAGGATTTACTCGCTTTTGTTGCTACCTGAACAATTTGAGCTAGCTTTATGCTAAGCTTTTATATTGTAATAATGGTACTCTAGATCTTGTAGATCATGATACACGGTTATTTGCTATGATTATCTATCTTACTCTATTGTGGGCCAATGAACCGATCCAGGATTGGCATGTCACATAGAGGCCACGGTCTTATCGTAACCGGGTGTCACAGGATGGTATCGAGCCTGAGCCCGTGTCGATCAGAGGATCGTGACCTAGGATTGGATTAGGAAGCCATAGAATTATTAAAGCCTATATTAACTCATCTTTCATCTTATGCCTTTCACCTCGTGAAATTCTTACCATATGCTATTCTTACACTTTCCTCTTTTACTTGATAGATGGGAGACGTCAGACTGAGTATGTCACCATGGAGTCACCAAGGCCCTTTGCAAGGCGCTTAGCTCAGCTCTCAGTCATTGGGATTGCCACGCCCATGTTCAAGGGAAGAAGGCTGTACACCTATGGATATGGAGAGGATGCATGGGAGATCACTACCTTCATATTCAGAGATGCCGCTTGCCAAACCCGTGCACTTGGTCTACACCAAGACATCACAACGGGGACTTGGAATCAACTTGGCCATACATGAAGCCCTGTCTCGCCAGTGCCATCAAGTCCGACACCTACTACCGGCAGATTCACCCTACCGTGACTATGGAAGGCGTGATGAAGATGGGAACATTGTGGTTACCCCGGGTGACAGGAACAACATGCCGCCCCGTCGGAGGCACATAGAGGACATGGAAAAGGAGAATGGAGCTCTAGCAGAGAAGGTGAGGATGATAAAGGAGATTGCAGATTTTACTAGCAATGGTATGGTGGTCCAAGGACAGGAGATTGACACTTTGCATGAAGCTGTGGGAGTTCTGGAGAATGCCCTGATAGCCAGAGATGCAACCATAGCACATCTTCATGGTACTGTGCAGGAGAACACCCAGAACATACAGCAACTGCAAGGGACAGTCCAGGAAAGGGATCAAACTATTGAAGCTATGACAGCCCAGATTGCCGCTCTCCAAGCACAGCTGAATCCATCCTCTGATGATGACAATGGAGATGATGGCAACAATGGGGATGATGATGACAGTGGAGATGATGATGATGAGGACGAGGATGATAATGATGGAGACGATGATGGTGGAGGAGATGAAGCTGTTGCAGCTAAGGATGAAGAAGAAGAGGAGGATCCGAAGAGGTGGAGTTTGACGTTTCAAGTGATGGTTCAGGAGAGGTGTACACTCCGCCGCCATGGTTGTACCGCGAGCCGAAGCGCCAACGCATGACCGCAAGGGCCTACCTCAAACTCTTCAAGCAATAGATAGAAGTCCACCAATTAGTCCTCGTTAGGCGAAATCGTTAGGATTATTCTCGATCGTTGTGATACTTAGTTCGTGTTAGTGTAAGAGTGTTTAGATGCTTATTTGTGTACTCCAATATC
Organism: Avena insularis; assembly: GCA_023614405.1. Taxonomy (NCBI): domain Eukaryota; kingdom Viridiplantae; phylum Streptophyta; class Magnoliopsida; order Poales; family Poaceae; genus Avena; species Avena insularis. The sequence goes on along the minus strand of CM042686.1, from coordinate 363,338,937 downwards.
TCAGGAATTATTTGTGCAAATTATATGAAAGAGTTATGGCAATTTGGTTACTATCTGTGTTGTTTTCGCTGCAGTTTTTCTGCTGATACAGCAGTACTGCGCGATTTTTCATATTTTTCTGGTAACTCGGAAAAATCTGAAAAAAATTGGGCTGATGCGGAACTTCCTGTTCTATATGCACAAAAATTGGCTTAATTTTCTGACGAGTTTAAGTCAGGCGGAAAAATTCGCGAACACAGCAGAACTGTTCTGTCAGAATTGCTGTTTTGTCGTTTTGATGCTCAACTGTTTAGTTAACCATTGCCAACTCTTGCAAAACTATTTCAGTAGGTATATACTAATAGGATAGCACCTGGGATGTTGCTGGATCGCTTGTTTGTTGATGTGTTGCTTGCTTGTGATTGTCTGCTATTGTTTGTTGTTGTTTGATCATATGCATGGGTAGAATCCTATTGTCGTAGTTGATTCTTTCTAAACTTACCTATGCTGAACCGCAGATGCCTCCACGCCGCCAACCCACTGAGTTGGAGCAGCTCATGGCAGCTCAGGCACAGCTGACCCAAGTGATGACCCAGTTCATGGCAAATCAGAACAACAACAATGGAAACAATCAGCCTCAGGGAGATGCTCACCAGATTTCTGAGGCTAAGGCCAGCTAAGTTCTCTCGCAACGGAACCAATGGTTGCTCTCGACTGGTTGCGTTCCGTCAACAAGGATCTAGTAACTGTTGGATGCACTGATGCTGAGAAGGTGAGGTTTGCCGCTCACCTACTGGAGGGACCAGCCGCTTCTTGGTGGGACACATTTCAGATCACCCACCCTCTGAATACCGTGACTTGGGCTATGTTTGAGGAAGGTTTCAGGACCGACCACGTGTCTTCGTGGAGTTCGAGCTTGAAGAGGAAGGAGTTCCGCAACTTGCGCCAAACCAATCGCACCGTGGCCGAGTACATTGAGGAGTTCAACAACCTGTCCCGTTATGCACCTGAGGATGTTGACACTGATGCAAAAAGGAGGGAGAGATTCCTGGATGGCCTCAGTGATGAGCTTTCAGTACAGCTATTGGTGGTTTATTGCCCCACTTTCCAGGAGCTTATGGACAAGGCCAGAATCTTGGAAGGGAAGCACAAGCAAGTGGAGAACCGCAAGAGAAAGAACAACAATCACCACTCTGGTTCACACCACAAGACTCGCACTTCGTATGATGGATACTCCAAACATGGAGGAAGTGACCATGGGAACCATGACCACCGCGATGGACATCGCCATGACAACCATAGGAGCAACCACCATAACCACAAGGGAGGACACTCTCACCACTCTGGAGGACACGGTGGACATGACCGCAACCGTGATCGCAACTTTGTGAAGAAGGATCTGAGTGAGGTGACATGCTTCAAGTGCAAGCAGAAGGGACACTATGCTGACAACTGTCCGGAGAGGAAAGGACTGAAGCCAACCAACGGTGAGAAGGCCACAGTGAACCACATGAATGTGGAGGAGATTCCAGATGAGCCTGACCTTGTGATTGGTAAGCTCCCAATCAACGCTTACCCTGCACTTATACTTTTTGATACTGGTGCATCGCATTCCTTCATATCAAAGGCATTTGTGGATAAGTATAAGTTACCTACTGAGTCTATGAAAAGGGCTATTAGAGTGAGTTCACCTGGAGGAGATATGATAGCTAGCGCGGGATGCCGCGACTTGACTGTGAGGATTGGAACACACAACTTCATTGCACATTTGGTAGTGTTGGAATCACAGGGATTAGACGTTATTCTGGGTATGGATTGGATGTCTATGCATGAGGGACACATAGATTGTGCCTGAAATGCTGTTTCACTCAAAACCCAGGATGGTAAGAGGATTAGATTCAAGTCAGCCGCACGACTAGGAAGGTGTAAGCTGAATTCTCTTAAGGGGGTTAGCATGGATACTGTGCCAGTGATTAGGGATTACCCCGACGTGTTTCCGGAAGAACTGCCAGGAATGCCACCTGACAGAGATGTAGAGTTTCTTATCGACCTGATGCCGGGAACAGGACCTATAGCAAAGAAACCATATAAGATGGATGTCGATGAGCTGAAGGAATTGAAGAAACAGTTGAAGGAACAACTGGAAAAGGGATTCATTCAGCCTAGTGCGTCGTCATGGGGAGCACCTGTTCTATTTGTGGAGAAGAAAGACAGCACCAAGAGATTAGTGGTGGACTATCGTTCGCTGAATGAGGTAACCATCAAGAACAAGTACCCTCTGCCGAACATAAATGATTTATTTGATCAACTGGAAGGAGCAAAGGTGTTCAGCAAGATTGATCTGCGATCAGGCTACTTTCAATTGAAGATCCGGAAGGAGGATGTACCAAAAACCGCCTTCACCACTAGGTATGGTCTATATGAGTATACAGTTATGTCTTTTGGACTAACGAATGCCCCTGCGTATTTCATGACCATGATGAACAAGGTATTTATGGAGTATTTGGACAAGTTCGTGGTGGTGTTTATTGATGACATACTGATATATTCCAAGGATGATGCTGAGCATGAGAAGCATCTGCGACTGATTATGGAGAAGCTGAGGGAACACAAGCTGTATGCCAAATTCAGCAAGTGTGAATTCTGGCTTAACACTGTGGGATTTCTTGGACACGTAGTGTCAGGAGAAGGAGTCGCTGTTGATCCAAGCAAAGTGACTGCAGTGACAGAGTGGGAAGCACCCAAGAATGCGGGAGAGATTCGAAGCTTTTTGGGACTTGCTGGATATTACCGAAGGTTCATAGAAAACTTTTCCAAGATTGCTAAGCCGATGACTGAACTTCTGAAGAAGGAGAGGAAGTTTGAATGGTCAGATGTATGTGAAGCCAGCCAGAACTAAGCGTCGACTAGTAATCGCTACTGCTCGTGTTTACCCGATCTTCAGAAGGATTTCCAAGTGTACTGTGATGCTTCACGACAAGGACTTGGGAGTGTGCTGATGCAAGATGGGAGAGTAGTGTCATATGCCTCGCGACAACTCAAGCACCATGAGCGGAATTACCCCACACACGACTTGGAGTTAGCGTCAGTGGTTCATGCGCTCAAGGTATGGAGGCATTACTTAATGGGAAAACACTGTGATGTGTACACCGACCACAAGAGCCTGAAGTACATATTTACACAGAAGGAACTGAACATGAGACAAAGGAGATGGTTGGAACTTATCAAGGACTACGATATGAATCTACAATATCACCCAGGAAAGGCCAATGTAGTAGCAGATGCTCTGAGCCGGAAGGTTTATGCCAATGGATTGACAATTGGTGAATTGCACGAGGATTTGTGCAAGCAATTCAAGGACCTTAGACCGGAGGTAGTATCTGAATGGTACTTAGCATCAATGGAAGTCCAAGCGACGCTTGAAGACATAATCAATATGGCTGAAGTGGGAGAAATGGAAATTGATGAAATAAAGGAGAAGATGAAGGAGAACCGGAAAAGGATATTCATGAGGATGAGCATGGTACCTTGTGGTATGGAGATCGTTTGTGTTCCCCACGATCCCGAGATAAGGAAGTTGATTCTGCAGGAAGCTCATGACTCGCCATATTCCATACCGCCGGGCAACACAAAGATGTATATGGATTTGAAGAGCAGATTTTGGTGGAACAACATGAAGGGAGATATCGCCAAGCATATTGCCCTATGTGATGTATGTAGCCGAAGGCGAACACCGTAAACCAGCAGGATTGCTACAGCCGTTGCTGTGCGGATTGGAAATGGGATAGAGGGAATGGACTTTATCACAGGATCCCAGGACCAGGTCGGGATATGACTCTATTTGGGTAGTGGTCACCATTTAACCAAGGTAGCCCACTTTATACCGGTGAAGACGACCTATACAAGTGCAAGGTTGGCCAAGATTTACATGGACAAGATTGTGTGCCTACATGGAGTTCCCAAGAGTATCGATTCGATAGAGGCACCCAATTTACCTCACACTTCCGGCGCCACCGCACGAGTCGCTTGGTACTAGATTGGAGTTTAGTACAGCTTCACCCACAAACAGATGATGGATGACCGAGAGGGCGAACCAGATTTTGGAAGACATCTTTGAGAGCTTGCGCTTTGGCTCATGGTTCTAGTTGGGATGAGAATTTGCCTTATGCCGAAGTTTTCCTACAACAACAGCTATCAAACCAGCATCAATACGTCACCGTTCGACGTCTTGTATGGGAAACGTGCGAACACCATTGCTATGGGATGGAGTAGGAGAACGTCGATTGTTTGGACCTGATTTGATCAAGGATGCCGAGGAAAAGGTTGCCTTGATTAAGGACAGGCAAGGTAGCACAATCAAGGCGAAGAGCTACGCGATGCCAAACGCAAGGAAGTGGTGTATGAGATTGGTGATAGAGCGTACCTCGGTATCGCCACTTCGAGGAATCAAGAGATTTGGAATTAAGGGTAGCCGCACCTCGATTCATTGGACGTATCGAGTTTTAGCACGCAAGGGAGAAGTTGCCTATCAGTTGGAGTTGCCAGAGGCTCTGTCTGCTATTCACAATGTGTTCCACGTGTCCCAGCTAAAGAAGTGCCATCCGGAGATGGTGGATACACCATTGAGAGACACTGTACCACTAAAGGAGGTTCAGCTTGAAAATGACTTGACCTATGAGGAGAAACCGGTCAAGATTCTGGAGACAGCAGAAAGGACTACCCGTACCAAGACAATCAAGTTTTGCAAGGTGCAGTGGAGTCGCCACACCGAAGAGGAAGCCACTTGGGAGCGTGAAGATGACATCCGAGAGGACTACCCACACCTATTTGTTAGTTGCTACCAATCTCGAGGACGAGATTCATCTTAAGGGGGTTAGTCTTGTCACATCCCAAATTTTAGATTTGGTCTTGCATATCATTCATATCATTGCATCATGCTTTTCCATGCAAAACCGTCGAGTGAGAAGTTTCGGCGAAACGCCACCGTCAAAACCCTATTCTAGTTTTGCCACGAGGCTCCTACGGAAGGTTTTAGAGAATCTAGTGCCTCTACCCCTGTAGGTACGAGGTTTCGCTCAACCGTTGACTGAAGGTTGTTCGCCTCGACGATACGAACCCGTAGGCGCGAGAATCGCTCCAATCGGAGTTCGTATGGAAAAGACTCGGACGTTTTAGTAAACCGCCGGAAAACGGTCCGAAAATCTGGACCGATTTCCGAGTTATAGTCCAACCGCGGACCGAATCTGTTTCTGTTTTTTTTTTTTTTTTCTGCGCGCGTAGGACTTCTAAAAAAGGGACCCACCCGGGCCTTGGGATCCGTGCCCGACACCCCCACGCGACCAACACCCCGCCATCTGCTTCCACGGCGCGACGCCGCACGCCGCCGCCGCTTCGCTGCCGCCGCGCCACCCTCCGCTGCCGCCATCGCCGCTCGCTTCCGGGTTCGCGTCGCCCTCTTTCCGCTTCCGTGCTCGCGTCTCCATCCGCCCGCCAATCGCGCTTCTGCAGATCGCCACGACGCAGACGCGCTTATTATTCCGGGAGCCGAAGTTGACCGTGTGTACTTGCAGGAGTTTCCACGCCACCGGATCCGATCGTTACGCCGTCCGAGCTCGCCGGAGTTCGCCGTCCGTTCCGGTAAGACAGCAGCCACCGCAGATCTCGAATCAGCGGCTTAGATCGTTCGTTGACTGGTCAGCACTCCACATTGACTAGTCAGAGGCCCAGACGTTGACTGGTCGACGCTTGATGCCGATCATCGGACACGATTGATCGGGTCAATTTCGTTAATCCTATTAGTTGGCAGATTTTGGTAGAATCTTGTAAATTGCGTAGAAATTAAACCGCTTGGCCAAAATTTGCAAATAAAATATGCACGCGTTCAGTGAGTCGTGTAGAATCTCGCTGTAGCTTTGGTTCAGACTTTTACTGTCAGGTTTAGTACAGTTTAATCAAACTAGTTAGTGGCCTTTTCGGAGTAATAAATTCGTAGTAAAAGTTTCGTAGCTCCAAAAATCGCGTATGATATGTCCCTGAACTAGTATGAACGAGGGGAATCTCATCGTGAAATAAAAGATAGGCTTACAGTAAAACTTCTGCAGTATTTGTCTAATGGCCTTCTGCAGTGTTTTAATTACTCGGGATGTTTTATAACTCCTTTTTGAGTAATTCCAATTGGTACTGTTTCTTATCAGCGATGCCTATGCGGTAGAATTTTTCCAAGATTTTACAAACAGTATACTACCGGTAGTGAATTATTTAAGTTCTAGCTCTAGTAGTGATCACCACTTTTGGTTAATAGTTTCCCTTGCGCCAAATCTATTTTTCCATGCATGTATTCGGTAGTAATATGAATTAGTACTATATGGTGCAGCTGTAGCACCAATTCGCTTGCCGTTCTTGCATTCATGCATCATCTTTGTTGCATATGTTTGTGAATTGTTTGTTTATGAATGCAATTGTGTCGTGTAGATTGTGTGGAGTGCAACCCTTGCTCGTGTGTGGATTGTTCCTCCGACCGCTACAACCAAGGCAAGTAGATGCTACTTTGTTCATGATATCGTCCTACTATTTTCAATGCATTGTCGTGTATTTTGTAGATGCATGTGTAGGATGATACTATCGCTATGCTATGTCCTATTATGTGGTAGGGTTTTCCTTGTAGATGAACCACCGTTGTAGATGTGCTTAGCCATGCTATGTTGAACGAGGGCTGGGTTACATCATTGACACTTGTTTTCTCAAAGTATTGGTTTGCGAAAACTAAAACAACTTAATCAATGAATCATCTGGGTGTGATGGGATTGATAATTTTTGGTGGTTTCATTGCGAAAGGCACCCAGGTATCAAGAGAGAATGATTGGCTTCTTTATTGTGTAGCTTACGTGTACAACCATGTGCCAATAATGGAATGGGCGGTTGGTTGGACTTAGTAGGTTGTGGTAACTCGAACCCGCGTATCCAGAGATGTAGAATTTTGGTAGGTTGGACCGTGCGGCCGGGATTGAGGAGCTACTTCCTAACAGTCTCTTCTTGGTCTTCTCCCTATCATCACCCAAAATGAGAGTGATGGTACGAGCTGGGCTGGCCAAGTCACATGGGTAAAGTGTACTAACCTCTGCAGAGTGTATAATCTAATCGATTAGCCGTGTCCCGGTTATGGACAACTGAGTTGCTAGATATTGATTCCATGACATGTTTCTCGCTCATTCTAATTTCATAATTGTTTTAATCTTGTTGGGTTAACTTAATTGGGATCTTTTCAAAGAAAATTCAAAACTGTTTATGAAAGTAGGACAAATGTATTTGCAAATGCAAGCGGACACGCTCCACTTGCCGATATGCATGTAGATGTTAGTACTATTGTCTCCATTTACTAGCTCTACTTGCCATACATTCCATGTATTGACCCTTCGGGGCTGTTGCGTTTTATGCTGCAGGTTATTCTGATTCTGATTGATCGTTATAGGCCATAGTACTCCACTCGACACTTGTTCACTTGTGGGCAATTTGAAGAATGGAGGATTTACTCGCTTTTGTTGCTACCTGAACAATTTGAGCTAGCTTTATGCTAAGCTTTTATATTGTAATAATGGTACTCTAGATCTTGTAGATCATGATACACGGTTATTTGCTATGATTATCTATCTTACTCTATTGTGGGCCAATGAACCGATCCAGGGATTGGCATGTCACATAGAGGCCACGGTCTTATCGTAACCGGGTGTCACAGATGGTATCGTGAGCCCGTGTGTAATCAGAGATCGTGACCTAGGATTGGATTAGGAAGCCATAGAATTATTAAAGCCTATATTAACTCTGTCTTTCATCTTATGCCTTTCACCCTCGTAAATTCTTACCATATGCTATTCTTACACTTTCCTCTTTTACTTGATAGATGGGAGACGTCAGGACTGAGTATGTCACCATGGAGTCACCAAGGCCCTTTGCAAGGCAGTTAGCTCAGCTCTCGCAGTCATTGGGATTGCCACTGCCCATGTTCAAGGGAAGAAGGCTGTACACCTATGGATATGGAGAGGATGCATGGGAGATCACTACCTTCATATTCAGAGATGCCGCTTGCCAAACCCCTGCACTTGGTCTACACCAAGACATCAGAATCGGGACTTGGAATCAACTTGGCCATACATGAAGCCCTGTCTCGCCAGTGCCATCAAGTCCGACACCTACTACCGGCAGATTCACCCTACCGTGACTATGGAAGGCGTGATGAAGATGGGAACATTGTGGTTACCCCGGGTGACAGGAACAACATGCCGCCCCGTCGGAGGCACATAGAGGACATGGAAAAGGAGAATGGAGCTCTAGCAGAGAAGGTGAGGATGATAAAGGAGATTGCAGATTTTACTAGCAATGGTATGGTGGTCCAAGGACAGGAGATTGACACTTTGCATGAAGCTGTGGGAGTTCTGGAGAATGCCCTGATAGCCAGAGATGCAACCATAGCACATCCACCAGTGTCATTGCATGTGTGCTCTTTTTACTAACAACCAGAGTCATTTCATGTGTGTTCTTTTCACATACCACATATGGATCCACCAGTGTCATTGAAACGTGTGTTCTCTTTAGAGACCAAACATGGATCCACCAGTGTCATTGCATGTGTGTTCTTTTTACTAACAACAACCAGAGTCATTGCATGTGTGTTCTTTTCGCAATCCACCTATGGATCCACCAGTGTCATTTCATGTGTGTTCTTTTCACATACCACATATGGATCCACCAGTGTCATTGCATGTGTGTTCTTTTCACAATCCACCTATGGATCCACCAGTGTCATTGCATGTGTGCTTTTTTACTAACAACAACCATAGTCATTGCATGTGTGTTCTCTTCACATAGCACATATGGATCCACAAGTGTCATTGCATGTGTGCTCTTTTCACAATCCACATATGGATCCACCAGTGTCATTGCATGTGCATTCTTTTTAGTAACAACAACCGGAGTCATTGCATGTGTGTTCTTTTCACATACCACATATGGATCCACCAGTGCCATTGCATGTGTGCTTTTTTACTAACAACAACCAGAGTCATTGCATGTGTGTTCTCTTCAGAGACCACACATGGATCCACCAGTGTCATTGCATGTGTGTTCTTTTTACTAACAACAACCAGAGTCATTTCATGTGTGTTCTTTTCACATACCACATATGGATCCACAGTGTCATTGCATGTGTTCTTTTCACAATCCACCTCTGGATCCTCAGGTCTCATTGCATGTGTGCTCTTTTTACTAACAACAACCAGAGTCATTGCATGTGTGTTCTCTTTAGAGACCACACATGGATCCACCAGTGTCATTGCATGTGTGTTCTTTTACTAACAACAACTAGAGTCATTGAAATGTGTGTTCTTTTCACATACCACATATGGATCCACCAGTGTCATTGCATGTGTGTTCTTTTCACAATCCACATATGGATCCACCAGTGTCATTGCATGTGTGTTCTTTTCACAATCCACCTATGGATCCACCAGTGTCATTGTATGTGTGCTTTTTTACTAACAAAAACCATAGTCATTGCATGTGTGTTCTCTTTAGAGACCACACATGGATCCACCAGTGTCATTGCATGTGTGTTCTTTTTACTAACAACAACGAGAGTCATTTCAGATGTGTTCTTTTCACATACAACATATGGATCCACCAGTGACATTGCATGTGTGTTCTTTTCACAATCCAAATATGGATCCACCAGTGTGATTGCATGTGTGCTCTTTTTACTAACAACAACCAGAGTCATTGCATGTGTGTTCTTTTCACATTCCACCTATGGATCCACCAGTGTCATTTCATGTGTGTTCTTTTCACATACCACATATGGATCCACCAGTGTTATTGCATGTGTGTTCTTTTCACAATCCACCTATGGATCCACCAGTGTCATTGCATGTGTGCTTTTTTACTAACAACAACCATAGTCATTGCATGTGTGTTCTCTTTAGAGACCACACATGGATCCACCAGTGTCATTGCATGTGTGTTCTTTTTACTAACAACAACGAGAGTCATTTCAGATGTGTTCTTTTCACATACCACATATGGATCCACCAGTGTCATTGCATGTGTGTTCTTTTCACAATCCACATATGGATCCACCAGTGTGATTGCATGTGTGCTCTCTTTACTAACAACAACTAGACTCATTGCATGTGTGTTCTCTTCACATAGCACATATGGATCCACCAGTGTCATTGCATGTGTGCTCTTTTCACAATCCACATATGGATCCACCAGTGTATTGCATGTGCATTCTTTTTACTAACAACAACCGGAGTCATTGCATGTGTGTTCTTTTCACATACCACATATGGATCCAACTGTGCCATTGCATGTGTGCTTTTTTACTAACAACAACCAGAGTCATTGCATGTGTGTTCTCTTTAGAGGCCAGACATGGATCCACGAGTGTCATTGCATGTGTGTTCTTTTTACTAACAACAACCAGAGTCATTTCATGTACGTTCTTTTCACATACCACATATGGATCCACCAGTGTCATTGCATGTGTGTTCTTTTCACAATCCACCTACGGATCCACCAGTGTCATTGCATGTGTGCTCTTTTCACTAACAACAACCAGAGTCATTGCATGTGTGTTCTCTTCAGAGACCACACATGGATCCACCAGTGTCATTGCATGTGTGTTGTTTTTACTAACAACAACTAGAGTCATTGAAATGTGTGTTCTTTTCACATACCACATATGGATCCACCAGTGTCATTCCATGTGTGTTATTTTCACAATCCACATATGGATCCACCAGTGTCATTACATGTGTGTTCTTTTCACAACCACCTATGGATCCACCAGTGTCATTGCATGTGTGCTTTTTTTTACTAACAACAACCAGAGTCATTGCATGTGTCTTATCTTCAGAGACCACACATGGATCCACAAGTGTCATTGCATGTGTGTTCTTTTTAATAACAACAACCAGAGTAATTTCATGTGTGGTCTTTTCACATACCACATATGGATCCACCAGTGTCATTGCATGTGGGTTCTTTTCATAATCCACCTATGGATCCACCGGTGTCATTGCATGTGTGCTTTTTTTACTAACAACAACCAGAGTCATTGCATGTGTGTTGTCTTCAGAGACCACACATGGATCCACCAGCATCATTGCATGTGTGTTCTTTTTACTAACAACAACCACAGTCATTGAAATGTGTGTTCTCTTCAGAGACCACACATGGATCCACCAGTGTCATTGCGTGTGTGTTCTTTTTACTAACAACAACCAGAGTCATTGCATGTGTGTTATTTTCACATACCACATATGGATCCACCAGTGTCATTGAAATGTGTGTTATTTTCACATACCACATATGGATCCACCAGTGTCATTACATGTGTGTTCTTTTTACTAACAACAACGGGAGTCATTGCATGTGTGTTATTTTCATATACCACATATGGATCCACTAGTGTCATTGCATGTGTGCTATTTTCACAATCCACCTATGGATCCACCAGTGTCATTACATGTGTGTTCTTTTTACTAACAACAACCAAAGTCATTGCATGTGTGTTCTTTTCACATACCACATATGGATCCACCATTGGCATTGCATGTGTGTTCTTTCAACAATCCACCTATGCATCCACCAGTGTCATTCCATGTGTGCTATTTTTACTAACAACCAGAGTTATTGCATGTATGTTCTCTTCAAAGACCACACAAGGATCCACCAGTGTCATTGCATGTGTGTTCTTTTTACTAACAACCAGAGTCATTTCATGTGTGTTCTTTTCACATACCACATATGGATCCACCAGTGTCATTGAAATGTGTGTTCTCTTTAGAGACCAAACATGGATCCACCAGTGTCATTGCATGTGTGTTCTTTTTACTAACAACAACCAGAGTCATTGCATGTGTGTTCTTTTCACAATCCACCTATGGATCCACCAGTGTCATTTCATGTGTGTTCTTTTCACATACCACATATGGATCCACCAGTGTCATTGCATGTGTGTTCTTTTCACAATCCACCTATGGATCCACCAGTGTCATTGCATGTGTGCTTTTTTACTAACAACAACCGTAGTCATTGCATGTGTGTTCTCTTTAGAGACCACACATGGATCCACCAGTGTCATTGCATGTGTGTTCTTTTCACAATCCACATATGGATCCACCATTGTCATTGCATGTGTTTTCTTTTTACTAACAACAACCAAAGTCATTGCATGTGTGTTCTCTTCACATAGCACCTATGGATCCACCAGTGTCATTGCATGTGTGTTCCCTTCAGAGACCACACATGGATCCACCAGTGTCATTGCATGTGCATTCTTTTTACTAACAACAACCGGAGTCATTCCATGTGTGTTCTTTTCACATACCACATATGGATCCACCAGTGCCATTGCATGTGTGCTTTTTTACTAACAACAACCAGAGTCATTGCATGTGTGTTCGCTTCAGAGACCACACATGGATCCACCAGTGTCATTGCATGTGTGTTCTTTTTACTAACAACAACCAGAGTCATTTCATGTGTTTTCTTTTCACATACCACATATGGATCCACCAGTGTCATTGCATGTGTGTTCTTTTCACAATCCACCTACGGATCCACCAGTGTCATTGCATGTGTGCTCTTTTTACTAACAACAACCAGAGTCATTGCATGTGTGTTCTCTTTAGAGACCACACATGGATCCACCAGTGTCATTGCATGTGTGTTCTTTTACTAACAACAACTAGAGTCATTTCATGTGTGTTCTTTTCACATACCACATATGGATCCACCCGTGTCATTGCATGTGTGTTCTTTTCACAATCCACATATGGATCCACCAGTGTCATTGCATGTGTGTTCTTTTCACAATCCACCTATGGATCCACCAGTGTCATTGTATGTGTGCTTTTTTTCTAACAACAACCATAGTCATTGCATGTGTGCTCTCTTTAGAGACCACACATGGATCCACCAGTGTCATTGCATGTGTGTTCTTTTTACTAACAACAACGAGAGTCATTTCAGATGTGTTCTTTTCACATACCACATATGGATCCACCAGTGACATTGCATGTGTGTTCTTTTCACAATCCAAATATGGATCCACCAGTGTGATTGCATGTGTGCTCTTTTTACTAACAACAACCAGAGTCATTGCATGTGTGTTCTTTTCACAGTCCACCTATGGATCCACCAGTGTCATTTCATGTGTGTTCTTTTCACATACCACATATGGATCCACCAGTGTTATTGCATGTGTGTTCTTTTCACAATCCACCTATGGATCCACCAGTGTCATTGCATGTGTGCTTTTTTACTAACAACAACCATAGTCCTTGCATGTGTGTTCTCTTTAGAGACCACACATGGATCCACCAGTGTCATTGCATGTGTGTTCTTTTTTACTAACAACAACGAGAGTCATTTCAGATGTGTTCTTTTCACATACCACATATGGATCCACCAGTGTCATTGCATGTGTGTTCTTTTCACAATCCACATATGGATCCACCAGTGTGATTGCATGTGTGCTCTCTTTACTAACAACAACTAGACTCATTGCATGTGTGTTCTCTTCACATAGCACATATGGATCCACCAGTGTCATTGCATGTGTGCTCTTTTCACAATCCACATATGGATCCACCAGTGTATTGCATGTGCATTCTTTTTACTAACAACAACCGGAGTCATTGCATGTGTGTTCTTTTCACATACCACATATGGATCCACCCGTGCCATTGCATGTGTGCTTTTTTACTAACAACAACCAGAGTCATTGCATGTGTGTTCTCTTTAGAGACCAGACATGGATCCACCAGTGTCATTGCATGTGTGTTCTTTTTACTAACAACAACCAGAGTCATTTCATGTACGTTCTTTTCACATACCACATATGGATCCACCATTGTCATTGCATGTGTGTTCTTTTCACAATCCACCTACGGATCCACCAGTGTCATTGAATGTGTGCTCTTTTTACTAACAACAACCAGAGTCATTGCATGTGTGTTCTCTTCAGAGACCACACATGGATCCACCAGTGTCATTGCATGTGTGTTCTTTTTACTAACAACAACTAGAGTCATTGAAATGTGTGTTCTTTTCACATACCACATATGGATCCACCAGTGGCATTGCATGTGTGTTCTTTTCACAATCCACATATGGATCCACTAGTGTCATTGCATGTGTGTTCTTTTCACAATCCACCTATGGATCCACCAGTGTCATTGCATGTGTGCTTTTTTACTAACAACAACCATAGTCATTGCATGTGTGTTCTCTTTAGAGACCACACATGGATCCACCAGTGTCATTGCATCTGTGTTCTTTTTACTAACAACAACGAGAGTCATTTCAGATGTGTTCTTTTCACACACCACATATGGATCAACCAGTGTCATTGCATGTGTGTTCTTTTCACAATCCAAATATGGATCCACCAGTGTGATTGCATGTCTGCTCTTTTTACTAACAACAACCAGAATCATTGCATGTGTGTTCTCTTCACATAGCACATATGGATCCACAAGTGTCATTGCATGTGTGCTCTTTTCACAATCCACATATGGATCCACCAGTGTCATTGCATGTGCATTCTTTTTAGTAACAACAACCGGAGTCATTGCATGTGTGTTCTTTTCACATACCACATATGGATCCACCAGTGTCATTGCATGTGTGCTTTTTTAATAACAACAACCAGAGTCATTGCATGTGTGTTCTCTTCAGAGACCACACATGGATCCATTAGTGTCATTGCATGTGTGTTCTTTTTACTAACAACAACCAGAGTCATTTCATGTGTGTTCTCTTCACATACCACATATGGATCCACCAGTGTCATTGCATGTGTGTTCTTTTCACAATCCACCTACGGATCCACCAGTGTCATTGCATGTGTGCTCTTTTTACTAACAACAACCAGAGTCATTGCATGTGTGTTCTCTTTAGAGACCACACATGGATCCACCAGTGTCATTACATGTGTGTTCTTTTCACAACCACCTATGTATCCACCAGTGTCATTGCATGTGTGCTTTTTTTACTAACAACAACCAGAGTCATTGCATGTGTGTTCTCTTCAGAGACCACACATGGATCCACAAGTGTCATTGCATGTGTGTTCTTTTCACTAACAACAACCAGAGTCATTGAAATGTGTGTTCTCTTCAGAGACCACACATGGATCCACTAGTGTCATTGCATGTGTGTTCTTTTTACTAACAACAACCAGAGTCATTGCATGTGTGTTATTTTCACATACCACATATGGATCCACCAGTGTCATTACATGTGTGTTCTTTTTACTAACAACAACGGGAGTCATTGCATGTGTGTTCTTTTCACATACCACATATCGATCCACTAGTGTCATTGCATGTGTGCTCTTTTCACAATCCACCTATGGATCCACCAGTGTCATTGCATGTGTGTTCTTTTTAATAACAACAACCAAAGTCATTGCATGTGTGTTCTTTTCACATACCACATATGGATCCACCATTGGCATTGCATGTGTGTTCTTTCAACAATCCACCTATGCATCAACCAGTGTCATTGCATGTGTGCTCTTTTTACTAACAACCAGAGTTATTGCATGTATATTGTCTTCAAAGACCACACAAGGATCCACCAGTGTCATTGCATGTGTGTTCTTTTTACTAACAACCAGAGTCATTTCATGTGTGTTCTTTTCACATACCACATATGGATCCACCAGTGTCATTGAAATGTGTGTTCTCTTTAGAGACCACACATGGATCCACCAGTGTCATTGCATGTGTGTTCTTTTTACTAACAATAACCAGAGTCATTGCATGTGTGTTCTTTTCACAATCCACCTATGGATCCACCAGTGTCATTTCATGTGTGTTGTTTTCACATACCACATATGGATGCACCAGTGTCATTGCATGTGTGTTCTTTTCACAGTCCACCTATGGATCCACTAGTGTCATTGCATGTGTGCTTTTTTACTAACAACAACCATAGTCATTGCATGCGTGTTCTCTTTAGAGACCACACATGGATCCACCAGTGTCATTGCATGTGTGTTCTTTTTTACTAACAACAAAGAGAGTCATTTCAGATGTGTTCTTTTCACATACCACATATGGATCCACCAGTGTCATTACATGTGTGTTGTTTTCACAACCACCTATGTATCCACCAGTGTCATTGCATGTGTGCTTTTTTTACTAACAACAACCAGAGTCATTGCATGTGTGTTCTCTTCAGAGACCACACATGGATCCACAAGTGTCATTGCATGTGCGTTCTTTTCACTAACAACAACCAGAGTCATTGAAATGTGTGTTCTCTTCAGAGACCACACATGGATCCACCAGTGTCATTGCATGTGTGTTCTTTTTACTAACAACAACCAGAGTCATTGCATGTGTGTTGTTTTCACATACCACATATGGATCCACCAGTGTCATTACATGTGTGTTCTTTTTACTAACAACAACGGGAGTCATTGCATGTGTGTTCTTTTCACATACCACATATCGATCCACTAGTGTCATTGCATGTGTGCTCTTTTCACAATCCACCTATGGATCCACCAGTGTCATTGCATGTGTGTTCTTTTTAATAACAACAACCAAAGTCATTGCATGTGTGTTCTTTTCACATACCACATATGGATCCACCATTGGCATTGCATGTGTGTTCTTTCAACAATCCACCTATGCATCAACCAGTGTCATTGCATGTGTGCTCTTTTTACTAACAACCAGAGTTATTGCATGTATATTGTCTTCAAAGACCACACAAGGATCCACCAGTGTCATTGCATGTGTGTTCTTTTTACTAACAACCAGAGTCATTTCATGTGTGTTCTTTTCACATACCACATATGGATCCACCAGTGTCATTGAAATGTGTGTTCTCTTTAGAGACCACACATGGATCCACCAGTGTCATTGCATGTGTGTTCTTTTTACTAACAATAACCAGAGTCATTGCATGTGTGTTCTTTTAACAATCCACCTATGGATCCACCAGTGTCATTTCATGTGTGTTGTTTTCACATACCACATATGGATGCACCAGTGTCATTGCATGTGTGTTCTTTTCACAGTCCACCTATGGATCCACTAGTGTCATTGCATGTGTGCTTTTTTACTAACAACAACCATAGTCATTGCATGTGTGTTCTCTTTAGAGACCACACATGGATCCACCAGTGTCATTGCATGTGTGTTCTTTTTTACTAACAACAACGAGAGTCATTTCAGATGTGTTCTTTTCACATACCACATATGGATCCACCAGTGTCATTGCATGTGTGTTCTTTTCACAATCCACATATGGATCCACCACTGTGATTGCATGTGTGCTCTTTTTACTAACAACAAACATAGTCATTGCATGTGTGTTCTCTTCACATAGCACATATGGATCCACCAGTGTCATTGCATGTGTGCTCTTTTCACAATCCACATATGGATCCACCAGTGTCATTGCATGTGCATTCTTTTTACTAACAACAACGAGTCATTGCATGTGTGTTCTTTTCACATACCATATATGGATCCACCAGTGCCATTGCATGTGTGCTTTTTTACTAACAACAACCAGAGTCATTGCATGTGTGTTCTCTTGAGACCACATGGATCCTGATGTCATTGCATGTGTGTTATTTTTACTAACAACAACCAGAGTCATTTCATGTGTGTTCTTTTCACATACCACATATGGATCCACCAGTGTCATTGCATGTGTGTTGTTTTCACAATCCACCTACGGATCCACCAGTGTCTTAGCATGTGTGCTCTTTTTACTAACAACAACCAGAGTCATTGCATGTGTGTTCTCTTCAGAGACCACACATGGATCCACCAATGTCATTGCATGTGTGTTCTTTTTACTAACAACAACTAGAGTCATTGAAATGTGTGTTCTTTTCACATACCACATATGGATCCACCAGTGTCATTACATGTGTGTTATTTTCACAATCCACATATGGATCCACCAGTGTCATTGCATGTGTGTTCTTTTCACAATCCACCTATGGATCCACTAGTGTCATTGCATGTGTGCTTTTTTACTAACAACAACCATAGTCATTGCATGTGTGTTCTCTTTAGAGACCACACATGGATCCACCAGTGTCATTGCATGTGTGTTCTTTTTACTAACAACAACGAGTGTCATTTCAGATGTGGTCTTTTCACATACCACATATGGATCCACTAGTGTCATTGCATGTGTGTTCTTTTCACAATCCAAATATGGATCCACCAGTGTGATTGCATGTGTGCTCTTTTTACTAACAAGAACCAGAGTCATTGCATGTGTGTTCTCTTCACATAGCACATATGGATCCACAAGTGTCATTCCATGTGTCCTCTTTTCACAATCCACATATGGATCTACCAGTGTCATTGCATGTGCATTCTTTTTAGTAACAACAACCGGAGTCATTGCATGTGTGTCCTTTTCACATACCACATATGGATCCACCCGTGCCATTGCATGTGTGCTTTTTTACTAACAACAACTAGAGTCATTGCATGTGTGTTCTCTTCAGAGACCACACATCGATCCACCAGTGTCATTGCATGTGTGTTCTTTTTACTAACAACAACTGGAGTCATTGCATGTGTGTTGTTTTCACATACCACATATGGATCCACCACTGTCATTGAAATGTGTGTTCTCTTCAGAGACCACACATGGATCCACCAGTGTCATTGCATGTGTGCTTTTTTACTAACAACAACCAGAGTCATTGCATGTGTGTTCTTTTCACAATCCACCTATGGATCCACCAGTGTCATTGCATGTGTGCTTTTTTACTAACAACAACCATAGTCATTGCATGTGTGTTCTCTTTAGAGACCACACATGGATCCACCAGTGTCATTGCATCTGTGTTCTTTTTACTAACAACAACGAGAGTCATTTCAGATGTGTTCTTTTCACACACCACATATGGATCAACCAGTGTCATTGCATGTGTGTTCTTTTCACAATCCAAATATGGATCCACCAGTGTGATTGCATGTCTGCTCTTTTTACTAACAACAACCAGAATCATTGCATGTGTGTTCTCTTCACATAGCACATATGGATCCACAAGTGTCATTGCATGTGTGCTCTTTTCACAATCCACATATGGATCCACCAGTGTCATTGCATGTGCATTCTTTTTAGTAACAACAACCGGAGTCATTGCATGTGTGTTCTTTTCACATACCACATATGGATCCACCAGTGTCATTGCATGTGTGCTTTTTTACTAACAACAACCAGAGTCATTGCATGTGTGTTCTCTTCAGAGACCACACATGGATCCATTAGTGTCATTGCATGTGTGTTCTTTTTACTAACAACAACCACAGTCATTTCATGTGTGTTCTTTTCACATACCACATATGGATCCACCAGTGTCATTGCATGTGTGTTCTTTTGACAATCCACCTATGGATCCACCGGTGTCATTGCTTGTGTGCTCTTTTTACTAACAATAACCAGAGTCATTCCATGTGTGTTCTCTTTAGAGACCACACATGGATCCACCTGATGTCATTACATGTGTGTTCTTTTCACAACCACCTATGTATCCACCAGTGTCATTGCATGTGTGCTTTTTTTACTAACAACAGAGTCATTGCATGTGTTCTCTTGAGACCACACATGGATCCACAAGTGTCATTGCATGTGTGTTCTTTTCACTAACAACAACCAGAGTCATTGAAATGTGTGTTCTCTTCAGAGACCACACATGGATCCACTAGTGTCATTGCATGTGTGTTCTTTTTACTAACAACAACCAGAGTCATTGCATGTGTGTTATTTTCACATACCACATATGGATCCACCAGTGTCATTACATGTGTGTTCTTTTTACTAACAACAACGGGAGTCATTGCATGTGTGTTCTTTTCACATACCACATATCGATCCACTAGTGTCATTGCATGTGTGCTCTTTTCACAATCCACCTATGGATCCACCAGTGTCATTGCATGTGTGTTCTTTTTACTAACAACCAGAGTCATTGCATGTGTGTTCTTTTCACATACCACATATGGATCCACCATTGGCATTGCATGTGTGTTCTTTCAACAATCCACCTATGCATCAACCAGTGTCATTGCATGTGTGCTCTTTTTACTAACAACCAGAGTTATTGCATGTATATTGTCTTCAAAGACCACACAAGGATCCACCAGTGTCATTGCATGTGTGTTCTTTTTACTAACAACCAGAGTCATTTCATGTGTGTTCTTTTCACATACCACATATGGATCCACCAGTGTCATTGAAATGTGTGTTCTCTTTAGAGACCACACATGGATCCACCAGTGTCATTGCATGTGTGTTCTTTTTACTAACAATAACCAGAGTCATTGCATGTGTGTTCTTTTCACAATCCACCTATGGATCCACCAGTGTCATTTCATGTGTGTTGTTTTCACATACCACATATGGATGCACCAGTGTCATTGCATGTGTGTTCTTTTCACAGTCCACCTATGGATCCACTAGTGTCATTGCATGTGTGCTTTTTTACTAACAACAACCATAGTCATTGCATGCGTGTTCTCTTTAGAGACCACACATGGATCCACCAGTGTCATTGCATGTGTGTTCTTTTTTACTAACAACAAAGAGAGTCATTTCAGATGTGTTCTTTTCACATACCACATATGGATCCACCAGTGTCATTACATGTGTGTTGTTTTCACAACCACCTATGTATCCACCAGTGTCATTGCATGTGTGCTTTTTTTACTAACAACAACCAGAGTCATTGCATGTGTGTTCTCTTCAGACCACATGGATCCACCAGTGTCATTGCATGTGCGTTCTTTTCACTAACAACAACCAGAGTCATTGAAATGTGTGTTCTCTTCAGAGACCACACATGGATCCACCAGTGTCATTGCATGTGTGTTCTTTTTACTAACAACAACCAGAGTCATTGCATGTGTGTTGTTTTCACATACCACATATGGATCCACCAGTGTCATTACATGTGTGTTCTTTTTACTAACAACAACGGGAGTCATTGCATGTGTGTTCTTTTCACATACCACATATCGATCCACTAGTGTCATTGCATGTGTGCTCTTTTCACAATCCACCTATGGATCCACCAGTGTCATTGCATGTGTGTTCTTTTTAATAACAACAACCAAAGTCATTGCATGTGTGTTCTTTTCACATACCACATATGGATCCACCATTGGCATTGCATGTGTGTTCTTTCAACAATGCACCTATGCATCAACCAGTGTCATTGCATGTGTGCTCTTTTTACTAACAACCAGAGTTATTGCATGTATATTGTCTTCAAAGACCACACAAGGATCCACCAGTGTCATTGCATGTGTGTTCTTTTTACTAACAACCAGAGTCATTTCATGTGTGTTCTTTTCACATACCACATATGGATCCACCAGTGTCATTGAAATGTGTGTTCTTTAGAGACCACACATGGATCCCTGATGTCATTGCATGTGTGTTCTTTTTACTAACAATAACCAGAGTCATTGCATGTGTGTTCTTTTAACAATCCACCTATGGATCCACCAGTGTCATTTCATGTGTGTTGTTTTCACATACCACATATGGATGCACCAGTGTCATTGCATGTGTGTTCTTTTCACAGTCCACCTATGGATCCACTAGTGTCATTGCATGTGTGCTTTTTTACTAACAACAACCATAGTCATTGCATGTGTGTTCTCTTTAGAGACCACACATGGATCCACCAGTGTTATTGCATGTGTGTTCTTTTTTACTAACAACAACGAGAGTCATTTCAGATGTGTTCTTTTCACATACCACATATGGATCCACCAGTGTCATTGCATGTGTGTTCTTTTCACAATCCACATATGGATCCACCAGTGTGATTGCATGTGTGCTCTTTTTACTAACAACAAACATAGTCATTGCATGTGTGTTCTCTTCACATAGCACATATGGATCCACCAGTGTCATTGCATGTGTGCTCTTTTCACAATCCACATATGGATCCACCAGTGTCATTGCATGTGCATTCTTTTTACTAACAACAACCGGAGTCATTGCATGTGTGTTCTTTTCACATACCACATATGGATCCACCAGTGCCATTGCATGTGTGCTTTTTTACTAACAACAACCAGAGTCATTGCATGTGTGTTCTCTTCAGAGACCACACATGGATCCACCAGTGTCATTGCATGTGTGTTATTTTTACTAACAACAACCAGAGTCATTTCATGTGTGTTCTTTTCACATACCACATATGGATCCACCAGTGTCATTGCATGTGTGTTGTTTTCACAATCCACCTACGGATCCACCAGTGTCTTAGCATGTGTGCTCTTTTTACTAACAACAACCAGAGTCATTGCATGTGTGTTCTCTTCAGAGACCACACATGGATCCACCAATGTCATTGCATGTGTGTTCTTTTTACTAACAACAACTAGAGTCATTGAAATGTGTGTTCTTTTCACATACCACATATGGATCCACCAGTGTCATTACATGTGTGTTATTTTCACAATCCACATATGGATCCACCAGTGTCATTGCATGTGTGTTCTTTTCACAATCCACCTATGGATCCACTAGTGTCATTGCATGTGTGCTTTTTTACTAACAACAACCATAGTCATTGCATGTGTGTTCTCTTTAGAGACCACACATGGATCCACCAGTGTCATTGCATGTGTGTTCTTTTTACTAACAACAACGAGTGTCATTTCAGATGTGGTCTTTTCACATACCACATATGGATCCACTAGTGTCATTGCATGTGTGTTCTTTTCACAATCCAAATATGGATCCACCAGTGTGATTGCATGTGTGCTCTTTTTACTAACAAGAACCAGAGTCATTGCATGTGTGTTCTCTTCACATAGCACATATGGATCCACAAGTGTCATTCCATGTGTCCTCTTTTCACAATCCACATATGGATCTACCAGTGTCATTGCATGTGCATTCTTTTTAGTAACAACAACCGGAGTCATTGCATGTGTGTCCTTTTCACATACCACATATGGATCCACCCGTGCCATTGCATGTGTGCTTTTTTACTAACAACAACCAGAGTCATTGCATGTGTGTTCTCTTCAGAGACCACACATCGATCCACCAGTGTCATTGCATGTGTGTTCTTTTTACTAACAACAACTGGAGTCATTGCATGTGTGTTGTTTTCACATACCACATATGGATCCACCACTGTCATTGAAATGTGTGTTCTCTTCAGAGACCACACATGGATCCACCAGTGTCATTGCATGTGTGCTTTTTTACTAACAACAACCAGAGCCATTGCATGTGTGTTCTCTTCAGAGACCTCACATGGATCCACCAGTGTCATTGCATGTGTGTTCTTTTTACTAACAACAACCAGAGTCATTTCATGTGTGTTCTTTTCACATACCACATATGGATCCACCAGTGTCATTGCATGTGTGTTCATTTCACAATCCACCTACGGATCCACCAGTGTCATTGCATGTGTGCTCTTTTTACTTACAACAACCAGAGTCATTGCATGTGTATTCTCTTCAGAGACCACACATGGATCCACCAGTGTCATTGCATGTGTGTTCTTTTTACTAACAACAACTAGAGTCATTGAAATGTGTGTTCTTTTCACATACCACATATGGATCCACCAGTGTCATTGCATGTGTGTTCTTTTCACAATCCACATATGGATCCACCAGTGTCATTGCATGTGTGTTCTTTTCACAACCACCTATGGATCCACCAGTGTCATTGCATGTGTGCTTTTTTTACTAACAACAACCAGAGTCATTGCATGTGTGTTCTATTCAGAGACCACACATGGATCCACAAGTGTCATTGCATGTGTGTTCTTTTTACTAACAACAACTAGAGTCATTTCATGTGTGGTCTTTTCACATACCACATATGGATCCACCAGTGTCTTTGCATGTGTGTTCTTTTCACAATCCACCTATGGATCCACCAGTGTCATTGCATGTGTGCTTTTTTTACTAACAACAACCAGAGTCATTGCATGTGTGTTGTGTTTAGAGACCACACATGGATCCACCAGCATCATTGCATGTGTGTTCTTTTTACTAACAACAACCAAAGTCATTGAAATGTGTGTTCTCTTCAGAGACCACACATGGATCCACCAGTGTCATTGCATGTGTGTTCTTTTTACTAACAACAACCAGAGTCATTGCATGTGTGTTATTTTCACATACCACATATGGATCCACCAGTGTCATTGAAATGTGTGTTATTTTCACATACCACATATGGATCCACCAGTGTCATTACATGTGTGTTCTTTTTACTAACAACAACTGGAGTCATTGCATGTGTGTTCTTTTCACATACCACATATGGATCCACTAGTGTCATTGCATGTGTGCTCTTTTCACAATCCACCTATGGATCCACAAGTTTCATTGCATGTGTGTTCTTTTTACTAACAACAACCAAAGTCAATGCATGTGTGTTCTTTTCACATACCACATATGGATCCACCATTGGCATTGCATGTGTGTTCTTTCAACAATCCACCTATGCATCCACCAGTGTCATTGCATGTGTGCTCTTTTTACTAACAACCAGAGTTATTGCATGTATGTTCTCTTCAAAGACCACACATGGATCCACCAGTGTCATTGCATGTGTGTTCTTTTTACTAACAACAACTAGAGTCATTTCATGTGTGTTCTTTTCACATACCACATATGGATCCACCAGTGTCATTGAAATGTGTGTTCTCTTTAGAGACCACACATGGATCCACCAGTGTCATTGCATGTGTGTTCTTTTCACAATCCACCTACGGATCCACCAGTGTCATTTCATGTGTGTTCTTTTCACATACCACATATGGATCCACCAGTGTCATTGCATGTGTGTTCTTTTCACAATCCACCTATGGATCCACCAGTGTCATCGCATGTTTGCTTTTTTACTAACGACAACCATAGTCATTGCATGTGTGTTCTCTTTAGAAACCACACATGGATCCACCAGTGTCATTGCATGTGTCTTCTTTTTTACTAACAACAACGAGAGTCATTTCAGATGTGTTCTTTTCACATACCACATATGGATCCACCAGTGTGATTGCATGTGTATTCTTTTCACAATCCACATATGGATCCACCAGTGTGATTGCATGTGTGCTCTTTTTACTAACAACAACCAGAGTCATTGCATGTGTGTTCTCTTCACATAGCACATATGGATCCACCAGTGTCATTGCATGTGTGCTCTTTTCACAATCCACATATGGATCCACCAGTGTCTTGCATGTGCATTCTTTTTACTAACAACAACCGGAGTCATTGCATGTGTGTTCTTTTCACATACCACATATGGATTCACCAGTGCCATTGCATGTGTGCTTTTTTACTAACAACAACCAGAGTCATTGCATGTGTGTTCTCTTTAGAGACCACACATGGATCCACCAGTGTCATTGCATGTGTGTTCTTTTTACTAACAACAACTAGAGTCATTTCATGTGTGTTCTTTTCACATACCACATACGGATCCACCAGTGTCATTGCATGTGTGTTCTTTTCACAATCCACCTACGGATCCACCAGTGTCATTGCATGTGTGCTCTTTTTACTAACAACAACCAGAGTCATTGCATGTGTGTTCTCTTGTTAGACCAAACATGGATCCACCAGTGTCATTGCATGTGTGTTCTTTTTACTAACAACAACTAGAGTCATTGAAATGTGTTTTCTTTTCACATACCACATATGGATCCACGTCATTGCATGTGTGTTCTTTTCACAATCCACATATGGATCCACCAGTGTCATTACATGTGTGTTCTTTTCACAACCACCTATGGATCCACCAGTGTCATTGCATGTGTGCTTTTTTTACTAACAACAACCAGAGTCATTGCATGTGTGTTCTCTTCAGAGACCACACATGGATCCACAAGTGTCATTGCATGTGTGTTCTTTTTAATAACAACAACCAGAGTAATTTCATGTGTGGTCTTTTCACATACCACAGATGGATCCACCAGTGTCATTGCATGTGTGTTCTTTTCACAATCCACCTATGGATCCACCAGTGTCATTGCATGTGTGCTTTTTTTACTAACAACAACCAGAGTCATTGCATGTGTGTTGTCTTCAGAGACCACACATGGATCCACCAGCATCATTGCATGTGTGTTCTTTTTACTAACAACAACCAGAGTCATTGAAATGTGTGTTCTCTTTAGAGACCACACATGGATCCACTAGTGTCATTGCATGTGTGTTCTTTTTACTAACAACAACCAGAGTCATTGCATGTGTGTTATTTTCACATACCACATATGGATCCACCAATGTCATTGAAATGTGTGTTATTTTCACATACCACATATGGATCCACCAGTGTCATTACATGTGTGTTCTTTTTACTAACAACAACGGGAGTCATTGCATGTGTGTTCTTTTCACATACCACATATGGATCCACTAGTGTCATTGCATGTGTGCTCTTTTCACAATCCACCTATGGATCCACAAGTGTCATTGCATGTGTGTTCTTTTTACTAACAACAACCAAAGTCAATGCATGTGTGTTCTTTTCACATACCACATATGGATCCACCATTGGTATTGCATGTGTGTTCTTTCAACAATCCACCTATGCATCCACCAGTGTCATTGCATGTGTGCTCTTTTTACTAACACCAGAGTTATTGCATGTATGTTCTCTTCAAAGACCACACAAGGATCCACCAGTGTCATTGCATGTGTGTTCTTTTTACTAACAACAACCAGAGTCATTTCATGTGTGTTCTTTTCACATACCACATATGGATCCACCAGTGTCATTCAAATGTGTGTTCTCTTTAGAGACCACACATGGATCCACCAGTGTCATTGCATATGTGTTCTTTTTACTAAGAACAACCAGAGTCATTGCATGTGTGTTGTTTTCACAATCCACCTATGGATCCACCAGTGTCATTTCATGTGTGTTCTTTTCACATACCACATATGGATCCACCAGTGTCATTGCATGTGTGTTCTTTTCACAATCCACCTATGGATCCACCAGTGTCATTGCATGTGTGCTTTTTTACTAACAACAACCATAGTCATTGCATGTGTGTTCTCTTTAGAGACCACACATGGATCCACCAGTGTCATTGCATGTGCGTTCTTTTTTACTAACAACAACGAGAGTCATTTCAGATGTGTTCTTTTCACATACCACATATGGATCCACCAGTGTCATTGCATGTGTGTTCTTTTCACAATCCACATATGGATCCACCAGTGTGATTGCATGTGTGTTCTTTTTACTAACAACAACCAGAGTCATTGCATGTGTGTTATCTTCACATAGCACATATGGATCCACCAGTGTCATTGAATGTGTGCTCTTTTCACAATCCACATATGGATCCACCAGTGTAATTGCATGTGCATTCTTTTTACTAACAACAACCAGAGTCATTGCATGTGTGTTCTTTTCACATACCACATATGGATCCACCAGTGCCATTGCATGTGTGCTTTTTTACTAAAAACAACCAGAGTCATTGCATGTGTGTTCTCTTCAGAGACCACACATGGATCCACCAGTGTCATTGCATGTGTGTTCTTTTTACTAACAACAACCAGAGTCATTGCATGTGTGTTATCTTCAGAGACCACACATGGATCCACCAGTGTCATTGCATGTGTGTTCTTTCTACTAACAACAACTAGAGTCATTTCATGTGTGTTCTTTTCACATACCACATACGGATCCACCAATGTCATTGCATGTGTGTTCTTTTCACAATCCACCTACGGATCCACCAGTGTCATTGCATGTGTGCTCTTTTTACTAACAATAACCAGAGTCATTGCATGTGTGTTCTCTTCAGAGACCACACATGGATCCACCAGTGTCATTGCATGTGTGTTCTTTTACTAACAACAACTAGAGTCATTGAAATGTGTTTTCTTTTCACATACCACATATGGATCCACGTCATTGCATGTGTTTTCTTTTCACAATCCACATATGGATCCACCAGTGTCATTACATGTGTGTTCTTTTCACAACCACCTATGGATCCACCAGTGTCATTGCATGTGTGCTTTTTTTACTAACAACAACCAGAGTCATTGCATGTGTGTTCTCTTCAGAGACCACACATGGATCCACAAGTTTCATTGCATGTGTGTTCTTTTTAATAACAACAACCAGAGTAATTTCATGTGTGGTCTTTTCACATACCACATATGGATCCACCAGTGTCATTGCATGTGTGTTATTTTCACAATCCACCTATGGATCCACCAGTGTCATTGCATGTGTGCTTTTTTACTAAAAACAACCAGACTCATTGCATGTGTGTTGTCTTCAGAGACCACACATGGATCCACCAGCATCATTGCATGTGTGTTATTTTACTAACAACAACCAGAGTCATTGAAATGTGTGTTCTCTTTAGAGACCACACATGGATCCACTAGTGTCATTGCATGTGTGTTCTTTTTACTAACAACAACCAGAGTCATTGCATGTGTGTTATTTTCACATACCACATATGGATCCACCAATGTCATTGAAATGTGTGTTATTTTCACATACCACATATGGATCTACCAGTGTCATTACATGTGTGTTCTTTTTACTAACAACAACGGGAGTCATTGCATGTGTGTTCTTTTCACATACCACATATGGATCCACTAGTGTCATTGCATGTGTGCTCTTTTCACAATCCACCTATGGATCCACAAGTGTCATTGCATGTGTGTTCTTTTTACTAACAACAACCAAAGTCATTGCATGTGTGTTCTTTTCACATACCACATATGGATCCACCATTGGCATTGCATGTGTGTTCTTTCAACAATGCACCTATGCATCCACCAGTGTCATTGCATATGTGCTCTTTTTACTAACAACCAGAGTTATTGCATGTGTGTTCTTTTTACTAACAACAACCAAAGTCAATGCATGTGTGTTCTTTTCACATACCACATATGGATCCACCATTGGCATTGCATGTGTGTTCTTTCAACAATCCACCTATGCATCCACCAGTGTCATTGCATGTGTGCTCTTTTTACTAACAACCAGAGTTATTGCATGTATGTTCTCTTCAAAGACCACACAAGGATCCACCAGTGTCATTGCATGTGTGTTCTTTTTACTAACAACAACCAGAGTCATTTCATGTGTGTTCTTTTCACATACCACATATGGATCCACCAGTGTCATTCAAATGTGTGTTCTCTTTAGAGACCACACATGGATCCACCAATGTCATTGCATGTGTGTTCTTTTTACTAAGAACAACCAGAGTCATTGCATGTGTGTTGTTTTCACAATCCACCTATGGATCCACCAGTGTCATTTCATGTGTGTTCTTTTCACATACCACATATGGATCCACCAGTGTCATTGCATGTGTGTTCTTTTCACAATCCACCTATGGATCCACCAGTGTCATTGCATGTGTGCTTTTTTACTAACAACAACCATAGTCATTGCATGTGTGTTCTCTTTAGAGACCACACATGGATCCACCAGTGTCATTGCATGTGTGTTCTTTTTTACTAACAACAACGAGAGTCATTTCAGATGTGTTCCTTTCACATACCACATATGGATCCACCAGTGTCATTCCATGTGTGTTCTTTTCACAATCCACATATGGATCCACCAGTGTGATTGCATGTGTGCTCTTTTTACTAACAACAACCAGAGTCATTGCATGTGTGTTGTCTTCACATAGCACATATGGATCCACCAGTGTCATTGCATGTGCATTCTTTTTACTAACAACAACCGGAGTCATTGCATGTGTGTTCTTTTCACATACCACATATGGATCCACCAGTGCCATTGCATGTGTGCCTTTTTACTAACAACAACCAGAGTCATTGCATGTGTGTTATCTTCAGAGACCACACATGGATCCACCAGTGTCATTGCATGTGTGTTCTTTTTACTAACAACAACCAGAGTCATTTCATGTGTGTTCTTTTCACATACCACATATGGATCCACCAGTGTCATTGCATGTGTGTTCTTTTCACAATCCACCTACGGATCCACCAGTGTTATTGCATGTGTGCTCTTTTTACTTACAACAACCAGAGTCATTGCATGTGTGTTCTCTTCAGAGACCACACATGGATCCCTGATGTCATTGCATGTGTGTTCTTTTTACTAACAACAACTAGAGTCATTGAAATGTGTGTTCTTTTCACATACCACATATGGATCCACCAGTGTCATTGCATGTGTGTTCTTTTCACAATCCACATATGGATCCACCAGTGTCATTGCATGTGTGTTCTTTTCACAACCACCTATGGATCCACCAGTGTCATTGCATGTGTGCTTTTTTTACTAACAACAACCAGAGTCATTGCATGTGTGTTCTCTTCAGATACCACACATGGATCCACAAGTGTCATTGCATGTGTGTTCTTTTTACTAAAAACAACCAGAGTCATTTCATGTGTGGTCTTTTCACATACCACATATGGATCCACCAGTGTCATTGCATGTGTGTATTTTCACAATCCACCTATGGATCCACCAGTGTCATTGCATGTGTGCTTTTTTTACTAACAACAACCAGAGTCATTGCATGTGTGTTGTCTTTAGAGACCACACATGGATCCACTAGCATCATTGCATGTGTGTTCTTTTTCCTAACAACAACCAAAGTCATTGAAATGTGTGTTCTCTTCAGAGACCACACATGGATCCACCAGTGTCATTGAATGTGTGTTCTTTTTACTAACAACAACCAGAGTCATTGCATGTGTGTTATTTTCACATACCACATATGGATCCACCAGTGTCATTGAAATGTGTGTTATTTTCACATACCACATATGGATCCACCAGTGTCATTACATGTGTGTTCTTTTTACTAACAACAACTGGAGTCATTGCATGTGTGTTCTTTTCACATACCACATATGGATCCACTAGTGTCATTGCATGTGTGCTCTTTTCACAATCCACCTATGGATCCACAAGTGTCATTGCATGTGTGTTCTTTTTACTAACAACAACCAAAGTCAATGCATGTGTGTTCTTTTCACATACCACATATGGATCCACCATTGGCATTGCATGTGTGTTCTTTCAACAATCCACCTATGCATCCACCAGTGTCATTGCATGTGTGCTCTTTTTACTAACAACCAGAGTTATTGCATGTATGTTCTCTTCAAAGACCACATATGGATCCACCAGTGTCATTGCATGTGTGTTCTTTTTACTAACAACAACCAGAGTCATTTCATGTGTGTTCTTTTCACATACCACATATGGATCCACCAGTGTCATTGAAATGTGTGTTCTCTTTAGAGACCACACATGGATCCACCAGTGTCATTGCATGTGTGTTCTTTTTACAATCCACCAGTGTCATTTCATGTGTGTTCTTTTCACAATCCACCAGTGTCATTTCATGTGTGTTCTTTTCACATACCACATATGGATCCACCAGTGTCATTGCATTTGTGTTCTTTTCACAATCCACCTATGGTTCCACCAGTGTCATTGCATGTGTGCTTTTTTACTAACAACAACTATAGTCATTGCATGTGTGTTCTCTTTAGAGACCACACATGGATCCACTAGTGTCATTGCATGTGTGTTCTTTTTTACTAACAACAACGAGAGTCATTTCAGATGTGTTCTTTTCACATACCACATATGGATCCACCAGTGTCATTGCATGTGTGTTCTTTTCACAATCCACATATGGATCCACCAGTGTGATTGCATGTGCATTCTTTTTACTAACAACAACCGGAGTCATTGCATGTGTGTTCTTTTCACATACCACATATGGATTCACCAGTGCCATTGCATGTGTGCTTTTTTACTTACAACAACCAGAGTCATTGCATGTATGTTCTCTTTAGAGACCACACATGGATCCACCAGTGTCATTGCATGTGTGTTCTTTTTACTAACAACAACTAGAGTCATTTCATGTGTGTTCTTTTCACATACCACATACGGATCCACCAGTGTCATTGCATGTGTGTTCTTTTCACCATCCACCTACGGATCCACCAGTGTTATTGCATGTGTGTTCTCTTCACATAGCACATATGGATCCACCAGTGTCATTGCATGTGTGCTCTTTTCACAATCCACATATGGATCCACCAGTGTCTTGCATGTGCATTCTTTTTACTAACAACAACCGGAGTCATTTCGTGTGTGTTCTTTTCACATACCACATATGGATCCACCAGTGTCATTGCATGTGTGTTCTTTTCACAATCCACCTACGGATCCACCAGTGTCTTACCATGTGTGCTCTTTTTACTAACAACAACTAGAGTCATGGCATGTGTGTTCTCTTCAGAGACCACACATGGATCCACCAATGTCATTGCATGTGTGTTCTTTTTACTAACAACAACTAGAGTCATTGAAATGTGTGTTCTTTTCACAATCCACATATGGATCCACCAGTGTCATTGCATGTGTGTTCTTTTCACAATCCACATATGGATCCACCAGTGTCATTGCATGTGTGTTGTTTTCACAATCCACCTATGGATCCACCAGTGTCATTGCATGTGTGCTTTTTTACTAACAACAACCATAGTCATTGCATGTGTGTTCTCTTTAGAGACCACACATGGATCCACCAGTGTCATTGCATGTGTGTTCTTTTTACTAACAACAACGAGTGTCATTTCAGATGTGGTCTTTTCACATACCACATATGGATCCACTAGTGTCATTGCATGTGTGTTCTTTTCACAATCCAAATATGGATCCACCAGTGTGATTGCATGTGTGCTCTTTTTACTAACAATAACCAGAGTCATTGCATGTGTGTTCTCTTCACATAGCACATATGGATCCACAAGTGTCATTGCATGTGTCCTCTTTTCACAATCCACATATGGATCCACCAGTGTCATTGCATGTGCATTCTTTTTAGTAACAACAACCGGAGTCATTGCATGTGTGTTCTTTTCACATACCACATATGGATCCACCAGTGTCATTGCATGTGTGCTTTTTTACTAACAACAACCAGAGTCATTGCATGTGTGTTCTCTTCAGAGACCACACATGGATCCACCAGTGTCATTGCATGTGTGTTCTTTTTACTAACAACAACCAGAGTCATTTCATGTGTGTTCTTTTCACATACCAAATATGGATCCACCAGTGTCATTGCATGTGTGTTCTTTTCACAATCCACCTACGGATCCACCAGTGTCATTGCATGTGTGCTCTTTTTACTTACAACAACCAGAGTCATTGCAGGTGTGTTCTCTTCAGAGACCACACATGGATCCACCAGTGTCATTGCATGTGTGTTCTTTTTACTAACAACAACTAGAGTAATTGAAATGTGTGTTCTTTTCACATACCACATATGGATCCACGAGTGTCATTGCATGTGTGTTCTTTTTACTAACAACAACCAGAGTCATTGCATGTGTGTTATTTTCACATACCACATATGGATCCACCAGTGTCATTGAAATGTGTGTTATTTTCACATACCACATATGGATCCACTAGTGTCATTACATGTGTGTTCTTTTTATTAACAACAACTGGAGTCATTGCATTTGTGTTCTTTTCACATACCACATATGGATCCACTAGTGTCATTGCATGTGTGCTCTTTTCACAATCCACCTATGGATCCACCAGTGTCATTGCATGTGTGTTCTTTTTACTAACAACAACCAAAGTCAATGCATGTGTGTTCTTTTCACATACCACATATGGATCCACCATTGGCATTACATGTGTGTTCTTTCAACAATCCACCTATGCATCCACATGTGTCATTGCATGTGTGCTCTTTTTACTAACAACCAGAGTTATTGCATGTATGTTCTCTTCAAAGACCACACATGGATCCACCAGTGTCATTGCATGTGTGTTCTTTTTACTAACAACAACCAGAGTCATTTCATGTGTGTTCTTTTCACACACCACATATGGATCCACCAGTGCCATTGAAATGTGTGTTCTCTTTAGAGACCACACATGGATCCACCAGTGTCATTGCATGTGTGTTCTTTTTACTAACAACAACCAGAGTCATTGCATGTGTGTTCTTTTCACAATCCACCTACCTATCCACCAGTGTCATTTCATGTGTGTTCTTTTCACATACCACATATGGATTCACCAGTGTCATTGCATGTGTGTTCTTTTCACAATCCACCTATGGATCCACCAGTGTCATTGCATGTGTGCTTTTTTACTAACAAGAACCATAGTCATTGCATGTGTGTTCTCTTTAGAGACCACACATGGATCCACCAGTGTCATTGCATGTGTGTTCTTTTTTACTAACAACAACGAGAGTCATTTCAGATGTGTTCTTTTCACATACCACATATGGATCCACTAGTGTCATTGCATGTGTGTTCTTTTCACAATCCACATATGGATCCACCAGTGTGATTGCATGTGTGATCTTTTTACTAACAAAAACCAGAGTCATTGCATGTGTGTTCTCTTCACATAGCACATATGGATCCACCAGTGTCATTGCATGTGTGCTCTTTTCACAATCCACATATGGATCCACCAGTGTCTTGCATGTGCATTCTTTTTACTAACAACAACCGGAGTCATTGCATGTGTGTTCATTTCACATACCACATATGGATCCACCAGTGCCATTGCATGTGTGCTTTTTTACTAACAACAACCAGAGTCATTGCATGTGTGTTTTCTTCAGACACCACACATGGATCCACCAGTGTCATTGCATGTGTGTTCTTTTTACTAACAACAACCAGATTCATTTCATGTGTGTTCTTTTCACATACCACATATGGATCCACCAGTGTCATTGCATGTGTGTTCTTTTCACAATCCACCTACGGATCCACCAGTGTCATTGCATGTGTGCTCTTTTTACTAACAACAACAAGAGTCATTGCATGTGTGTTTTCTTCAGAGACCACACATGGATCCACCAGTGTCATTGCATGTGTGTTCTTTTTACTAACAACAACTAGAGTCATTGAAATGTGTGTTCTTTTCACATGCGACATATGGATCCACCAGTGTCATTGCATGTGTTTTCTTTTCACAATCCACATATGGATCCACTAGTGTCATTGCATGTGTGTTCTTTTCACAACCACCTATGGATGCACCAGTGTCATTGAATGTGTGCTTTTTTACGAACAACAACCAGAGTCATTGCATGTGTGTTCTCTTCAGAGACCACACATGGATCTGCAAGTGTCATTGCATGTGTGTTCTTTTTACTAACAACAACCAGAGTCATTTCATGTGTGTTCTTTTCACATACCACATATGGATCCACTAGTGTCATTGCATGTGTGTTCTTTTCACAATCCACCTATGGATCCACCAGTGTCATTGCATGTGTGCTCTTTGTACAAACAACAACCAGAGTCATTGCATGTGTGTTCTCTTCACACACCACATATGGATCCACCAGTGTCATTGCATGTGTGCTCTTTTCACAATCCACCTATGGATCCACTAGTGTCATTGCAGGTGTGTTCTTTTTACTAACAACAACCAGAGTCATTGAAATGTGTGTTCTCTTCAGAGACCACATATGGATCCACCAGTACCATTGTATGTGTGTTATTTTTACTAACAACAACCAGAGTCATTGCATGTGTGTTATTTTCACATACCACATATGGATACACCAGTGTCATTGCATGTGTGTTCTTTTTTCTAACAACAACTCGAGTCATTTCATGTGTGTTCTTTTCACATACCACATATGGATCCACGGTGTCATTGAAATGTGTGTTCTCTTTAGAGACCATACATGGATCCACCAGTGTCATTGCATGTGTGTTCTTTTTACTAACAATAACCAGAGTCATTGAAATGTGTGTTCTTTTCACATACCACATATGGATCCACCGGTGTCATTGCATGTGTGCTCTTTTCACAATCCACCTATAGATCCACCAGTGTCATTGCATGTGTGCTCTTTTTAGTAACAACAACCAGAGTCATTGCATGTGTGTTCTTTTCACATACCACATATGGATCCACCAGTGTCATTGCATGTGTGTTCTTTTCACAATCCACCTATGGATCCACCAGTGTCATTGCATGTGTGCTTTTTTACTAACAACAACCAGAGTCATTGCATGTGTGTTTTCTTCAGACACCACACATGGATCCACCAGTGTCATTGCATGTGTGTTCTTTTTACTAACAACAACCAGAGTCATTTCATGTGTGTTCTTTTCACATACCACATATGGATCCACCAGTGTCATTGCATGTGTGTTCTTTTCACAATCCACCTACGGATCCACCAGTGTTATTGCATGTGTGCTCTTTTTACTTACAACAACCAGAGTCATTGCATGTGTTTTCTCTTCAGAGACCACACATGGATCCACCAGTGTCATTGCATGTGTGTTCTTTTTACTAACAATAACCAGAGTCATTGAAATGTGTGTTCTTTTCACATACCACATATGGATCCACCGGTGTCATTGCATGTGTGTTCTTTTCACAATCCACCTATGGATCCACTAGTGTCATTACATGTGTGCTCTTTTTACTAACAACAACCAGAGTCATTGCATGTATGTTCTCTTTAGAGACAACACATGGATCCACCAGTGTCATTGCATGTGTGTTCTTTTTACTAACAACCAGAGTCGTTGGAACGTGTGTTCTTTTCACATACCACATATGGATCCACCAGTGTCATTGCATGTGTGTTCTTTTCACAATCCACCTATGGATCCACCAGTGTCATTGCATGTGTGCTCTTTTTACTAACAACAACCAGAGTCATTGTCTGTGTGTTCTCTTCACATACCACATATGGATCCACCAGTGTCATTGCATGTGTGCTCTTTTCTTAATCCACATATGGATCCACCAGTGTCATTGCATGTGTATTCTTTTTACTAACAACAACCATAGTCATTGCATGTGTGTTCTTTTCACATTCCACATGTGGATCCACTAGTGTCATTGCATGTGTGCTTTTTTACTAACAACAACTAGAGTCATTGCATGTGTGTTCTCTTCGGAGACCACACATGGATCCACCAGTGTCATTGCATGTGTGTTCATTTTACTAACAACAACCAGAGTCATTTCATGTGTGTTCTTTTCACATACCACATATGGATCCACCAGTGTCATTGCATGTGTGTTCTTTTCACAATCCACCTATGCATCCACCAGTGTCATTGCATGTGTGCTCTTTTTACTAACAACAACCATAGTCATTGGATGTGTGTTCTCTTCAGAGACCACACATGGATCCACCAGTGTCATTGCATGTGTGCTTTTTTACTAACAACAACCAGAGTCATTGCATGTGTGTTTTCTTCAGACACCACACATGGATCCACCAGTGTCATTGCATGTGTGTTCTTTTTACTAACAACAACCAGATTCATTTCATGTGTGTTCTTTTCACATACCACATATGGATCCACCAGTGTCATTGCATGTGTGTTCTTTTCACAATCCACCTACGGATCCACCAGTGTCATTGCATGTGTGCTCTTTTTACTAACAATAACCAGAGTCATTGCATGTGTGTTTTCTTCAGAGACAACACATGGATCCACCAGTGTCATTGCATGTGTGTTCTTTTTACTAACAACAACTAGAGTCATTGAAATGTGTGTTCTTTTCACATACCACATATGGATCCACCAGTGTAATTGCATGTGTGTTATTTTCACAATCCACATATGGATCCACCAGTGTCATTGCATGTTTGTTCTTTTCACAATCCACCTATGGATCCACTAGTGTCATTGCATGTGTGCTTTTTTACTAACAACAACCATAGTCATTGCATGTGTGTTCTCTTTAGAGACCACACATGGATCCACCAGTGTCATTGCATGTGTGTTCTTTTTACTAACAGCAACGAGTGTCATTTCAGATGTGGTCTTTTCACATACCACATATGGATCCACTAGTGTCATTGCATGTGTGTTCTTTTCACAATCCAAATATGGATCCACCAGTGTGATTGCATGTGTGCTCTTTTTACTAACAACAACCAGAGTCATTGCATGTGTGTTCTCTTCACATAGCACATATGGATCCACAAGTGTCATTGCATGTGTCCTCTTTTCACAATCCACATATGGATCCACCAGTGTCATTGCATGTGCATTCTTTTTAGTAACAACAACCGGCGTCATTGCATGTGTGTTCTTTTCACATACCACATATGGATCCACCCGTGCCATTGCATGTGTGCTTTTTTACTAACAACAACCAGAGTCATTGCATGTGTGTTCTCTTCAGAGACCACACATCGATCCACCAGTGTCATTGCATGTGTGTTCTTTTTACTAACAACAACTGGAGTCATTGCATGTGTGTTCTTTTCACATACCACATATGGATCCACCACTGTCATTGAAATGTGTGTTCTCTTCAGAGACCACAGATGGATCCACCAGTGTCATTGCATGTGTGCTTTTTTACTAACAACAACCAGAGTCATTGCATGTGTCTTCTCTTCAGAGACCTCACATGGATCCACCAGTGTCATTGCATGTGTGTTCTTTTTACTAACAACAACCAGAGTCATTTCATGTGTGTTCTTTTCACATACCACATATGGATCCACCAGTGTCATTGCATGTGTGTTCATTTCACAATCCACCTACGGATCCACCAGTGTCATTGCATGTGTGCTCTTTTTACTTACAACAACCAGAGTCATTGCATGTTTGTTCTCTTCAGAGACCACACATGGATCCACCAGTGTCATTGCATGTGTGTTCTTTTTACTAACAACAACTAGAGTCATTGAAATGTGTGTTCTTTTCACATACCACATATGGATCCACCAGTGTCATTGCATGTGTGTTCTTTTCACAATCCACCTATGGATCCACCAGTGTCATTGCATGTGTGCTTTTTTACTAACGACAACCATAGTCATTGCATGTGTGTTCTCTTTAGAAACCACACATGGATCCACCAGTGTCATTGCATGTGTGTTCTTTTTTACTAACAACAACGAGAGTCATTTCAGATTTTTTATTTTCACATACCACATATGGATCCACCAGTGTGATTGCATGTGTATTCTTTTCACAATCCACATATGGATCCACCAGTGTGATTGCATGTGTGCTCTTTTTACTAACAACAACCAGAGTCATTGCATGTGTGTTCTCTTCACATAGCACATATGGATCCACCAGTGTCATTGCATGTGTGCTCTTTTCACAATCCACATATGGATCCACCAGTGTCTTGCATGTGCATTCTTTTTACTAACAACAACCGGAGTCATTGCATGTGTGTTCTTTTCACATACCACATATGGATTCACCAGTGCCATTGCATGTGTGCTTTTTTACTAACAACAACCAGAGTCATTGCATGTGTGTTCTCTTTAGAGACCACACATGGATCCACCAGTGTCATTGCATGTGTGTTCTTTTTACTAACAACAACGAGAGTCATTTCAGATGTGTTCTTTTCACATACAACATATGGATCCACCAGTGTCATTGCATGTGTGTTCTTTTCACAATCCACCTATGGATCCACCAGTGTCATTGTATGTGTGCTTTTTTACTAACAACAACCATAGTCATTGCATGTGTGTTCTCTTTAGAGACCACACATGGATCCACCAGTGTCATTGCATGTGTGTTCTTTTTACTAACAACAACTAGAGTCATTTCATGTGTGTTCTTTTCACATACCACATACGGATCCACCAGTGTCACTGCATGTGTGTTCTTTTCACAATCCACCTACGGATCCACCAGTGTCATTGCATGTGTGCTCTTTTTACTAACAACAACCAGAGTCATTGCATGTGTGTTCTCTTCAGAGACCACACATGGATCCACAAGTGTCATTGCATGTGTGTTCTTTTTACTAACAACAACTAGAGTCATTGAAATGTGTTTTCTTTTCAAATACCACATATGGATCCACGTCATTGCATGTGTGTTCTTTTCACAATCCACATATGGATCCACCAGTGTCATTACATGTGTGTTCTTTTCACAACCACCTATGGATCCACCAGTGTCATTGCATGTGTGTTCTTTTTACTAACAACAACCAGAGTCATTTCATGTGTGTTCTTTTCACACACCACATATGGATCCACCAGTGTCATTGAAATGTGTGTTCTCTTTAGAGACCACACATGGATCCACCAGTGTCATTGCATGTGTGTTCTTTTTACTAACAACAACCAGAGTCATTGCATGTGTGTTCTTTTCACAATCCACCTACCTATCCACCAGTGTCATTTCATGTGTGTTCTTTTCGCATACCACATATGGATCCACCAGTGTCATTGCATGTGTGTTCTTTTCGCAATCCACCTATGGATCCACCAGTGTCATTGCATGTGTGCTTTTTTACTTACAACAACCATAGTCATTGCATGTGTGTTCTCTTTAGAGACCACACATGGATCCACCAGTGTCATTGCATGTGTGTTCTTTTTTACTAACAACAACGAGAGTCATTTCAGATGTGTTCTTTTCACATACCACATATGGAACCACCAGTGTCATTGCATGTGTGTTCTTTTCACAATCCACATATGGATCCACCAGTGTGATTGCATGTGTGATCTTTTTACTAACAAAAACCAGAGTCATTGCGTGTGTGTTCTCTTCACATAGCACATATGGATCCACCAGTGTCATTGTATGTGTGCTCTTTTCACAATCCACATATGTATCCACCAGTGTCTTGTATGTGCATTCTTTTTACTAACAACAACCGGAGTCATTGCATGTGTGTTCTTTTCACATACCACATATGGATCCACCAGTGCCATTGCATGTGTGCTTTTTTACTAACAACAACCAGAGTCATTGCATGTGTGTTTTCTTCAGACACCACACATGGATCCACCAGTGTCATTGCATGTGTGTTCTTTTTACTAACAACAACCAGATTCATTTCATGTGTGTTCTTTTCACATACCACATATGGATCCACCAGTGTCATTGCATGTGTGTTCTTTTCACAATCCACCTACGGATCCACCAGTGTCATTGCATGTGTGCTCTTTTTACTAACAACAACCAGAGTCATTGCATGTGTGTTTTCTTCAGAGACCACACATGGATCCACCAGTGTCATTGCATGTGTGTTCTTTTTACTAACAACAACTAGAGTCATTGAAATGTGTGTTGTTTTCACATGCGACATATGGATCCACCAGTGTCATTGCATGTGTTTTCTTTTCACAATCCACATATGGATCCACCAGTGTCATTGCATGTGTGTTCTTTTCACAACCATCTATGGCTGCACCAGTGTCATTGAATGTGTGCTTTTTTACGAACAACAACCAGAGTCATTGCATGTGTGTTATCTTCAGAGACCACACATGGATCTGCAAGTGTCATTGCATGTGTGTTCTTTTTACTAACAACAACCAGAGTCATTTCATGTGTGTTCTTTTCACATACCACATATGGATCCACTAGTGTCATTGCATGTGTGTTCTTTTCACAATCCACCTATGGATCCACCAGTGTCATTGCATGTGTGCTCTTTGTACTAACAACAACCAGAGTCATTGCATGTGTGTTCTCTTCACACACCACATATGGATCCACCAGTGTCATTGCACGTGTGCTCTTTTCACAATCCACCTATGGATCCACTAGTGTCATTGCAGGTGTGTTCTTTTTACTAACAACAACCAGAGTCATTGAAATGTGTGTTCTCTTCAGAGACCACATATGGATCCACCAGTACCATTGTATGTGTGTTCTTTTTACTAACAACAACCAGAGTCATTGCATGTGTGTTATTTTCACATACCACATATGGATACACCAGTGTCATTGCATGTGTGTTCTTTTTACTAACAACAACTCGAGTCATTTCATGTGTGTTCTTTTCACATACCACATATGGATCCACGGTGTCATTAAAATGTGTGTTCTCTTTAGAGACCATACATGGATCCACCAGTGTCATTGCATGTGTGTTCTTTTTACTAACAACAACCAGAGTCATTGAAATGTGTGTTCTTTTCACATACCACATATGGATCCACCGGTGTCATTGCATGTGTGTTCTTTTCACAATCCACCTATGGATCCACTAGTGTCATTACATGTGTGCTCTTTTTACTAACAACAACCAGAGTCATTGCATGTATGTTCTCTTTAGAGACAACACATGGATCCACCAGTGTCATTGCATGTGTGTTCTTTTTACTAACAACCAGAGTCATTGGAACGTGTGTTCTTTTCACATACCACATATGGATCCACCAGTGTCATTGCATGTGTGTTCTTTTCACAATCCACCTATGGATCCACCAGTGTCATTGCATGTGTGCTCTTTTTACTAACAACAACGTAGTCATTGTCTGTGTGTTCTCTTCACATACCACATATGGATCCACCAGTGTCATTGCATGTGTGCTCTTTTCTTAATCCACATATGGATCCACCAGTGTCATTGCATGTGTATTCTTTTTACTAACAACAACCATAGTCATTGCATGTGTGTTCTTTTCACATACCACATGTGGATCCACTAGTGTCATTGCATGTGTGCTTTTTTACTAACAACAACTAGAGTCATTGCATGTGTGTTCTCTTCAGAGACCACACATGGATCCACCAGTGTCATTGCATGTGTGTTCTTTTTACTAACAACAACCAGAGTCATTTCATGTGTGTTCTTTTCACATACCACATATGGATCCACCAGTGTCATTGCATGTGTGTTCTTTTCACAATCCACCTGTGCATCCACCAGTGTCATTGCATGTGTGCTCTTTTTACTAACAACAACCATAGTCATTGGATGTGTGTTCTCTTCAGAGACCACACATGGATCCACCAGTGTCATTGCATGTGTGCTTTTTTACTAACAACAACCAGAGTCATTTCATGTGTGTTTTCTTCAGACACCACACATGGATCCACCAGTGTCATTGCATGTGTGTTCTTTTTACTAACAACAACCAGATTCATTTCATGTGTGTTCTTTTCACATACCACATATGGATCCACCAGTGTCATTGCATGTGTGTTCTTTTCACAATCCACCTACGGATCCACCAGTGTCATTGCATGTGTGCTCTTTTTACTAACAACCAGAGTCATTGCATGTGTGTTTTCTTCAGAGACCACACATGGATCCACCAGTGTCATTGCATGTGTGTTCTTTTTACTAACAACAACTAGAGTCATTGAAATGTGTGTTCTTTTCACATACCACATATGGATCCACCACTGTCATTGAAATGTGCATTCTTTTTAGTAACAACAACCGGAGTCATTGCATGTGTGTTCTTTTCACATACCACATATGGATCCACCCGTGCCATTGCATGTGTGCTTTTTTACTAACAACAACCAGAGTCATTGCATGTGTGTTCTCTTCAGAGACCACATCGATCCCTGATGTCATTGCATGTGTGTTCTTTTTACTAACAACAACTGGAGTCATTGCATGTGTGTTCTTTTCACATACCACATATGGATCCACCACTGTCATTGAAATGTGTGTTCTCTTCAGAGACCACACATGGATCCACCAGTATCATTGCATGTGTTCTTTTTTACTAACAACAACCAGAGTCATTGCATGTGTGTTCTCTTCAGAGACCTCACATGGATCCACCAGTGTCATTGCATGTGTGTTCTTTTTACTAACAACAACCAGAGTCATTTCATGTGTGTTCTTTTCACATACCACATATGGATCCACCAGTGTCATTGCATGTGTGTTCATTTCACAATCCACCTACGGATCCACCAGTGTCATTGCATGTGTGCTCTTTTTACTTACAACAACTAGAGTCATTGCATGTGTGTTCTCTTCAGAGACCACACATGGATCCACCAGTGTCATTGCATGTGTGTTCTTTTTACTAACAACAACTAGAGTCATTGAAATGTGTGTTCTTTTCACATACCACATATGGATCCACCAGTGTCATTGCATGTGTGTTCTTTTCACAATCCACATATGGATCCACCAGTGTCATTGCATGTGTGTTCTTTTCACAACCACCTATGGATCCACCAGTGTCATTGCATGTGTGCTTTTTTACTAA
This sequence comes from Avena insularis, assembly GCA_023614405.1. Taxonomy (NCBI): domain Eukaryota; kingdom Viridiplantae; phylum Streptophyta; class Magnoliopsida; order Poales; family Poaceae; genus Avena; species Avena insularis. The sequence goes on along the minus strand of CM042686.1, from coordinate 363,294,920 downwards.
CAACAACCAGAGTCATTGCATGTGTTCTCTTGAGACCACATGGATCCACCAGTGTCATTGCATGTGTGTTCTTTTTACTAAAAACAACCAGAGTCATTTCATGTGTGGTCTTTTCACATACCACATATGGATCCACCAGTGTCATTGCATGTGTGTATTTTCACAATCCACCTATGGATCCACCAGTGTCATTTCATGTGTGCTTTTTTTACTAACAACAACCAGAGTCATTGCATGTGTGTTGTCTTTAGAGAGCACACATGGATCCACCAGCATCATTGCATGTGTGTTCTTTTTACTAACAACAACCAAAGTCATTGAAATGTGTGTTCTCTTCAGAGACCACACATGGATCCACCAGTGTCATTGCATATGTGTTCTTTTTACTAACAACAACCAGAGTCATTGCATGTGTGTTATTTTCACATACCACATATGGATCCACCAGTGTCATTGAAATGTGTGTTATTTTCACATACCACATATGGATCCACCAGTGTCATTACATGTGTATTATTTTTACTAACAACAACTGGAGTCATTGCATGTGTGTTCTTTTCACATACCACATATGGATCCACTAGTGTCATTGCATGTGTGCTCTTTTCACAATCCACCTATGGATCCACAAGTGTCATTGCATGTGTGTTCTTTTTACTAACAACAACCAAAGTCATTGCATGTGTGTTCGTTTCACATACCACATATGGATCTACCATTGGCATTGCATGTGTGTTCTTTTTACTAACAATAACCAGAGTCATTGAAATGTGTGTTCTTTTCACATACCACATATGGATCCACCAGTGTCATTCAAATGTGTGTTCTCTTTAGAGACCACACATGGATCCACCAGTGTCATTGCATGTGTGTTCTTTTTACTAAGAACAACCAGAGTCATTGCATGTGTGTTGTTTTCACAATCCACCTATGGATCCACCAGTGTCATTTCATGTGTGTTCTTTTCACATACCACATATGGATCCACCAGTGTCATTGCATGTGTGTTCTTTTCACAATCCACCTATGGATCCACCAGTGTCATTGGATGTGTGCTTTTTTTACTAACAACAACCATAGTCATTGCATGTGTGTTCTCTTTAGAGACCACACATGGATCCACCAGTGTCATTGCATGTGTTTTCTTTTTTACTAACAACAATGAGAGTCATTTCAGATGTGTTCTTTTCACATACCACATATGGATCCACCAGTGTCATTGCATGTGTGTTCTTTTCACAATCCACATATGGATCCACCAGTGTGATTGCATGTGTGCACTTTTTACTAACAACAACCAGAGTCATTGCATGTGTGTTCTCTTCACATAGAACATATGGATCCACCAGTGTCATTGCATGTGTGCTCTTTTCACAATCCACATATGGATCCACCAGTGTCATTGCATGTGCATTCTTTTTACTAACAACAACCGGAGTCATTGCATGTGTGTTCTTTTCACATACCACATATGGATCCACCAGTGCCATTGCATGTGTGCTTTTTTACTAACAACAACCAGAGTCATTGCATGTGTGTTCTCTTCAGAGACCAAACATGGATCCACCAGTGTCATTGCATGTGTGTTCTTTTTACTAACAACAACCAGAGTCATTTCATGTGTGTTCTTTTCACATACCACATATGGATCCACCAGTGTCATTGCATGTGTGTTCTTTTCACAATCCACCTACGGATCCACCAGTGTTATTGCATGTGTGCTCTTTTTACTTACAACAACCAGAGTCATTGCATGTCTGTTCTCTTCAGAGACCACACATGGATCCACCAGTGTCATTGCATGTGTGTTCTTTTTACTAACAACAACTAGAGTCATTGAAATGTGTGTTCTTTTCACATACCACATATGGATCCACCAGTGTCATTGCATGTGTGTTCTTTTCACAATCCACATATGGATCCACCAGTGTCATTGCATGTGTGTTCTTTTCACAACCACCTATGGATCCACCAGTGTCATTGCATGTGTGCTTTTTTTACTAACAACAACCAGAGTCATTGCATGTGTGTTCTCTTCAGACACCACACATGGATCCACAAGTGTCATTGCATGTGTGTTCTTTTTACTAAAAACAACCAGAGTCATTTCATGTGTGGTCTTTTCACATACCACATATGGATCCACCAGTGTCATTGCATGTGTGTATTTTCACAATCCACCTATGGATCCACCAGTGTCATTGCATGTGTGCTTTTTTTACTAACAACAACCAGAGTCATTGCATGTGTGTTGTCTTTAGAGAGCACACATGGATCCACCAGCATCATTGCATGTGTGTTCTTTTTACTAACAACAACCAAAGTCATTGAAATGTGTGTTCTCTTCAGAGACCACACATGGATCCACCAGTGTCATTGCATGTGTGTTCTTTTTACTAACAACAACCAGAGTCATTGCATGTGTGTTATTTTCACATACCACATATGGATCCACCAGTGTCATTGAAATGTGTGTTATTTTCACATACCACATATGGATCCACCAGTGTCATTACATGTGTATTCTTTTTACTAACAACAACTGGAGTCATTGCATGTGTGTTCTTTTCACATACCACATATGGATCCACTAGTGTCATTGCATGTGTGCTCTTTTCACAATCCACCTATGGATCCACAAGTGTCATTGCATGTGTGTTCTTTTTACTAACAACAACCAAAGTCAATGCATGTGTGTTCTTTTCACATACCACATATGGATCCACCATTGGCATTGCATGTGTGTTCTTTCAACAATCCACCTATGCATCCACCAGTGTCATTCCATGTGTGCTCTTTTTACTAACAACAACATGAGTCATTTCATGTGTGTTCTTTTCACATACCACATATGGATCCACCAGTGTCATTGAAATATGTGTTCTCTTTACTACCACACATGGATCCTGATGTCATTGCATGTGTGTTCTTTTTCCTAACAACAACCAGAGTCATTGCATGTGTGTTCTTTTCACATACCACATATGGATCCACCAGTGTCATTGCATGTGTGTTCTTTTCACAATCCACCTATGGATCCACCAGTGTCATTGGATGTGTGCTTTTTTACTAACAACAACCATAGTCATTGCATGTGTGTTCTCTTTAGAAACCACACATGTATCCACCAGTGTCATTACATGTGTGTTCTTTTTTACTAACAACAACGAGAGTCATTTCAGATGTGTTCTTTTCACATACCACATATGGATCCACCAGTGTCATTGCATGTGTGTTCTTTTCACAATCCACATATGGATCCACCAGTGTGATTGCATGTGTGCTCTTTTTACTAACAACAACCAGAGTCATTGCATGTGTGTTCTCTTCACATAGCACATATGGATCCACCAGTGTCATTGCATGTGTGCTCTTTTCACAATCCACATATGGATCCACCAGTGTATTGCATGTGCATTCTTTTTACTAACAACAACCGGAGTCATTGCATGTGTGTTCTTTTCACATACCACATATGGATTCACCAGTGGCATTGCATGTGTGCTTTTTTACTAACAACAACCAGAGTCATTGCATGTGTGTTCTCTTCAGAGACCACACATGGATCCACCAGTGTCATTGCATGTGTGTTCTTTTTACTAACAACAACTAGAGTCATTTCATGTGTGTTCTTTTCACATACCACATACGGATCCACCAGTGTCATTGCATGTGTGTTCTTTTCACAATCCACCTACGGATCCACCAGTGTCATTGCATGTGTGCTCTTTTTACTAACAACAACCAGAGTCATTGCATGTGTGTTCTCTTCAGAGACCACATGGATCCTGATGTCATTGCATGTGTGTTCTTTTTACTAACAACAACTAGAGTCATTGAAATATGTTTTCTTTTCACATACCACATATGGATCCACGTCATTGCATGTGTGTTCTTTTCACAATCCACATATGGATCCACCAGTGCCATTGCATGTGTGCTTTTTTACTAACAACAACCAGAGTCATTGCATGTGTGTTCTCTTCAGAGACCACACATGGATCCACCAGTGTCATTGCATGTGTGTTCTTTTTACTAACAACAACCAGAGTCATTTCATGTGTGTTCTTTTCACATACCACATATGGATCCACCAGTGTCATTGCATGTGTGTTCTTTTCTCAATCCACCTACGGATCCACCAGTGTTATTGCATGTGTGCTCTTTTTACTTACAACAACCAGAGTCATTGCATGTGTGTTCTCTTCAGAGACCACACATGGATCCACCAGTGTCATTGCATGTGTGTTCTTTTTACTAACAACAACTAGAGTCATTGAAATGTGTGTTCTTTTCACATACCACATATGGATCCACCAGTGTCATTGCATGTGTGTTCTTTTCACAAACCACATATGGATCCACAAGTGTCATTGCATGTGTGTTCTTTTAACAAACAACAAATGGATCCACAAGTGTCATTGCATGTGTGATCTTTTTACTAACAACAACCAGAGTCATTGCATGTGTGTTCTCTTGAGACCACATGGATCCTAATGTCATTGCATGTGTGTTCTTTTTACTAAAAACAACCAGAGTCATTTCATGTGTGGTCTTTTCACATACCACATATGGATCCACCAGTGTCATTGCATGTGTGTATTTTCACAATCCACCTATGGATCCACCAGTGTCATTTCATGTGTGCTTTTTTTACTAACAACAACCAGAGTCATTGCATGTGTGTTGTCTTTAGAGAGCACACATGGATCCACCAGCATCATTGCATGTGTGTTCTTTTTACTAACAACAACCAAAGTCATTGAAATGTGTGTTCTCTTGAGAGACCACATGGATCCTGATGTCATTGCATATGTGTTCTTTTTACTAACAACAACCAGAGTCATTGCATGTGTGTTATTTTCACATACCACATATGGATCCACCAGTGTCATTGAAATGTGTGTTATTTTCACATACCACATATGGATCCACCAGTGTCATTACATGTGTATTATTTTTACTAACAACAACTGGAGTCATTGCATGTGTGTTCTTTTCACATACCACATATGGATCCACTAGTGTCATTGCATGTGTGCTCTTTTCACAATCCACCTATGGATCCACAAGTGTCATTGCATGTGTGTTCTTTTTACTAACAACAACCAAAGTCATTGCATGTGTGTTCGTTTCACATACCACATATGGATCTACCATTGGCATTGCATGTGTGTTCTTTTTACTAACAATAACCAGAGTCATTGAAATGTGTGTTCTTTTCACATACCACATATGGATCCACCAGTGTCATTCAAATGTGTGTTCTCTTTAGAGACCACACATGGATCCACCAGTGTCATTGCATGTGTGTTCTTTTTACTAAGAACAACCAGAGTCATTGCATGTGTGTTGTTTTCACAATCCACCTATGGATCCACCAGTGTCATTTCATGTGTGTTCTTTTCACATACCACATATGGATCCACCAGTGTCATTGCATGTGTGTTCTTTTCACAATCCACCTATGGATCCACCAGTGTCATTGGATGTGTGCTTTTTTTACTAACAACAACCATAGTCATTGCATGTGTGTTCTCTTTAGAGACCACACATGGATCCACCAGTGTCATTGCATGTGTGTTCTTTTTTACTAACAACAATGAGAGTCATTTCAGATGTGTTCTTTTCACATACCACATATGGATCCACCAGTGTCATTGCATGTGTGTTCTTTTCACAATCCACATATGGATCCACCAGTGTGATTGCATGTGTGCACTTTTTACTAACAACAACCAGAGTCATTGCATGTGTGTTCTCTTCACATAGAACATATGGATCCACCAGTGTCATTGCATGTGTGCTCTTTTCACAATCCACATATGGATCCACCAGTGTCATTGCATGTGTGTTCTTTTCACATATCACATATGGATCCACAGTGCCATTGCATGTGTGCTTTTTACTAACAACAACAGAGTCATTGCGTGTGTTCTCTTGAGGAGACCAAACATGGATCCACCAGTGTCATTGCATGTGTGTTCTTTTTACTAACAACAACCAGAGTCATTTCATGTGTGTTCTTTTCACATACCACATATGGATCCACCAGTGTCATTGCATGTGTGTTCTTTTCACAATCCACCTACGGATCCACCAGTGTTATTGCATGTGTGCTCTTTTTACTTACAACAACCAGAGTCATTGCATGTGTGTTCTCTTGAGACCACACATGGATCCTGATGTCATTGCATGTGTGTTCTTTTTACTAACAACAACTAGAGTCATTGAAATGTGTGTTCTTTTCACATACCACATATGGATCCACCAGTGTCATTGCATGTGTGTTCTTTTCACAATCCACATATGGATCCACCAGTGTCATTGCATGTGTGTTCTTTTCACAACCACCTATGGATCCACCAGTGTCATTGCATGTGTGCTTTTTTTACTAACAACAACCAGAGTCATTGCATGTGTGTTCTCTTGAGACCACACATGGATCCACTGTGTCATTGCATGTGTGTTCTTTTTACTAAAAACAACGAGTCATTTCATGTGTGGTCTTTTCACATACCACATATGGATGCACAGTGTCATTGCATGTGTGTTATTTTCACAATCCACCTATGGATCCACAGTGTCATTGCATGTGTGCTTTTTACTAACAACAACGAGTCATTGCATGTGTGTTGTCTTTGAGACCACACATGGATCCACCATCATTGCATGTGTGTTCTTTTACTAACAACAACCAAAGTCATTGAAATGTGTTCTCTTGGAGACCACACATGGATCCACCAGTGTCATTGCATGTGTGTTCTTTTTACTAACAACAACTGGAGTCATTGCATGTGTGTTATTTTCACATACCACATATGGATCCACCAGTGTCATTGAAATGTGTGTTATTTTCACATACCACATATGGATCCACCAGTGTCATTACATGTGTATTCTTTTTACTAACAACAACTGGAGTCATTGCATGTGTGTTCTTTTCACATACCACATATGGATCCACTAGTGTCATTGCATGTGTGCTCTTTTCACAATCCACCTATGGATCCACAAGTGTCATTGCATGTGTGTTCTTTTTACTAACAACAACCAAAGTCAATGCATGTGTGTTCTTTTCACATACCACATATGGATCCACCATTGGCATTGCATGTGTGTTCTTTCAACAATCCACCTATGCATCCACCAGTGTCATTCCATGTGTGCTCTTTTTACTAACAACCAGAGTTATTGCATGTATGTTCTCTTCAAAGACCACACATGGATCCACCAGTGTCATTGCATGTGTGTTCTTTTTACTAACAACAACCAGAGTCATTTCATGTGTGTTCTTTTCACATACCACATATGGATCCACCAGTGTCATTGAAATGTGTGTTCTCTTTAGAGACCACACATGGATCCACCAGTGTCATTGCATGTGTGTTCTTTTTACTAACAACAACCAGAGTCATTGCATGTGTGTTCTTTTCACAATCCACCTACGGATCCACCAGTGTCATTTCATGTGTGTTCTTTTCACATACCACATATGGATCCACCAGTGTCATTGCATGTGTGTTCTTTTCACAATCCACCTATGGATCCACCAGTGTCATTGGATGTGTGCTTTTTTACTAACAACAACCATAGTCATTGCATGTGTGTTCTCTTTAGAAACCACACATGTATCCACCAGTGTCATTACATGTGTGTTCTTTTTTACTAACAACAACGAGAGTCATTTCAGATGTGTTCTTTTCACATACCACATATGGATCCACCAGTGTCATTGCATGTGTGTTCTTTTCACAATCCACATATGGATCCACCAGTGTGATTGCATGTGTGCTCTTTTTACTAACAACAACCAGAGTCATTGCATGTGTGTTCTCTTCACATAGCACATATGGATCCACCAGTGTCATTGCATGTGTGCTCTTTTCACAATCCACATATGGATCCACCAGTGTATTGCATGTGCATTCTTTTTACTAACAACAACCGGAGTCATTGCATGTGTGTTCTTTTCACATACCACATATGGATTCACCAGTGCCATTGCATGTGTGCTTTTTTACTAACAACAACCAGAGTCATTGCATGTGTGTTCTCTTCAGAGACCACACATGGATCCTGATGTCATTGCATGTGTGTTCTTTTTACTAACAACAACTAGAGTCATTTCATGTGTGTTCTTTTCACATACCACATACGGATCCACCAGTGTCATTGCATGTGTGTTCTTTTCACAATCCACCTACGGATCCACCAGTGTCATTGCATGTGTGCTCTTTTTACTAACAACAACCAGAGTCATTGCATGTGTGTTCTCTTCAGAGACCACACATGGATCCACCAGTGTCATTGCATGTGTGTTCTTTTTACTAACAACAACTAGAGTCATTGAAATATGTTTTCTTTTCACATACCACATATGGATCCACGTCATTGCATGTGTGTTCTTTTCACAATCCACATATGGATCCACCAGTGCCATTGCATGTGTGCTTTTTTACTAACAACAACCAGAGTCATTGCATGTGTGTTCTCTTCAGAGACCACACATGGATCCACCAGTGTCATTGCATGTGTGTTCTTTTTACTAACAACAACCAGAGTCATTTCATGTGTGTTCTTTTCACATACCACATATGGATCCACCAGTGTCATTGCATGTGTGTTCTTTTCTCAATCCACCTACGGATCCACCAGTGTTATTGCATGTGTGCTCTTTTTACTTACAACAACCAGAGTCATTGCATGTGTGTTCTCTTCAGAGACCACACATGGATCCTGATGTCATTGCATGTGTGTTCTTTTTACTAACAACAACTAGAGTCATTGAAATGTGTGTTCTTTTCACATACCACATATGGATCCACCAGTGTCATTGCATGTGTGTTCTTTTCACAATCCACATATGGATCCACCAGTGTCATTGCATGTGTGTTCTTTTCACAACCACCTATGGATCCACCAGTGTCATTGCATGTGTGCTTTTTTTACTAACAACAACCAGAGTCATTGCATGTGTGTTCTCTTCAGAGACCACACATGGATCCACAAGTGTCATTGCATGTGTGTTCTTTTTACTAAAAACAACCAGAGTCATTTCATGTGTGGTCTTTTCACATACCACATATGGATCCACCAGTGTCATTGCATGTGTGTATTTTCACAATCCACCTATGGATCCACCAGTGTCATTTCATGTGTGCTTTTTTTACTAACAACAACCAGAGTCATTGCATGTGTGTTCTTTTAGAGACACACATGGATCCACATCATTGCATGTGTGTTCTTTTTACTAACAACAACCAAAGTCATTGAAATGTGTGTTCTCTTCAGAGACCACACATGGATCCACCAGTGTCATTGCATATGTGTTCTTTTTACTAACAACAACCAGAGTCATTGCATGTGTGTTATTTTCACATACCACATATGGATCCACCAGTGTCATTGAAATGTGTGTTATTTTCACATACCACATATGGATCCACCAGTGTCATTACATGTGTATTATTTTTACTAACAACAACTGGAGTCATTGCATGTGTGTTCTTTTCACATACCACATATGGATCCACTAGTGTCATTGCATGTGTGCTCTTTTCACAATCCACCTATGGATCCACAAGTGTCATTGCATGTGTGTTCTTTTTACTAACAACAACAATAGACAATGCTTGGGTGTTCTTTTCATACCACATATGGATCCACCATTGGCATTGCATGTGTGTTCTTTCAACAATCCACCTATGCATCCACCAGTGTCATTCCATGTGTGCTCTTTTTACTAACAACGAGTTATTGCATGTATGTTCTCTTTCAGACCACATGGATCCACAGTGTTATTGCATGTGTGTTCTTTTCACTAACAACCAGAGTCATTTCATGTGTGTTCTTTTCACATACCACATATGGATCCACCAGTGTCATTGAAATGTGTGTTCTCTTTAGAGACCACATGGATCCACTGATGTCATTGCATGTGTGTTCTTTTTACTAACAACAACCAGTGTCATTGCATGTGTGCTCTTTTCATAATCCAGCTACGGATCCACCAGTGTCATTTCATGTGAGTTCTTTTCACATACCACATATGGATCCACCAGTGTCGTTGCTTGTGTGATATTTTCACAATCCTCCTATGGATCCACAAGTGTCATTGCATGTGTGCTTTTTACTAACAACCATAGTCATTGCATGTGTGTTCTCTTTAGAAACCACACATGTATCCACCAGTGTCATTACATGTGTGTTCTTTTTTACTAACAACAACGAGAGTCATTTCAGATGTGTTCTTTTCACATACCACATATGGATCCACCAGTGTCATTGCATGTGTGTTCTTTTCACAATCCACATATGGATCCACCAGTGTGATTGCATGTGTGCTCTTTTTACTAACAACAACCAGAGTCATTGCATGTGTGTTCTCTTCACATAGCACATATGGATCCACCAGTGTCATTGCATGTGTGCTCTTTTCACAATCCACATATGGATCCACCAGTGTATTGCATGTGCATTCTTTTTACTAACAACAACTGGAGTCATTGCATGTGTGTTCTTTTCACATACCACATATGGAATCACCAGTGCCATTGCATGTGTGCTTTTTTACTAACAACAACCTGAGTCATTGCATGTGTGTTCTCTTCAGAGACCACACATGGATCCACCAGTGTCATTGCATGTGTGTTCTTTTTACTAACAACAACTAGAGTCATTTCATGTGTGTCCTTTTCACATACCACATACGGATCCACCAGTGTCATTGCATGTGTGTTCTTTTCACAATCCACCTACGGATCCACCAGTGTCATTGCATGTGTGCTCTTTTTACTAACAACAACCAGAGTCATTGCATGTGTGTTCTCTTCAGAGACCACACATGGATCCACCAGTGTCATTGCATGTGTGTTCTTTTTACTAACAACAACTAGAGTCATTGAAATATGTTTTTTTTTCACATACCACATATGGATCCACGTCATTGCATGTGTGTTCTTTTCACAAACCACATATGGATCCACCAGTGTCATTACATGTGTGTTCTTGTAAGATCCCTCCTTATTAAAGGAAAAGATCCCTGTGATTGCAATGCTAGTCCCTGGATCAATGCTAGCATCCACAGTTTAAGATGAAGTACACAGATACAAAGGTCGTTTATTACAGTCATTCCAGAGATAAAACATAGTCTTTTACAACTCATGGCAAAAGGCCTAATACAAGAGTTTATGGAATATGTAAATAAACATAAGTCTTCATCTTCATGTGCCGAGCAAGCATGTTGAGTGTAGACTCATGACTCCTATTCATCATCGAGTAACTGCAACATCATAAATTACAACAGAGGTCAATACTTTGGAATAGTATTGGCAAGTGATACCTTAGTATATATTTAAGTGGACTATAATACTATATGCATTTGGCTGGTGGAGCTTAGGCTTGCATTGCTCAAAATAGATTTTTCCTTAACTTTTTGAAAATACTAAATTTTTGTTTGGCAAAGACTATCCCAAGGTATCTACCAATCAAAGACTGAAGATCCACTCAGGGCATCTACCAATCAAAGACTGAAGATCCTTTAACCCTTGTTCACCCACAAGTTTTATTCAGAAATTGGAGTGATGAGATTCTTGAAGTTTCCATGTCTTGATGCTCAAATTGTCCTTTACGAGGACATGGCTAAGTACTTAGGTTTTACACTCTGCGGAGGTGGTGCACTTTCCCCACAAGCCTTGGTTTCCCAAGACATGATCCTTGATAGCCTTTCCTTAGTCAAATGGGCGCTCCAACCTATCAACCCATCTACCACCTTGTCCAAGAGACTAAGTTCCGACATCCTAAGATCATGGCGAGCCCATATTACCAAGTGGTTGCACTTGAAGCTTCTCAACATTTGACAACTCAAATCTCTTTGTTCTGGGTGGCCATCCACAAGTGAGATACACAAGGTTCACAGTACCCTGGCCTTGTGTAACCACTCAACATATCCCATTCTTTCCATTCCACCGGTGATTCATTAACTTAGTTGTTTTGTTAAATAAAAACAAGTCCTTAGACTTAGAATATTTTTCCATAGTGTGAATATATAAACCACCCTTGTTTTCTAGTAGCTAGGCTAAGCATGGCATGGCAACTTATCTTTAGAATTCTCCTAGCAATTCTAGCATTCTATTCTAAATAGGTTTCCCATCATCAATTGACAAAAGTAGCATGCAAGTCCTAACAAAATATATCTAATGCAAGTATAAAATATAGGTATGGAATATTCATGAAGATATCACTTGCCTTGGTAGTGTGGAGTAGCACTCGTCACAATCACAATCACTAGCAAAATCTACACACAAAGTTATAGCACACAATTACACACAAATATATACAAACAAAAATATTATGAATGCATGCATGCATGAATCTACCAAGTGATGATTTTTGAAAACTCAACCAAGCAAGTGCATGAATACAAAAACTAAATAAGTCACAAAATAGCCAAGACAACTTAAATAGCCCTAAAAATAAAATACTAAACTAAACTTATATTCAAAAGGCCTCAAACAAGTCTCTGCAATTTAAGCACATCTAATGGTTACTATTTGCTAAACAAAAGGATAGGCAGAAAGGTCTTGTTTTCTGAATCAGTATAAAGTTTGCAAAATTCTAACGTGATTCAAAAGATATAAACATTTGAATTTGGATCAAATTACGGTTTTAAATCTATTTTCAGATCTAACTTAGCCACGCGTCATGCTCTTATTACCCGTCGTTTACGCTGGATCGAGCTCCACCGTAGGATCTAAATGAAAACTGGCTCAGATCGCGTGCCGCTTGAGTTAAGTGGATCTATCCTAGCGCTTCGTCTGATCTAATTGTTGCTATTTCTCGCAAGCTGGCGGCGGGCGGTGGCTACCGGCAGGCTGTCGGTCGATGGCGTTGCCGATCTGACGGAGAGGAGAAGGAGGTAGCTCACCGGGCTCGAGAGGTCACGGCGGCTTCGTCGTACTGCGGTTGGTCAAGGCGCTCGAACGGCTGCGATTGCTCACCGGAGTTAAATGGCGGCGTCGGTCGTCAGGTGGTCGTCGTGGGCGTCGCTGTGGATCACCCAAAGGCAAAGCGAGACACGGTTAGATTCACGGTCAAGCGAAGTAGTGGCGTGAAGCGGAAGCGAGGCGGTATGTACCTTCGGAAAAACTTCGTCGGAGTAGATGTCGCCGTCGGTGCTCGCGGTGTCAAGTGGAACCGGCGACACAAGCGATGAGACGGACTAGTGAGGTCGGAAGTGCGCCAAGACATCTTGAGTCAGATTAGCAAACGAGAAGCGGAGGGCTCTGGACTCACGGAATCGATCGTCGGAGAGAGGCTCTGTCTGGCGGGGCAAAGCTGATTGAGGGACACTGGTGGCGGAGTGAGTGAGGTGTTTGGGGAAAAAGATCATGCGAGAGGATCTTATAGCCGGGAATCGGCGAAGCGTCGAGGATAAATGCCCATTTACGCGGCGCCATTACGGCCATCACCTTTGCTGCGGCGTGGTCGTCGGGCGGTCTGGGGAAAACGAGGCGGCGTGGACGGGCCGCTTCGTTAGCGAAGAGTGCGAGTGGCGGTGGGGTCTGTCGGCGACTTAACGTCGTCTTCATGCGTGTGAGAAGAAAAGGAGATCCCGGGTGGGCTCGTGGGCTTGTTTTTCTTTGGGCAAGATTCTGGCCGCTCAGCCCTTTTCTTTTCTTTAGGCCTTTTCTTTTTCTAATTCCATTTTCTGAATAGAATTTGATATGAATTCAAATCCTTTTGAATTCAAACTGCTTTGGGGATTTTTGCAGGGTTTTGTGGGTTCATAAACAATCAAATATCCTAGTGGTTACCTTGCAAAGGCTTAGACAAGCTTGGGTTTCAAAATAAACAGAGACAATTTGCAAATATTTGAAATAGGGGTTTGAAACTATTTCTAAATTTGGAATCTTGGGTTTAAATGCTACTCCTAATCTTTCCAATCATGGAGGCAAGCAAACAAGGTCATGGACAAACAAATCCCAAAGGGTGGTGGCCAATTGAGACAATTTGCCCACATGAAATCATAGCTCAAACTTCTTCCTCTAAATGATTTTGAGAAAAACCCTATATGAATGAATGATGCAAGGATGAAATGAATGAGTTTTTGAAACATGATTTTTGGGATGTTACAAATCTAACCCCCTTAAAATGAATCTCGCCCTCGAGATTGGATTAGCTAACAAATAGGTGAGGTGGTCTTTAGAAGATCGTCTTCTCTTTCCCATGTAGCTTCTTCTTCGGAATGATGGTTCCATTGTACTTTGCAAAACTTGATGGTTTTTGTCCTTGTGACTCTTTCTATGGTCTCAAGAATCTTGACAGGCTTTTCTTCATAGGTGAGATCACTTTCTAGTTGAACTTCTTCCAAAGATATGGTATCTTTCAAAGATGTTTCTTCCATTTTAGGTGACATTTCTTGAGTGGCTCACATGAAAAACATTATGGATTTGCTAATAAAGATCTTTGGCGATTCGATTTCATGTCTGACTTCTCCCTTGCGACTTAGTATGTTGAATGGTCCTACATATCTTGGTGCTAACTTTCCTTTGACTCCAAATCTTTTTACTCCACGAGTAGTGATACTCTAAGATAAGCTCTATCCCCAACCGTAGTGACTTCTCTCGCTTAGCATCTGCGTAGCTTTTACTGTCGAGGCTGCTATCTTCAATCTGTCTCTAACCAATTTGACCTTTTCTTGGCGTCTTTGATAAGATCTGATCCAAACAAACTTCTTTCTCCACACCATTCCATAGCAATGGGGTGGTACACTTTCTTCCGTATAGAGACTCGAATGGTGCCATCCCAATACTAGATTGGTGATTTGTTGTTGTAAGAGAACTTCTGCGTAAGGCGGACTTTCATCCCAACTTGCCCCATAGTCTAGGGCACATGCCCTCAACATGTCTTCAAGAATTTGATTAGTCCTTTCTGTTTGTCCATCGGTTTGAGGATGAAAGCAGTGCTGAATTCAACCTCGTTCCTAGAGATTCATGAAGCTGTCTCCAAAAGTGAGAAGTGAATTGAGTTCCTCTATCGGACACAATACTCTTAGGTACTCCGTGAAGGCATACAATTCTGCTCATGTAGATTTTGGCTAACTTTGCCTTTGGTATAAGTTGTCTTTACGGGTATAAAATGAGCCACTTTAGTTAGGCGATCTACTACTACCGTATGGAATCATACCTGACCTGGTCCTTGGTAATCCGGTAATGAAATCCATACCAATATTTTCCCACTTCCATTCAGGAATAGGCATTGGTTGAAGCAAACTGCTGGTTTCGATGCTCGCTTTCACTCTACTACACGTCACACAAGGCAATGTGTTCGCGATGTCCCTTTTAAGATTGTTCCACAAAACCTTTCTTTCATATCCATATACATTTTGGTGTTTCCGGGTGAATAGAATACGGAGAGTTATGGGCTTCTTGTAAAATCAGTTTCCGCATTTCCGGATCTTGTGGAACACAAATCGTTTCTCGTGCCATAAAGTACCTTGTTAGTCCATATGGAAACTTTTAGCTTTCCTTGGCTAATCCTTTCCTTGATCTCTTGATCTCTTTATCCGTCTTTTGGGCTTCTTTAATCTTATCCAGCAGTGGGTTGAACATCCAAAGACATGAGATGTCCTTCCACAATCTCAACCTGAGTTCCTTGAATTGCTTACACAAGTCATCGGCAATTCACCTTTGGTAAGGCCATTTACAAGCGCTTTACGACTTAGGGCATCTGCTACTACATTTGCTTTAGGGTGGTATTGCAAATTCAAGTCGTAATCCTTGATAAGTTCTAGCCATCTTCTTTGTCTCATATTGATCTCCTTACGGGTGAAGATATATTTCAAGCTTTTATGGTGGTGAATACTTCACAATGTTTTCCCAAAGGTAATGTCTCCATGTTTTGAGTGCATGGACTACAATGACTAACTCTAAATCATGAGTAGGATAATTTACTTCATGAGTTTTGAGTTGTCTCGAGGCATAAGCCACAACTTTTCCGCCTTGCATAAGTCTGGCACCTAATCCTTGATGAGAAGCATCACAATATACTTGGAAATCCTTTTCCAAATCTGGTAAACCTGATCTTTGGTCTTGACACAAGTCTCTTCTTTAATTCTTGAAAGCTGAGTTCACATCCTTGAGACCAAGCAAATTTCTTATCTTTCTTTAACAATTACATCATTGGTTTAGCAACCTTAGAAAAATTTCAATGAATCTTACATAGTAACACCTAAACCAAAGGAAACTACGAACCTCTTTTACATTCTTAGGAGATTCCCATTACATCACAGTAGAAACTTTAGCGGGATCAATGCTACACCATCCTTTGTCATAACATGACCAAGAAATCAACTTCCTCTAACCAAAACTCACACTTGCTGAATTTGGCATAAAGCTTATGTTCCTTAGTTTCTCAAGTATCAAGCGTAGATGTCTTTCATGCTCTTCCTTGCTCTTGGAGTAGACTAAGATGTCATCGATGAAAGCGACAACGAACTTGTCGAGAAATTCCATGAACACTTTGTTCATCATATTCATGAAGTATCTTGGGGCGTTGGTTAAACCAAAGGCATCACGGTGTACTCATACAATCCATACCTCGTGGTAAATGCTGTTTTAGGTATGTCTTGCTCTCTTATCTTGAGTTGAAAATAGCGACCGAAGATCAATCTTGAGAACACACATGCTCCTTCTAGCTGATCAAACAAGTCATTTATTCTTGGCAAAGGATACTTGTTCTTGATGGTTACCTCGTTGAGAGAGCGGTAATCTATGCATAACCTTTGAGTTACATCTCTCTTTTCTACAAACAAAATGGAGCTCCCCAAGATGAAGAACTTGGCTGGATGAATCCTTTACGCAATTGTTCTCCAAGTTGTTTCTTGAGTTCCTTAAGTTAAATCAACTGACATTTTATAAGGCTTTTTGCCCTTGGTCGAACCTGGTTCCAAATCTATTATAAACTCCACATCTCTATCTGGTGGCATTCCGGTAACTCTTAGGAACACATCCGGATACTCACACCTAATTAGCACCTTGTCCATGCTAACCTTATAAGAGAATTTAGCTTGCTTCCTTTAGATTTAAATTTGGACTTAAATGTTATCCTCTTACCTTGAGGTTGTGAGTGAAATTGCGATTTGCACAATCTAGTACTCCCTCATACTTAGCCATCCAATCCATTCCCAAAATTACATCCAATCCTTGGGAATTTAGGATTATTAGGTTTCTGAAACTTATGTTTTCCGATCTCTATGACTAGATCCCGGCATCCAAGACTCACTATCATATCCCCTCGGAGAGCTAACTTTTATCGGACACCAATGTTTTCGATGCAAACCCATTTATATCAACAAACGCTTTTGATATGAATGAATGAGATGCACCAGTGTCAAAGAGTACAAATGCTGAGATGGAATTGAGTCTGAACTTACCGGACAGCGGCATCGGGTTCTTCATAGACCTCCTCCACATTGATGTGGTTAACTGTCCTTCTGAAAATGATTGGGCTTGTTAGGTCCTTCAACGTTCTTCTCGGGGCACTCATTAGCATAATGCCGACTTCTTGCATTTGAAGCATTCAACTTTGTTGTCCTTCTTAGGTTGACTTCCACTTCCACTTCCACTATGGTGGCTCTTATATCCACTCTTGTGGTTCTTGTACTTATCATTGTCATGGCTGCGATGATGCTTGTTGTCATAATGGTTGTGGTTGTGGTGCTTGTTAAACTTCCCATGCTTGTGGGATCTGGTGACACTATCATCATAGTGAGATTGTTTATGAGGCGATCCCGAGCTATGCTTGTCGGTGTTTCCTCTTTCTACTCTCAACTTGCTTCATTTTATTCTCCACAATAACAGCCTTGTCACCTGTGACGATAAGTTGGAACATATGCCATAGGCATTTGATTCAGTTCGTCATTCAAGCCTTCGAAACTTTTCCTTCATCTTGGCATCGTGTCAACCTCATCCGGTGCATAAGCGCCAAATTGTTGAACTCTTCAATATATTGACCCACTATTTGTGGTGGCGGCCTTCAGTTGTGAAATTCCTTCTTTTCAGGCTCATCATTCTGGTGAGATATGTGTAGTCTGAAAGCCATCTTCAAAGATAGCCCAAGTCACTTCATCAATAGGCGTGGTAATGGAAGTTGTCCCACCATCGCGGCTGGTCCTTCAATGATGTCTGCGAACGACCTTTTCAGCATCTGCATCCCACGGTCACTAAGTCTTTGTTCACGAGCGTAGCCAATCATTGGCCACCATGGGATCGGTCGTTCCGAAAACTTAGGCGGCCTCGGGGCGAAATCTGGTGAGCATATCAAAACACGGAGGGTTGTTGTTGTTGTTGTTGTTATTGTTATTGGGGTTGTTGTTGTTGTTACGGTTACGGATGAGCGTCGTCATCATTTGCATAAAGCGTGTTTGCGCATTCATCATTTGTTGCATTTCGGGGTAATGTTGGGGTTGGGGTTGGTGTTTGCTTGTGACGGGGAGGCATCGTGGTTTATTCATATAGAGATAAGAATGAGATACCCTTACATGATTTATGCACAATACATCACACAAGCGGACATATAGCATGCAACACAAGGATAAAGCTAAACAACAAGATAACAAAAGTCTCAAAGTACAAACACACAAGTGGCAAGCCATCCACATGTCGGATGGTCCAACAATAAGTTCACAAATAACAAGTGCGGTAAATAAAGATAAGCGAGTAGTCAAATCTACTAAATCGGCATCAATCTCCTCCTCGACAAAGGTAAGACCTGCGTTCTCCATTGCGGTCTTGTTCTCCTCGATGGTAGTGGTCAAAGAGTCGATCTTGGCCTTGAGAGCCCTCTTAGGGCAAGCCTCTCAATCCTTTGTCTGCTGCTTTGCTCTAACTCGAAGTCCTTGGACTGCAGTTCCTCGGTCATATCACGAATCCTTTTGTTCCTATCCTGGACACGCTTCTCTTGACTCTTGAACTTACGGTCTTGGGTCTCGAACTTCGTCTCCATCTCCTTGACTATCTCGTCCTGCTGTGCAAAGAGCACATCCTTCTCATGGCTGCACAGGCTCGTCATTACTAAGCATGGCGTTGGTCCTATCGGTATCCACGTGCCTAATAAGAGTCTCTAAGTCCTGGAGGTGCAGGCGTATCGGCTCTGCTGTGACCTCGAGTCGTCCTCAAAGTCGATGGACTCTCCGTCGTCATCACGCCTTCAAGGCGTGGAAGTGAGTGCCTCTAACCTGTCGGGAGTGACGTCCTAACAGTCGTCCTATCAGATCCTGCATGACAACCTCTATGCCTCTCTCCCTGTCATCGTGCATAAGCTTGAAGACCATGGCCTCCGTAGTAGGCTCAGTCTGGCGTCCTGGCTGGTTCACCTTGAAGCCCCAAAGGTCCTTCCTCTCAAACTTGGTGAGTGGGTGCACCGTAATGATAGGAAGAGGGAGATCGAGTAAAGTAGTAAGCTCTACGATCGAGGACCAAAGCAGGTAACCTGGAACTCCTCAGCAGTCTTGATGGCAATAGGCATCTATTTATAAGATTGAAAAAGTTAGAACAACACAATTTAAGATAAACAAGACAAACATTCAAACACATTCTTGGGACACACAAAAATTATACAAGTCATGCATACAAGAATCCATTACATCAACCAAGGTTCAAACTTATTTAAGGTATCCTTTTGGAAAATAAGGTGATAGGTGGTGGTCCAACTAACGAAGTGCGCTTACAGTCCTATCTCATTGGATCTGGTGGCTAACACAATGTTCCTAGTGGCAATCACCCTATCTTGTTCACATGCTTCTATCACTAAGTCTATAATATCTCCTCTTAAGGATTGGTTGGTGATTTCCAACTCTTGGGTATGTTCCTTCTCTTTCTCTAAGTCTTTTTGGAGGTTGAGCATCTTGCACTTGACTCTAGCACTTAGTTCCTTGATAGTCTTCCAAGCTGCTTCTTTTGCTGAATCAAAGAATGTGGTGTGCATAAAAGTGTTGGTGTACATGCAGAAGCCCTTTTCTTTGTGGTTGTCTTCCTTATTCTTGTACAAGTGAAGTTGCACCCACCAATACTCCACTCCATCCTCCATCCTTTGGAAAGCCTTTGTACACCTTTCTTCCATGTACTCCCATGGTTTCCATGAGGTCCTTGAGAATCTTGGGAAACTCAGTCTCACACTCCAAAGTCATGGTCATGAGTGGTCCTTTCTTCACGGCTTAGTTGTGGAGTTCATCTACAAATAGAGATGAGAATGAGAAGATTAGAAAAGTTTACGAGAAGGATAGACAAGTGTAGAAGAAGTTAAAATTTTCCTTAGTGGTTTCCAATCCTAGGGTCATAATCCTACAGGCAACACAGTGCTCTGATACCATCTGTAAGATCCCTCCTTATTAAAGGAAAAGATCCCTGTGATTGCAATGCTAGTCCACAGATCAATGCTAGCATCCACAGTTTAAGATGAAGTACATAGATACAAAAGGTCGTTTATTACAGTCATTCGGAGATAAAACATAGTCTTTTACAACTCATGCCAAAAGGCCTAATACAAGAGTTTATGGAATATGTAAATAAACATAAGTCTTCATCTTCATGTGCCACAGCAAGCATGTTGAGTGTAGACTCATGACTCCTATTCATCATCAGAGTAACCTGCAACATCATAAGTTACAGCCACAAGGGTCAATACTTTGGAATAGTATTGGCAAGTGATACCTTAGTATATATTTAAGTGGACTATAATACTATATGCATTTGGCTGGTGGAGCTTAGGCTTGCATTGCTCAAAATAGATTTTTCCTTAACTTTTGAAAATACTAAATTTTTGTTTGGCAAAGACTATCCCAAGGTATCTACCAATCAGAGACTGAAGATCCACTCCAGGCATCTACCAATCAAAGACTGAAGATCCTTTAACCCTTGTTCACCCACAAGTTTTATTTAGAAATTGGAGTGATGAGATTCTTGAAGTTTCCATGTCTTGATGCTCAAATTGTCCTTTACCAGGGACATGGCTAAGTACTTAGGTTTTACACTCTGCAGAGGTGGTGCACTTTCCCCACAAGCCTTGGTTTCCCAAGACATGATCCTTCAGTAGCCTTTCCTTAGTCAAATGGACGCGCTCCAACCTATCAACCCATCTACCACCCACTGTCCAAAAGACTAAGTTCCGGCATCCTAAGATCATGGCGAGCCCATATTACCAAGTGGTTGCACTTGAAGCTTCTCAACATTTGACAACTCAAATCTCTTTGTTCTGGGTGGCCATCCACAAGTGAGATACACAAGGTTCACAGTACCCTGGCCTTGTGTAACCACTCAACATATCCCATTCTTTCCATTCCACCCGGTGATTCATTAACTTAGTTGTTTTGTTAAATAAAAACAAGTCCTTAGACTTAGAATATTTTTCCATAGTGTGAATATATAAACCTCCCTTGTTTTCTAGTAGCTAGGCTAAGCATGGCATGGCAACTTATCTTTAGAATTCTCCTAGCAATTCTAGAATTCTATTCTAAATAGGATTTCCCATCATCAATTGACAAAGTAGCATGCAAGTCCTAACAAAATATATCTAATGCAAGTATAAAATATAGGTATGGAATATTCATGAAGATATCACTTGCCTTGGTAGTGTGGAGAGTAGCACTCGTCACAATCACAATCACTAGCAAAATCTACACACAAAGTTATAGCACACAATTACACACAAATATATACAAACAAAAATATTATGAATGCATGCATGCATGAATCTACCAAGTGATGATTTTGAAAACTCAACCAAGCAAGTGCATGAATACAAAAACTAAACAAGTCACAAAATAGCCAAGGCAACTTAAATAGCCCTAAAAATAAAATACTAAACTAAACTTATATTCAAAAGGCCTCAAACAAGTCTCTGCAATTTAAGCACATCTAATGGTTACTATTTGCTAAACAAAAGGATAGGCAGAAAGGTCTTGTTTTCTGAATCAACGGTATAAAGTTTGCAAAATTCTAACGTGGGATTCAAAAGATATAAACATTTGAATTTGGATCAAATTTCTGGTTTTAAATCTATTTTCAGATCTAACTTAGCCGCGTCATGCTCTTATTCGCCCGTACCGTTTACCTTTGGATCGAGCTCCACCGTAGGATCTAAATGAAAACTAGCGGCTCAGATCGCGTACGCTTGGGGTTAAGTGGATCTATCCTAGCGCTACGTCTGAATCTAACGGCTGCTATTTCTACGGCCAAGCTGGCGGCGGCGGTAGCTCTGCGGCGGAAGCGGTCGATGGCGTTACCGATGATGCGAGCGGAGAGGAGAAGGATGAGTAGCTCACCGGGCTCGAGAGGTCACGGCGGCTTCGTCGTACTGCGGTTGGTCAAGGCGCTCGCACGGCTGCGATTGCTCACCGGAGTTAAATGGCGGCGTCGGGTGCGTCGGTGGTCGTGGGCGTCGGTGGATCACCCCAAGGCAAGCGAGACACGGTTAGATTCACGGTCAAGCAGTAGTGGCGTGAAGCGGAAAAGCGGCGGTCTATACCTTCCGGAAAAACTTCGTCGGAGTAGATGTCGCGTCGGTGCGCGGTGTCAAGTGGAACCGGCGACACAGGCGATACAAGACGGACTAGTGAGGTCGAGGTGCGCCAAGACATGCTGAGTCAGATTGTAAGAACGAGAAGCGAGGGAGCTCGACTCACCGGAATCGATCGTCGGAGAGGCTCTGTCTGCGGCGGGCAAAGCTGATTGAGACAGCCTGGTGGCGGAGTGAGTGAGGTGTTTGGGGAAAAAGATCACGAGGCGAGAGGATCTTATAGCGGGGAATCGACAGAAACGCTCGAGGATAAATGCCCATTTACGCCGCCATTACCGCCATCATCGCTGCAGCGGCGTGGTCGTCGGCGCGATCTGGGGAAAACGAGGCGGCGTGGACCGGCCCGCTTCGTCAGCGAAGAGTCGAGGTGGCGGGGGTCTGTCTGTCAGCGACTTAACGTCTTCAGCGGCGTGAGAAGGAAAAGGAGATCCACAGGTGGGCTCATTTGGGCTTGTTTTGTCTGGGCAGATTCTGCCGCCGCCCTTTCTTTCTTTCTTTAGGCCTTTTCTTTTTCTAATTCCATTTTCTGAATAGAATTTGATATGAATTCAAATCCTTTTGAATTCAAACTGCTTGGGGGATTTCTGTAGGGTTCTGTGGGTTCATAAACAATCAAATATCCTAGTGGTTACCTTGCAAAGGCTTAGACAAGCTTGGGTTCCAAAATAAACAGAGATTTGCTCTAGTTGCAAATATTTGAAATAGGGGTTTGAAACTATTTCTATATTTGGAATCTTGGGTTTAAATGCTACTCCTAATCTTTCCAATCATGGAGGCAAGCAAACAAGGTCATGGACAAACAAATCCCAAAGGGTGGTGGCCAATTGAGACAATTTGCCCACATGAAATCATAGCTCAAACTTCTGCCTCTAAATGATTTTGAGAAAAACCCTATATGAATGAATGATGCAAGGATGAAATGAATGAGTTTTTGAAACATGATTTTTGGGATGTTACAGTTCTTTTCACAACCACCTATGGATCCACCAGTGTCATTGCATGTGTGCTTTTTTACTAACAACAACCAGAGTCATTGCATGTGTGTTCTCTTCAGAGACCACACATGGATCCACCAGTGTCATTGCATGTGTGTTCTTTTTACTAACAACAACCAGAGTCATTGCATGTGTGTTCTTTCACATACCACATATGGATCCACCAGTCATTGAAATGTGTGTTCTTTTCACAATCCACATGGATCCACTAGTGTCATTGCATGTGTGTTCTTTTTACTAACAACAACTGGAGTCATTGCATGTGTGTTCTTTTCACATACCACATATGGATCCACTAGTGTCATTGCATGTGTGTTCTTTTTACTAACAACAACCAGAGTCATTGCATGTGTGTTCTTTCCACATACCACATATGGATCCACCAGTGTCATTGCATGTGTGTTCTCTTTACTAACAATCCACAGTCATTAGTGTCATTGCATGTGTGTTCTTTTCACATACCACATATGGATCCACCAGTGTCATTGCATGTGTGTTCTTTTCACATACCACACATGGATCCACCAGTGTCATTACATGTGTGTTCTTTTTACTAACAACAACCAGAGTCATTGCATGTGTGTTCTTTTCACATACCACATATGGATCCACCAGTGTCATTGCATGTGTGTTCTTTTTACATACCACACATGGATCCACCAGTGTCATTGCATGTGTGTTCTTTTTACTAACAACAACCAGAGTCATTGCATGTGTGTTCTTTTCACAATCCACCTACGGATCCACCAGTGTCATTTCATGTGTGTTCTTTTCACATACCACATATGGATCCACCAGATTCATTGCATTGTTGTTCTTTTCACAATCCACCTATGGATCCACCAGTGTCATTGCATGTGTGCTTTTTTACTAACAACAACCATAGTCATTGCATGTGTGTTCTCTTTAGAGACCACACATGGATCCACCAGTGTCATTGCATGTGTGTTCTTTTTTACTAACAACAACGAGAGTCATTTCATGTGTGTTCTTTTCACATACCACATATGGATCCACCAGTGTCATTGCATGTGTGTTCTTTTCACATTCCACATATGGATCCACTAGTGTCATTGCATGTGTGTTCTTTTTACTAACAACAACCAGAGTCATTGCATGTGTTCTCTTCACATAGCACATATGGATCCACCAGTGTCATTGCATGTGTGCTCTTTTCACAATCCACATATGGATCCACCAGTGTCTTGCATGTGCATTCTTTTTACTAACAACAACCGGAGTCATTGCATGCGTGTTCTTTTCACATACCACATATGGATCCACCAGTGCCATTGCATGTGTGCTTTTTTACTAACAACAACCAGAGTCATGGCATGTGTGTTTTCTTCAGAGACCACACATGGATCCACCAGTGTCATTGCATGTGTGTTCTTTTTACTAAAAACAACCAGAGTAATTTCATGTGTGGTCTTTTCACATACCACATATGGATCCACCAGTGTCATTGCATGTGTGTTCTTTTCACAATCCACCTATGGATCCACCAGTGTCATTGCATGTGTGCTTTTTTTACTAACAACAACCAGAGTCATTGCATGTGTGTTATCTTTAGAGACCACACATGGATCCACCAGTGTCATTGCATGTGTGTTCTTTTTACTAACAACAACCAGAGTCATTGCATGTGTGTTCTTTTCACAATCCACCTACGGATCCACCAGTGTCATTTCATGTGTGTTCTTTTCACATACCACATATGGATCCACCAGTGTCATTGCATGTGTGTTCTTTTCACAATCCACCTATGGATCCACCAGTGTCATTGGATGTGTGCTTTTTTACTAACAACAACCATAGTCATTGCATGTGTGTTCTCTTTAGAAACCACACATGGATCCACCAGTGTCATTACATGTGTGTTCTTTTTTACTAACAACAACGAGAGTCATTTCAGATGTGTCTTTTCACATACCACATATGGATCCACCAGTGTCATTGCATGTGTGTTCTTTTCACAATCCACATATGGATCCACCAGTGTGATTGCATGTGTGCTCTTTTTACTAACAACAACCAGAGTCATTGCATGTGTGTTCTCTTCACATAGCACATATGGATCCACCAATGTCATTGCATGTGTGCTCTTTTCACAATCCACATATGGATCCACCAGTGTCTTGCATGTGCATTCTTTTTACTAACAACAACCGGAGTAATTGCATGTGTGTTCTTTTCACCATCCACCTACGGAACTACCAGTGTCATTGCATGTGTGCTCTTTTTACTAACAACAACCAGAGTCATTGCATGTGTGTTCTCTTCAGAGACCACACATGGATCCACCAGTGTCATTGCATGTGTGTTCTTTTTACTAACAACAACTAGAGTCATTGAAATGTGTTTTCTTTTCACATACCACATATGGATCCACGTCATTGCATGTGTGTTCTTTTCACAATCCACATATGGATCCACCAGTGTCATTACATGTGTGTTCTTTTCACAACCACCTATGGATCCACCTGTGTCATTGCATGTGTCCTTTTTTTACTAACAACAACTAGAGTCATTGCATGTGTGTTCTCATCAGAGACCACACATGGATCCACAAGTGTCATTGCATGTGTGTTCTTTTTAATAACAACAACCAGAGTAATTTCATGTGTGGTCTTTTCACATACCACATATGGATCCACCAGTGTCATTGCATGTGTGTTCTTTTCACAATCCACCTATGGATCCACCAGTGTCATTGCATGTGTGCTTTTTTTACTAACAACAACCAGAGTCATTGCATGTGTGTTGTCTTTAGAGACCACACATGGATCCACCAGCATAATTGCATGTGTGTTCTTTTTACTAACAACAACCAGAGTCATTGAAATGTGTGTTCTCTTTAGAGACCACACATGGATCCACTAGTGTCATTGCATGTGTGTTCTTTTTACTAACAACAACCAGAGTCATTGCATGTGTGTTATTTTCACATACCACATATGGATCCACCAATGTCATTGAAATGTGTGTTATTTTCACATGCCACATATGGATCCACCAGTGTCATTACATGTGTTTTCTTTTTACTAACAACAACGGGAGTCATTGAATGTGTGTTCTTTTCACATACCACATATGGATCCACTAGTGTCATTGCATGTGTGTTCTTTTTACTAACAACAACCAGAGTCATTTCATGTGTGGTCTTTTCACATACCACATATGGATCCACCAGTGTCATTGGATGTGTGTTCTTTTCACAATCCACCTATGCATCCACCAGTGTCATTGCATATGTGCTTTTTTACTAACAACCAGAGTCATTGCATGTGTGTTGTCTTTAGAGACCACACATGGATCCACCAGCATCATTGCATGTGTGTTCTTTTTACTAACAACAACCAAAGTCATTGAAATGTGTGTTCTCTTCAGAGACCACACATGGATCCACCAGTGTCATTGCATGTGTGTTCTTTTTACTAACAACAACCAGAGTCATTGCATGTGTGTTATTTTCACATACCACATATGGATCCACCAGTGTCATTGAAATGTGTGTTATTTTCACATACCACATATGGATCCACCAGTGTCATTACATGTGTGTTCTTTTTACTAACAACAACTGGAGTCATTGCATGTGTGTTCTTTTCACATACCACATATGGATCCACTAGTGTCATTGCATGTGTGCTCTTTTCACAATCCACCTATGGATCCACCAGTGTCATTGCATGTGTGTTCTTTTTACTAACAACAACCAAAGTCAATGCATGTGTCTTCTTTTCACATACCACATATCGATCCACCATTGGCATTGCATGTGTGTTGTTTCAACAATCCACCTATGCATCCACTAGTGTCATTGCATGTGTGCTCTTTTTACTAACAACCAGAGTTATTGCATGTATGTTCTCTTCAAAGACCACACATGGATCCACCAGTGTCATTGCATGTGTGTTCTTTTTACTAACAACAACCAGAGTCATTTCATGTGTGTTCTTTTCACATACCACATATGGATCCACCAGTGTCATTGAAATGTGTGTTCTCTTTAGAGACCACACATGGATCCACCAGTGTCATTGCATGTGTGTTCTTTTTACTAACAACAACCAGAGTCATTGCATGTGTGTTCTTTTCACAATCCACCTACGGATCCACCAGTGTCATTTCATGTGTGTTCTTTTCACATACCACATATGGATCCACCAGTGTCATTGCATTGTTGTTCTTTTCACAATCCACCTATGGATCCACCAGTGTCATTGCATGTGTGCTTTTTTACTAACAACAACCATAGTCATTGCATGTGTGTTCTCTTTAGAGACCACACATGGATCCACCAGTGTCATTGCATGTGTGTTCTTTTTTACTAACAACAACGAGAGTCATTTCAGATGTGTTCTTTTCACATACCACATATGGATCCACCAGTGTCATTGCATGTGTGTTCTTTTTTACTAACAACAACGAGAGTCATTTCAGATGTGTTCTTTTCACATACCACATATGGATCCACCAGTGTCATTGCATGTGTGTTCTTTTCACAATCCACATATGGATCCACCAGTGTGATTGCATGTGTGCTCTTTTTACTAACAACAACCAGAGTCATTGCATGTGTGTTCTCTTCACATAGCACATATGGATCCACCAGTGTCATTGCATGTGTGCTCTTTTCACAATCCACATATGGATCCACCAGTGTCTTGCATGTGCATTCTTTTTACTAACAACAACCGGAGTCATTGCATGCGTGTTCTTTTCACATACCACATATGGATCCACCAGTGCCATTGCATGTGTGCTTTTTTACTAACAACAACCAGAGTCATGGCATGTGTGTTTTCTTCAGAGACCACACATGGATCCACCAGTGTCATTGCATGTGTGTTCTTTTTACTAACAACAACCAGAGTCATTTCGTGTGTGTTCTTTTCACATACCACATATGGATCCACCAGTGTCATTGCATGTGTGTTCTTTTCACAATCCACCTACGGATCCACCAGTGTCTTAGCATGTGTGCTCTTTTTACTAACAACAACCAGAGTCATTGCATGTGTGTTCTCTTCAGAGACCACACATGGATCCACCAATGTCATTGCATGTGTGTTCTTTTTACTAACAACAACTAGAGTCATTGAAATGTGTGTTCTTTTCACATACCACATATGGATCCACCAGTGTCATTGCATGTGTGTTCTTTTCACAATCCACATATGGATCCACCAGTGTCATTGCATGTGTGTTCTTTTCACAATCCACCTATGGATCCACCAGTGTCATTGCATGTGTGCTTTTTTACTAACAACAACCATAGTCATTGCATGTGTGTTCTCTTTAGAGACCACACATGGATCCACCAGTGTCATTGCATGTGTGTTCTTTTTACTAACAACAACGAGTGTCATTTCAGATTTGGTCTTTTCACATACCACATATGGATCCACTAGTGTCATTGCATGTGTGTTCTTTTCACAATCCAAATATGGATCCACCAGTGTGATTGCATGTGTGCTCTTTTTACTAACAACAACCAGAGTCATTGCATGTGTGTTCTCTTCACATAGCACATATGGATCCACAAGTGTCATTGCACGTGTCCTCTTTTCACAATCCACATATGCATCCACCAGTGTCATTGCATGTGCATTCTTTTTAGTAACAACAACCGGAGTCATTGCATGTGTGTTCTTTTCACATACCACATATGGATCCACCAGTGTCATTGCATGTGTGCTTTTTTACTAACAACAACCAGAGTCATTGCATGTGTGTTCTCTTCAGAGACCACACATGGATCCACCAGTGTCATTGCATGTGTGTTCTTTTTACTAACAACAACCAGAGTCATTTCATGTGTGTTCTTTTCACATACCACATATGGATCCACCAGTGTCATTGCATGTGTGTTCTTTTCACAATCCACCTACGGATCCACCAGTGTCATTGCATGTGTGCTCTTTTTACTTACAACAACCAGAGTCATTGCAGGTGTGTTCTCTTCAGAGACCACACATGGATCCACCAGTGTCATTGCATGTGTGTTCTTTTTACTAACAACAACTAGAGTCATTGAAATGTGTGTTCTTTTCACATACCACATATGGATCCACCAGTGTCATTGCATGTGTGTTCTTTTTACTAACAACAACCAGAGTCATTGCATGTGTGTTATTTTCACATACCACATATGGATCCACCAGTGTCATTGAAATGTGTGTTATTTTCACCTACCACATATGGATCCACCAGTGTCATTACATGTGTGTTTTTTTATTAACAACAACTAGAGTCATTGCATTTGTGTTCTTTTCACATACCACATATGGATCCACGAGTGTCATTGCATGTGTGCTCTTTTCACAATCCACCTATGGATCCACCAGTGTCATTGCATGTGTGTTCTTTTTACTAACAATAACCAAAGTCAATGCATGTGTGTTCTTTTCACATACCACATATGGATCCACCATTGGCATTTCATGTGTGTTCTTTCAACAATCCACCTATGCATCCACCAGTGTCATTGCATGTGTGCTCTTTTTACTAACAACCAGAGTTATTGCATGTATGTTCTTTTCAAAGACCACACATGGATCCACCAGTGTCATTGCATGTGTGTTCTTTTTACTAACAACAACCAGAGTCATTTCATGTGTGTTCTTTTCACACACCACATATGGATCCACCAGTGTCATTGAAATGTGTGTTCTCTTTAGAGACCACACATGGATCCACAAGTGTCATTGCATGTGTGTTCTTTTTACTAACAACAACCAGAGTCATTGCATGTGTGTTCTTTTCACAATCCACCTACGGATCCACCAGTGTCATTTCATGTGTGTTCTTTTCACATACCACATATGGATCCACCAGTGTCATTGCATGTGTGTTCTTTTCACAATCCACCTATGGATCCACCAGTGTCATTGCATGTGTGCTTTTTTACTAACAACAACCATAGTCATTGCATGTGTGTTCTCTTTAGAGACCACACATGGATCCACCAGTGTCATTGCATGTGTGTTCTTTTTTACTAACAACAACGAGAGTCATTTCAGATGTGTTCTTTTCACATACCACATATGGATCCACCAGTGTCATTGCATGTGTGTTCTTTTCACAATCCACATATGGATCCACCAGTGTGATTGCATGTGTGCTCTTTTTACTAACAAAAACCAGAGTCATTGCATGTGTGTTCTCTTCACATAGCACATATGGATCCACCAGTGTAATTGCATGTGTGCTCTTTTCACAATCCACATATGGATCCACCAGTGTCTTGCATGTGCATTCTTTTTACTAACAACAACCGGAGTCATTGCATGTGTGTTCTTTTCACATACCACATATGGATCCACCAGTGCCATTGCATGTGTGCTTTTTTACTAACAACAACCAGAGTCATTGCATGTGTGTTTTCTTCAGACACCACACATGGATCCACCAGTGTCATTGCATGTGTGTTCTTTTTACTAACAACAACCAGATTCATTTCATGTGTGTTCTTTTCACATACCACATATGTATCCACCAGTGTCATTGCATGTGTGTTCTTTTCACAATCCACCTACGGATCCACCAGTGTCATTGCATGTGTGCTCTTTTTACTAACAACAACCAGAGTCATTGCATGTGTGTTTCTTGAGACCACACATGGATCCACCAGTGTCATTGCATGTGTGTTCTTTTTACTAACAACAACTAGAGTCATTGAAATGTGTGTTCTTTTCACATGCGACATATGGATCCACCAGTGTCATTGCATGTGTGTTATTTTCACAATCCACATATGGATCCACCAGTGTCATTGCATGTGTGTTCTTTTCACAACCACCTATGGATGCACCAGTGTCATTGAATGTGTGCTTTTTTACGAACAACAACCAGAGTCATTGCATGTGTGTTCTCTTCAGAGACCACACATGGATCTGCAAGTGTCATTGCATGTGTGTTCTTTTTACTAACAACAACCAGAGTCATTTCATGTGTGTTCTTTTCACATACCACATATGGATCCACTAGTGTCATTGCATGCGTGTTCTTTTCACAATCCACCTATGGATCCACCAGTGTCATTGCATGTGTGCTCTTTGTACTAACAACAACCAGAGTCATTGCATGTGTGTTGTCTTCACACACCACATATGGATCCACCAGTGTCATTGCATGTGTGCTCTTTTCACAATCCACCTATGGATCCACTAGTGTCATTGCAGGTGTGTTCTTTTTACTAACAACAACCAGAGTCATTGTAATGTGTGTTCTCTTCAGAGACCACATATGGATCCACCAGTATCATTGTATGTGTGTTCTTTTTACTAACAACAACCAGAGTCATTGCATGTGTGTTATTTTCACATACCACATATGGATACACCAGTGTCATTGCATGTGTGTTCTTTTTACTAACAACAACTCGAGTCATTTCATGTGTGTTCTTCTCACATACCACATATGGATCCACGGTGTCATTGAAATGTGTGTTCTCTTTAGAGACCATACATGGATCCACCAGTGTCATTGCATGTGTGTTCTTTTTACTAACAACAACCAGAGTCATTGAAATGTGTGTTCTTTTCACATACCACATATGGATCCACCGGTGTCATTGCATGTGTGTTCTTTTCACAATCCACCTATGGATCCACTAGTGTCATTACATGTGTGCTCTTTTTACTAACAACAACCAGAGTCATTGCATGTATGTTCTCTTTAGAGACAACACATGGATCCACCAGTGTCATTGCATGTGTGTTCTTTTTACTAACAACCAGAGTCGTTGGAACGTGTGTTCTTTTCACATACCACATATGGATCCACCAGTGTCATTGCATGTGTGTTCTTTTCACAATCCACCTATGGATCCACCAGTGTCATTGCATGTGTGCTCTTTTTACTAACAACAACCAGAGTCATTGTCTGTGTGTTCTCTTCACATACCACATATGGATCCACCAGTGTCATTGCATGTGTGCTCTTTTCTTAATCCACATATGGATCCACCAGTGTCATTGCATGTGTTATCTTTTTACTAACAACAACCAGAGTCATTGCATGTGTGTTCTTTTCACATACCACATGTGGATCCACTAGTGTCATTGCATGTGTGCTTTTTTACTAACAAAAACTAGAATCATTGCATGTGTGTTCTCTTCAGAGACCACACATGGATCCACCAGTGTCATTGCATGTGTGTTCTTTTTACTAACAACAACCAGAGTCATTTCATGTGTGTTCTTTTCACATACCACATATGGATCCACCAGTGTCATTGCATGTGTGTTCTTTTCACAATCCACCTATGCATCCACCAGTTTCATTGCATGTGTGCTCTTTTTACTGACAACATCCATAGTCATTGGATGTGTGTTCTCTTCAGAGACCACACATGGATCCACCAGTGTCATTGCATGTGTGTTCTTTTTACTAACAACAACCAAAGTGTAAGATCTCACCATAATAAGGTAAGATCCCTGTGGTTGCAGTTCTAGTCCCTGGATCGAAATGCTAGCACCCATAGTTTAAGATGAAGTACACAGAAACAAAGGTCATTATTACATTGCATATCCAGGAATATAATGGTTCTTGCAATTCACTTAGCCCAAAGCTAACATTATTCAAGGTTCACAATACATAGTATAATAATAAAGTCTTTTGTCTTCATGCGCCATAGGCAAACATGTCGAGTGTAGACCCGCAACCCTACTCATCATCAGAGTATCCTGCAACATATTAAGTTACAGCCACAAGGGTCAATACATTTGGAATTGTATTGGCAAGTGATACCATAGATACTTAGTATAATCCAATAACTACATGAATATATGGCTAAGTGTGGTTTTGGATGACTTTGCTAAAAGCAAGTTTTTAACTCATAGTTTTTGAAGAGTAAGTTTTCTCTTTCAAATCACTAAGGTACCAATGATAGACATCACTGAACCTCTACCCTTGTTCACCCACAAGTTTTTACTTAGAGAAATTTGGATGAGGAGATTATTGAACTGCTTCACTGTCTTGATGCTCAGGAATTGTCCATAATCGGTGACACGGCTAAGTACTTAGTTTTACCCTCTCGAGAGGTGGTGCACTTTCCCCACAAGACTCGACATGCATCGAGACGAGACTTTTCAGAAGCAATCCCTCAAAACACCACGTACGCGTTCCATCCTATCATATCTACCACCCTCTGTCCGTCTAGCTGAGTTCTTGCAACTTAGTCGGTCAAGGCAGAGCCCATATGCCATGTGGCTGCACTAGAAGCTTCGCGACAAGAACGTCTCCAATCTCTTTGTTCCTGGGTGGCCGTCCACAAGTGCGATACACCAGCTGGCCATAGACATGGCCCCTGGGTAACCACTCAACATAATCCAAGCAAGTCCCATTCCACCCAGGTATTTCATCAACCTTAGTTGTTTTTCTTAGTCAAAAATAATATCCTTCCATACTATCTTGATATGAATTTCCACCCAAGAAATCTAGTAGCATGGCTAAGCACTCTAGCATACGAAGTCTTTCAACTAGGAAATACTACCAAGATATAATCTATAGGATAGCATAGCATAGTAACATATAAATAATCCTACCATGCTAAGATCTACCAAAAATAACACTAGTGAAATAGTGAAAATAATAGGACATGAGATAAAATATCACTTTCCTTCGTATCTAGGGGAATAGGTACAATCCTCACAGCAACAAACTTCACAATCCACACAATCTACACAAAGAACAATCTAACAATAATAATTCAATCAATATAGCCTCACAAAAATATGAATGCATGCAAAATGCAATGATATGATCAAAACTCTAAAACCTATAGAGTCTACAGTACAGAGGTTAAAATACTATCTAAAGGCATAAGGAATACCCAAAAACAATTTATGAACTAATTTTTATGGGCAAAATACTCCTAAAAAGGTTCTGCCTATAACTTCAATTTTTCAGAAGCAAAAGTGTGAAACAAGGCCTCTATAATAAAGGTCTCATTTTTCTGAAACCATAGACACCAAATTTACATTTTTCTGACTTGTGGATCGAAAGTTATTGAATTTCTAAGTTTAATTTATATTCTATCTATTTCTCTAATTAAACAGATTTCCTAGCCGACGTGGCGCAACCCTATTGGCCCGTACTGATTCGGTCGGATCGACCGCTACGGGCCGTTGGATTTTAAGTGGCAAATGGATGGATCGGATCAGCCCGTACCGCTTCGGTCGTCGATCTAATCTGAGCCGCTGGCGATAGATCCAACGGCTCCTACGACTCGGCCAGGAACGGGCGGCGCTGACCTACTGCGCGCGGCGGCGGTGCAGCGGGCGGCAGCGTTCCGGCGGTTCTAAAGGGGCAGGGGGTCCGGGGACTCATACCAGAGGTCGACGTGGTCGAGGTGGTGTCGGTGAAGGTCACGGTGGAGGGAGCGGTGCTCTTCTTCGCTCCAGATTCCTCACCGGAGTTCTGTCGATGGCGGAGCTCGTGTCTCTGCGACGATGACGATGATCTGGGGCTCGAACATGCAAAGGGAGGCGTCAGCGACGTGTACCAGGTACAGCGCAAACTAGTGGTGGTCACAGAGAGGCGGCGGGAACCCTAAACTCACCGGAATAATCAACGGATGGTGGTGGCAGAGGGAGTTCGCTGACGATGATCGTGTCGTCGACCTGGGGCAAGAAAAGGCACGTGGCCAGGGTTAAAAGATGCACCAGTACATGGTAAAGGGAATAGTGGCAGAGAGGAGGGCACGCGCGGTTGGAGCTCACCGGAATCGTCGCCAGAGTCGCGTCGGACAGCAGCGGTTCAAGCTCGCAATTGGGGAGCTTGGGGGCTCTCCGGGGGTGGTGAGTGAGGGGAAACTGATGAGGGGGAAGAGGGGATTAAGAAGAGGTGCTCGTGGTGGAGTTTTAATGCGAGCAACGCTCGAATCCGAGCGGGTTTTAGAAACGGCAGAGGGGAGTGGGCTGTTTGTCGCATGGGTTGAAGACGATGAGGTGGCGATGACGTGGGAGTGGGGCCGGCGTGTAAGTGGGAGGGGGCGTGCAGAGGGGGCGTGAGAAAAAGAAGGAGGGGGAGGGGTGGCCCAGGTGGGCTTGTTGGGCTGGTTTGGGCCGAAAAGGCCTGAACTGCTGCTATTTATTTTTTCTCCCGTTTTCTTTTTTCCTTTTAGATTTTCTTTTCCTAGGTTTTGGACTTAGCAAAAGGGCTCCAAATTGCCTCAAAATTTCACCAAATTTTTGGAGGACAAACTAGATGCAATGCAACACATGCTA
Source organism: Avena insularis (assembly GCA_023614405.1). Taxonomy (NCBI): domain Eukaryota; kingdom Viridiplantae; phylum Streptophyta; class Magnoliopsida; order Poales; family Poaceae; genus Avena; species Avena insularis. Next base: position 363,259,108 of record CM042686.1, on the reverse strand, counting down.
TGATGATATGAGTGCAATGATGATGGTTTTTAGATGATTTTTTTTGGAATTTTACAAATCTAACCCCCTTAAGATGAATCTCGCCCTCGAGATTCGGGTTGGCTAGCAAATAGGTGAGGGTGATCTCTCCGAAGTTCATCCTCTCGTTCCCGCGTTGCTTCTGATTCAGTGTGATGGTTCCACTGCACTTTGCAGAATTTGATTGTCTTGGTACGTGTAATTCTTTCTGCTGTCTCCAGAATCTTAATAGGTTTCTCTTCATAAGTGAGATCATTCTCTAGCTGAACTTCCTCTAACGGTATAGTGTCTTTTAACGAAGTTTCTTCCATCTCTAGGTGACACTTTTTCAGCTGACTGACATGAAATACATTATGAACTGCTAACAGAGATTCTGGTAATTCTATCTCATATGCCACTTCTCCTTTGCGGCTCAAAATCTTGAAGGGTCCCACATAGCGTGGCACTAATTTTCCTTTGATTCCAAATCTCTTCACACCACGAAGGGGTGATACCCTGAGATAAGCTCTATCACCAACCTCATAGGTCACCTCTCTATGTTTCGGATCTGCATAGCTCTTTTGTCGAGATTGGGCTACCTTCAGCCTATCCCTCACTATCTTGACTTTCTCTTTGGCCTCCTTGATTAGGTCTGGTCCGAACAAATTTATTTCTCCTACTCCATTCCAAAACAATGGGGTAGTACACTTCCTTCCATAAAGGACTTCAAACGGAGCCATTTCTATGCTTGATTTATAGCTGTTATTGTAGGAAAACTCTGCGTATGGTAGACTTTCATCCCAACTAGATCCATAGTCTAATGCACAAGCTCTTAACATATCTTCCAATATCTGATTGGTCCTTTCTGTCTGTCCATCAGTCTGTGGATGAAACGCAGTGCTAAATTCTAGTCGAGTTCCCAATGACTCGTGAAGTTGTCGCCAAAAGTGCAAAGTGAATTGAGTTCCTCTATCTGACACGATACTCTTATGCACCCCATGTAAACATACAATTCTATTCATGTATATCTTGGCTAGCTTGGCACTTGTGTAAGTGGTCTTCACCAGTATGAAATGAGCCACTTTTGTGAAGCGATTAACAATAACCCATATAGTATCTTATCCAGATTTAGTCCTTTGCAGTCCAGTGATAAAATCCATACCGATTTTATCCCATTTCCAATCAGGTATTGGCAGTGGTTGTAATAATCCCGTCGATTTCTGATGTTCTGCCTTTACACGACTACATACGCCGCACAGGGCAATGTGTTCTGCTATATCTTTCTTTAAATTATTCCACCAGAATCTTTCCTTAACATCCATATACATCTTGGTGTTACTAGGATGAATTGAATATGATGAGTTGTGAGCTTCTTGTAAGATCAACTTCTTAAGCTCAAGATCCTGTGGAATACAGATACGTTTTTCGTACCATAAAGTTCCGTGTTCGTCTACATGAAATCCTTTTGCCTTGCCTTCATAAATTTTACTTTTGATTTCTTCTATTTCTTTGTCCATCTTTTGAGCTTCTTGGATTCTGTTCATCAGTGTGGGCTGCACTTCCAAGGATGCAAGGTATCCTTCAGGCACTATCTCTAATCTCAACTTCCTAAATTGGGCACATAATTCCTCCGGCAATTCTCCTTTATTGAGGCCATTTGTATAAACCTTGCGGCTTAATGCATCGGCTACGACATTTGCCTTTCTAGGATGGTATTGCAAACTTAATCTGTAGTCCTTGATAAGTTCTAGCCATCTTCTTTGTCTCATGTTGAGTTCCTTCTGTGTAAAAATGTATTTTAGACTCTTGTGATCGGTGAACATTTCACAACGCTTTCCCATAAGATAATGCCTCCATGTTTTTAAGGCATGCACAGCTGATGCCAACTCTAGGTCATGAGTAGGATAGTTCACTTCATGATTTTTGAGTTTCCTTTATGCATAAGCTACAACTCTACCTTCCTGCATTAGTACACCTCCTAGTCCTTGGTGAGATGCATCACAATAGACTTGAAAGTCTTTCTCAAGGTCTGGCAGACATAACACTGGTGCTGACACTAATCTCTTCTTCAACTCCTGAAAACTGGTCTCACATGCTTCTGTCCAGTTAAACTTCTTCTCTTTCTTTAGTAGATCAGTCATAGGCTTTGCTATCTTAGAGAAATTTTCAATGAACCTCCGATAGTATCCTGCTAGGCCTAGGAAACTACGGATTTCTTTAACTGATTTAGGTGGTTCCCATTCTGTCACAGCTGCCACTTTTGCTGGGTCAACATCTATACCACTTCTAGATACTATATGCCCAAGAAAACCCACTTCATTCATCCAAAATTCACATTTACTGAACTTGGCATATAGTTTGTGTTCCCTAAGTTTCTCTAGAATTAGGCGCAGATGTCCTTCATGTTCTTCGTTGCTCTTGGAATATACCAATATGTCATCGATGAATACCACTACAAACTTGTCAAGAAATTCCATGAATACCTTATTCATCATGTTCATGAAATAGGCCGGTGCATTAGTCAATCCAAACGGCATCACTGTATATTCATACAACCCATATCTAGTGGTAAATGCAGTCTTTGGTATATCATGTTCTCTAATCTTCAGTTGGAAGTATCCTGATCGATGATCGATTTTTGCGAACACACATGCTCCCTCCAGTTGATCAAAAAGATCATTAATTCTAGGTAGGGGATATTTATTCTTTATGGTCACTTCATTAAGTGATCGATAGTCTATGCATAGCCTTTGACTTCGGTCCTTCTTCTCAACAAACAAAACTGGTGCTCCCCAGGACAAAGAACTTGGTTGGATAAATCCCTTTTTCAACTATTTCCCAGTTGTTTCTTGAGTTCCTTTAACTCGTCCACCGACATTTTGTAAGGTCTCTTTGCTATAGGTCTAGTTCCTAGTAGTAAGTCTATCAGAAACTCCACATCCCTATATGGTGGCATGCTAGGTAATTCTTCAGGGAACACATCTGGGTACTCCTTCACTATTGGTACACTGTCTAGGCTAACCCCCTTAAGAGAATTAACCTTGGTCCCCTTGGGTTCAAAGTTAGACTTGAACCTGATCCTTTTCTTTTCTGGGGTGGTGAGCATAACAGTTCGTTTGGCACAATCAATCACTCCCTCATAACGTGTCAACCAGTCCATCCCTAATATTACATCCAATCCTTGGGACTCTAGTATTATTAAATTAACTGGAAACTTGTTCTTTCCAATCTCTAGGATTATCTGTCGACACCCAGAATTTACTATCATTTCTCCACCCAGGGAGCTTACCTTAATGGGGCATCCAATTGTTTCAGTGGAGAGTTTGTTTTTGACTACAAATGCTCTTGAAATGAATGCGATGCGCCGGTATCGAAAAGGATAAGTGCAGGAAAAGAGTTAATCTTGAACTTACCAACCACGGCATCAGATCCTTCTTGAATTTCCTCCACATTGATGTGATTCACATGACCCTTTTGAAATGGGTTCGGCTTAGCCCCATCAGTCTTCTTCTCTGGGCATTCATTAGCATAGTGCCATGTCTTCTTGCACTTGAAACATTCCACCTGACTGATGTCTTTCTTTGCCGGCTGATTGTGACGATTCTGACTATTTTGATTCCCATGGCCATGACCATTATGGTTGTTCCTGTACCCACCTTTATTGTGTCCATGATGATTGTTTCCATCATGGTGGTGGTTATTGTTACGATGGTTGTTATGATTCCCATTCTTATGGAATTCAGAACTCCCGCTTCCTTCACCATGGGAACGCTTGTGAGGTGATCCTGATCCAAACTTATCAAAATGGTGCTTCCTCTTTCTACCTTCCACTTGCTTCATCTTGTTTTCTAGGATGGTAGCTTTATCACACAGAGATTGATAGGTTGGAACATAAGCAACAGATAGTTGCATAGATATTTCATCATTCAACCCATCAAGGAACTTCTCCTTTCTCTTTGCGTCAGTGTCAACATCATCTGGTGCATAACGTGACAGATTGTTGAACTCTTCGATGTACTCAAAAATACTGTGGTGGCGTTGCTTGAGGTTGTGAAACTCCTTTTTCTTCAACCCCATTATTCCAGAAGAGATGTGAGTGGTATGAAATCCATCCTCAAACATTGCCCAGGTTACTTCTTCAATAGGGTGAGTAACTTGGAAATTGTCCCACCAAGTAGCTGCATGACCTTCTAGTAAGTGTGCTGCAAATCTGACTTTTTCTGCATCAGTGCATCTAACCGTGACTTAAGTCCTTATTCACAGAGTGTAGCCAGTCATTTGATACCATGGGATCAGTAGTACCAGAGAACTTAGCAGGTCTCAGCCTTAGAAATCTTGTGAGCATATCCAGAGTTGGTGGATTGTTCTGGTTGTTATTATTGTTATTGTTGTTGTTCTGATTCTGGTTTGCCATGAATTGAGTCATCATTTGCATCAATTGTGTCTATGCAGCCATCATTTGCTGCATTCCATTGCCATTGTCGTTATTGTCCTCGTTGTTGCGACGGGGAGGCATCTGTGGGTTTAATAAGGGTAAGTAAAGATAGATAACCCAAGTAAAATAACATCAATCAAACAAACAACCACATGCAGGTTCAACATCACGACAATAACAACGTTTGCAAAAATAACATACTAGCATAGTCACCCACAAGTCGGTATGATCTATGCGACTCGATAATAAAACGATAGACAGACGAATAGGTATCACTACTCCTCCATGTCAACTTCCTCCTCCACTAGTGCAAGTCCTGCTGCGGTGAATCCTGCCTTGTATTCCTCCAAGCTGGTAGACAAAGCATCAATCTTCGCCTGTAAATCTCTCTTCTGTGTACGTAGCCTCTCTATCACCTCGTGATCCGCCTCCAGCTCAATGTCCTCAAGCTCTAACTCGGCCTCCAAGTCTCTAATCTTCTTATTCTTCTCCTGAACCCTCTTCTCTTGATTCTTGAATTTCTTATCCTGATCTTCAAACTTCTTCTCCATTTCCTTGATTCGCTTCTCCTGTTCCTGGAAGGCCTTGTCTTTCTCCTTTAGTTGGACTCGTAGTTCATCGTTGCTAAGCATCACATTAGTCCTATCAGTATCAAGGCTCCTGATAAGGCTCTCTAAGTCCTGGAGGTGGTGACGCACAGGCTTGATAGTCTCCTTAGTGACCTCGTCCAGCACAATAGGCTCTCTGTCCTCGTCACGTCTCCCAAAGAAGTGAAAGTAGTGGCTCTTGATCTCGGAAGAGTGACGTCCACATATGCGTCCCAATAGCTCCTGCATAGCGACGTCGAGCCCTCTCTCTAAGTCATCGTGGAGTATCTTGAAGGCGATCTCCTTAGTTTGGGGCTCTGTCTCGCGTCCTGGCTGGGTAACTCTGAATCCCCATAAGTCCTTCCTCTGAAATTTCCTCAGCTGAAGTCCTTGAATGGTAGGAATTGGACGAGCGAGCACCTGGACGAGCTCCAACATGCGAGTCCCAAAGCGAGTTCCCTTGAAATCTTTGACCGTGCTGTAGACAACACTAGGCATCTTTTCCATAGCATGGAGAAAAGTTAGTAATAACACAAGTCTAGAGAAAGAAAACACAAGTCACAAATATGCAAGATAAAATAAAATCAACCAACACAACAACCTCAAACAAAGTAGCAATACATTATTCAACTCAAGCAATCAAGGTTCCAATCATAACTTATTTTTGCCATACCACATAGGTCGGTATGATCAAAGTACTAATGTGATAAAATGCCAAGGGTGGTGGTCCAACTAGTATCTCACTCCTTATTAACCAAGATAGCAATCTGGGCATCCTTGGCAGCAATCTGCTTGTCTTGGTCGCATAGCTCCAAAGCCAAGCCTATGATATCCTTACTTAGTCGTTTTACTGTGGCCTTTGAATCTTAGACACGACGTTTCTCCTCCTTGAGATCCTCCTAGGTATTGAGCATTCTATACTTAAGTCTTTCCCCCGAGTTCCTCAATGGCTTTCCACACAGCATTCCTTGCAGAGTCAAAGAATGACGTGTGCATTTCAGAGTTGGTGAACATGCAGAATCCCGTACTCTTGGGATCATCTTCCTTGTTCTTATACAAATGGAGTTGCACCCACCAATACTCTTGTCCCTCATCTATCACAGTAAATCCCTTGTACATGGCTTCACCATCCATTCCCAAGCCGATCATGAGGTTCTTGAGTGCCTTGGGAAATTCTGTCTCACACTCAAGGGTCATAGTCATTAGTGGTCCCTTCTTGATAGATTCATTGATGGTGGACATCTACAAAAATAGATGAGAAAGGATGATCATGGAAAGTTTTACGAGAGGAAAAGACAAGTGTAAAGTTTGAATATAAAGTTATTTTTCCTAAGGGTTTTCCTTAGTCTAATCCAACCTAGGGTCACAAACCTACAGGCAACACAGTGCTCTGATACCATGTGTAAGATCTCACCATAATAAGGTAAGATCCCTGTGATTGCAGTGCTAGTCCCTGGATCGAAATGCTAGCACCCACGGTTTAAGATGAAGTACACAGAAACAAAGGTCATTATTACATCGCATATCCAGGAATATAATGGTTCTTACAACTCACTTAGCCCAAGGCTAACATTTTTCAAGGTTCACAATACATAGTATAATAATAGAGTCTTTTGTCTTCATGCGCTACAGGAAAACATGTCGAGTGCAGACCCGCAACCCTACTCATCATCAGAGTATCCTGCAACATAATAAGTTACAGCCACAAGGGTTAATACATTTGGAATTGTCTTGGCAAGTGATACCATAGATACTTAGTATAATCCAACAACTACATGAATATATGGCTAAGTGTGGTTTTGGCTGACTTTGCTAAAAGCAAGGTTTTAACTCATAGTTTTTGAAGAGAAAGTTTTCTCTTTCAAATCACTAAGGTACCAATGATAGACATCACTGAACCTCTACCCTTGTTCACCCATAAGTTTTAACTTCGAGAAATTTGGATGAGGATATTATTGAACTGCTTCACTGTCTTGATGCTCAGGAATTGTCCATAACCGGGGACACGACTAAGTACTTAGTTTTACCCTCTCGAGAGGTGGTGCACTTTCCCCACAAGACTCGACATGCATCGAGACGAGAATTTTCAGAAGCAATCCCTCAGACCACCACAGACGCGTTCCATCCTATCATATCTACCACCCTCTATCCGTTTGGCTGAGTTCTTGCAACTTAGTCGGTCAAGACAGAGCCCATATGCCATGTGGCTACACTGGAAGCTTCGCGACAAGAACGTCTCCAATCTCTTTGTTCCTGGGTCGCCGTCCACAACTGCGATACACCAGCTGGCCATAGACATGGCCCCTGGGTAACCACTCAACATAATCCAAGCAAGTCCCATTCCACTCAGGTATTTCATTAACCTTAGTTGTTTTTCTTAGTCAAAAATAATATCCTTCCATACTTTCTTGATATGAATTTCCACCCACGAAATCTAGTAGCATGGCTAAGCACTCTAGCATACGAAGTCTTTCAACTAGGAAATACTACCAAGATATAATCTATAGGATAGCATAGCATAGTAACATATAAATAATCCGACCATGCTAAGATCTACCAAAAATAACACTAGTGCAATAGTGAAAATAATAGGACATGAGATGAAATATCATTTGCCTTGGTAGCTAGGAGAATATTTACAATCCTCACAGCAACAAACTTCACAATCCACACAATCTACACAAAGAACAATCCAACAACAATAATTCAATCAATATAGCATCACAAAAATATGAATGCATGCAAAATGCAATGATATGATCAAAACTCTAAAACCTATAGAGTCTACAATATAGAGGTTAAAATACTATCTATAGGCATAAGGAATACCTAAAAACAATTTATGAAGTAATTTTTATGGGTAAAATATTCCTAAAAAGTTTCTGCCTATAACTTCAATTTTCAGAAGCAAAAGTGTGAAACAAGGCCTCTATAATAAAGGTCTCATTTTTCTCAATCCATAGACACCAAATTTGCATTTTTCTGACTTGTGGATCAAAAGTTATTGAATTTCTAAGTTTAATTTATATTCTGTCTATTTCTCTAATTAAACAGATTTCCTAGCCGATGTGGCGCAACCCTATTGGCCCGTATCGATTCAGTCGGATCGACCGCTACGGGCCATTGGATTTTAAGTGGCAAATGGACGGATCGGATCAGCCTGTAACGCTTCAGTCATCGATTTAATCTGAGCCGTTGGCGACAGATCCAACGGCTCCTACGACTCGGCCAGGAACGGGCGGCGCTGACCTACTGCGCGTGGCGGCGGCGTGTCGGGCGGCAGAATTCCGGCGGTTCTAAAGGGGCAGGGGGTCCGGGGACTCACACCAGAGGTCGACATGGTCGAGGTGGTGTCGGTGAAGGTCACGGTGGAGGGAGCGGTGATCTGGTTCGCTCGCAATTGGGGTTCAAGCTCGCAATTGGGGAGCCTAGGGGCTCTCCGGGGGTGGTGAGTGAGGAGAACTGATGAGGGGGAAGAGGGAATTAAGAAGGGGTGGTCACGGTGGAGTTTTAATGCGAGCAACGCTCGAATCTGAGCGGGTTTTAGAAATGGCAGAGGGGAGTGGGGCTGTTCGTCTCCTGGGTTGAAGACGACGAGGTGGCGATGACGTGGGAGTAGGGCCGGCGTGTAAGTGGGAGGGGCGTGCAGAGGGGGCGTGAGAAAAAGAAGGAGGGGGAGGGGTGGCCCGGGTGGGCTTGTTGGGCTAGTTTGGGCCGAAAAGGCCAGAACTGCTGCTGCTGTTGTTTATTTTTTTCTCCCATTTTCTTTTTCCTTTTAGATTTTCTTTTCCTAGGTTTTGGACTTAGCAAAAGGGCTCGAAATTGCCTCAAAATTTCACCAAACTTTTGGAGGACAAACTAGATGCAATGCAACACATGCCATGATGATATGGCTGCAATGATGATGGTTTTTAGATGAAAATTTTTGGGATGTTACATAGAGTCATTGAAATGTGTGTTCTTTTCACATACCACATATGGATCCACCAGTGTCATTGCATGTGTGTTCTTTTCACAATCCACATATGGATCCACCAGTGTCATTGCATGTGTGTTCTTTTCACAATCCACCTATGGATCCACCAGTGTCATTGCATGTGTGCATTTTTTACTAACAACAACCAGAGTCATTGCATGTGTGTTCTCTTTAGAGACCACACATGGATCCACCAGTGTCATTGCATGTGTGTTCTTTTTACTAACAACAACCAGAGTCATTTCATGTGTGTTCTATTCACATACCACATATTGATCCACCAGTGTCATTGCATGTGTGTTCTTTTCATAGTCCACCTATGGATCCACCAGTGTCATTGCATGTGTGCTCTTTTTACTAACAACAACCAGAGTCATTGCATGTGTGTTCTCTTCACATACCACATATGGATCCACTAGTGTCATTACATGTGTGCTCGTTTCACAATCCACCTATGGATCCACCAGTGTCATTGCAGGTGTGTTCTTCTTACTAACAACAACCAGAGTCATTGAAATGTGTGTTGTCTTCAGAGACCACATATGGATCTACCAGTGTTATTGCATGTGTGTTCTTTTTACTAACAACAACCAGAGTCATTGCATGTGTTATTTTCACATACCACATATGGATCCACCAGTGTCATTGCATGTGTGTTCTTTTTACTAACAACAACTAGAGTCATTTCATGTGTGTTCTTTTCACATAGCACATATGGATCCACAGTGTCATTGAAATGTGTGTTCTCTTCAAAGACCATACATGGATCCACCAGTGTCATTGCATGCGTGTTCTTTTTACTAACAACAACCAGAGTCATTGAAATGTGTGTTCTTTTCACATACCGCATATGGATCCACCGGTGTCATTGCATGTGTGTTCTTTTCACAATCCACCTATGGATCCACCAGTGTCAATACATGTGTGCTATTTTTACTAACAACAACCAGAGTCATTGCATGTATGTTCTCTTCAGAGATCACACATGGATCCACCAGTGTCATTGCATGTGTGTTCTTTTTACTAACAACAACCAGAGTCATTGGAACGTGTGTTCTTTTCACATACCACATATGGATCCACCAGTGTCATTGCATGTGTGTTCTTTTCACAATCCACCTATGGATCCACCAGTGTCATTGCATGTGTGCTCTTTTTACTAACAACAACCAGAGTCATTGCATGTGTGTTCTCTTTAGAGACCACACATGGATCCACCAGTGTCATTGCATGTGTGTTCTGTTTACTAACAACAACCAGAGTCATTGAAATGTGTGTTCTCTTTAGATACCACACATGGATCCACCAGTGTCATTGCATGTGAGTTCTTTTTACTAACAACAACCAGAGTCCTCGCATGTGTGTTATTTTCACATACCACATATGGATCCACCAGTGTCATTGCATGTGTGTTCTTTTTACTAACAACAACTCAAGTCATTTCATGTGTGTTCTTTTCACATACCACATATGGATCCACCAGTGTCATTGAAATGTGTGTTCTCTTCAGAGACCACACATGGATCCAACAGTGTCATTGGATGTGTGTTCTTGTTACTAACGACAACCAGAGTCACTGCATGTGTGTTCTTTTCACATACCACATATGGATCCACCAGTGTCATTGCATGTGTGTTCTTTTCACAATCCACCTATGGATCCACCAGTGTCATTGCATGTTTGTTCTTTTTATTAACAACAACTGGAGTTATTTCATGACTATTCTTTTCACATACCACATATGGATCCACCAGTGTCATTGAAATGTGTGTTCTTCTCATTTACCACATCAAGGGTCATTGGATGTGTGTTCTCTTCAGAGATCACATATTTATCTACCAGTGTCATTGAAATGTGTATTATTTTCAACTACAGCCGTTGGCCACAAACAATCGGGACGCAGAGCTAACCAGCAACCGCTGTGGGCTTCTAGAAGACCCGATCCCCGATTGTTAGGCGACGTTGGATTAGGGTGCGTGGACGATAGTGATATCCTTCGCGAGGGAGCTCCGCGAGAAGTCTATTCTGCGAACTGATTGGCAATGGAAACAACGCTGGGCCTATGTCCTTGCCCTTAGCCGCTTAACCTCGGGGCCGAAGATCAGATCGTGTTCCTTCATCGCCATGGAGAGGCCCAAACTCAGCTTGCACGAGGCTCAGATGTTCGCCCACTACGACATACTCACGCCGCCGTTCGCGAGGCTTCCGGCTGGCTTCGAGCTCAACTACGCCGGGGTTCCTGTCGCGCCGCTCTTGCGCGACAACGCGTTGACGAGGCAGATCGAGGAGCACCACCGCCAGCTGTCGGAGCGGAAGAGGGCAATGGCGCAGTACTCGCGCACGAGCACGTACTTGTGAAAGTTGTTCAAGAAGGAGCGGGCTGCGTTGATTGAGCTGTGCAGAACCCACCGGCGGGAGATCCACCTGGATCTGCACAACCCCGAAGGAGGCGGTAACAGGCGGTGCACGGGCATACAACCTCCACCGTTATCGATGCAGCGCGCCGTGAAGAATCCATGAGGAGGAGGAACGCTTCCGGGAACCTCGCATCGATTCCGACACGGAGGAGGCCAACGGCGACGCGGACAACGTCGTCAATGATGGAGACTGCGGGAGCGTCATAGTCGATTAGGGCCACTTAAGCATAAATTAAATCTATGTATGGTATCTTAACACGCTCTTTGGATCTGGGTCACTTGAGTCATGGTCGATTATCGTCATAATCTATATATGTTGGCCATGTTTTAGTTGTCTTTGTCTTTGAAACTAGTCGATCGATACTCGTCCGATCCTGAAAATAAAGTTCACGCGTTCCTGGCATATCTGATGGGACAATACGCTGACTCTGCTCCCAGCACTTGATGGCACAGCCATAATTTGGAGTGCGCCAGAGGAGAAGGGATCGAGCGTGTTGTAATAGTGTACTACTCCTGTCCAGATATAACTAACTTAGTTTTTTTTAGATATTTAATAAATGTGTCTATACCCAAAACATGTCTAGATACATGTTTTAGGTTTCTCTATCTTTCAAACTAATGAAAAGTCATCAAATTCTGAACAAACAAATTCATTGCATTCACACCTGATGGGACATTACGCTGACTCTACTACTTGATGGCACAACCATAATTCTGGAGTGCACCAGAGGAGATGGGAATGCAAGGGAGATGGGAACTAGTAGCCGCGTCCAAAAACAGGTAAAAAATTAATGTAATAATATTTAAAAAATTGTAATCTAGTCCACATTACCCCATCACAGACACGTTGCACGTGCTAGATATAAATAAAGATGACACGGCTAGTTTAGTTTTAATGATATAATTCAACATACAACGTTAATGTGCCCGCATCTTTCTGCTCCTCTTATTAGTCTGCTAGCTTACGCTGCATTAAGCATCAGTTGATGAGGATAAAAAATGATAAAATGGCAAATAAAACAATTTTTAAGCTTACCTTTCATCCAGAGAATCGTACAAAGATGAAATTGGCAGGGATTTATTATTTCTCCTGTAGTTAGCCGAAAGATCCTGAAGAACATCCTCAATCACCCCTGCAACTTCTTCATATTCTAATACACCTCCATTATTTACCCTTTCCTCCCTGTTCTGCTTATCCTTTTGTTTTTTTCACACCCTTTTCTCACCGGCACCTCCACTTCTTCATAAATTGGCTGCTTACGTACGTTTTCCTCCGAGTGCTCATCACCGTCTTCGCGCTACTCTTCCTCCAGTTCTGGCTGAGAATCCTCATTTTCTGACACCGGGGTGTGAACAGGGACAATATCATGTGTAACTGGGTTTTTGCACAACCTCTTGATATGGCCGAATCCGCCACAAAATTTGCATTTCCTTTTCCTAGCTCCCAGCCTTGAACCTTTATCGGTGGAGGCTTCGATCCTTAGCTTTCTAGGCCTCCCAGGTCGCCTCCTAAGAATTGATGGTTGAAGTTTGAACCCTGGATCGACAATCTCCCAATCATTTTCATCGGCCAAAGGTGGTACGTTTTCTGCATAAGTTGCAGCAAACTTGTCCATGGAGAAATAGTTGTCGACATAGTTCTCTATTTCAGCTCCGTTACCTCTAAGCTTTAAGATGAAGCAAATTGCATGGTGACATGGCGGACGATGTCTGCCTGCATGAACAAGTCTTGTTTCCAATGTCTATAGTGTACCTCCGTTCACTTCCACGCTTGTATTCTGCATAAACCTCAGCCAATGTTCTGGAACTTCTGACCATCCTCATCTTTATCGTTCTCATTGCCCTGGTTCTTGCATTCAGTAACATAACCACCTTTGGAACTATTTTATGGCCTAAAAATTTTCTTGCACAAATTCTTTGCCTTAAATCTATCTTCACCATTATGCACTGTCTTATTGCATCCAACAAAATAACAATTCCAAGTGTCTTCATGCCCGAAATCTTATCATTGAAACTCTCTACCAAATTATTGCAAACAAAATCCACCTTTCTTAACTCACCAAACTTGCTTCTGGCCCATAGCTTGGTGTGATGTTCTTCAAGGTATTTTTTTCACCTTTGGCACTACATACATGTTCTGCAAGTAAATAGCATGCGTGCTTGGGGTGTATGTGTATGCTGATCGCCACAAGTCCTCTTCAAAGATCTTTCCTTTTAACTTCTTCGTGAAGTTAGTAGCGAGGTGCCGCATGCATTCCCTATGCTCAACCCCAGGAAACACAACATTAATAGCATTCTCAAGACCTTCGCATGCACCGGTGTGTATCACCAAGCCTTCAGGGTGACCAATTACCTCCCGTAGTCTCTACATGAACCATGTCCAGCTTTCATTTGATTCACCCTCAAGAACAGCATAAGCTACAGGTAGAAGCCAATTATGCGCGTCCAAAGCACAAGTAGAAGCAACATGTCCCCTAAACTTCCCTGTTAAAGAAGTTGTGCCTATTGCCAAGTATGGCCTGCAGTCGTCTAGGGACCCCTTCTAGCATGCCTTCAGGCAGACAAAACATCTCCTAAAGCATATTTTATCTACCTGCTTATACCTGACCCCCCTCGAGACCTTTTCTCTCCCTTTCACAACCTCGTAATCGATGTCAACAACACTACCAGGTGATGTTTTCTCTACCTGAGCTTTGAAACTATACAACATATGAAAACTGTCATTCCACTTGCCTTGAATGAAGTCTAGAGCCATCTCCTTCCCATTAAAGACTCTGTGGTAAGGAATCAGAACATTAAAATTTTTGCTAATCTTTGCTCTGAGTTCAGCAGGTCCAATGTTATGATCCTGCCTCACCCAGTCAAGTACAGTAGAAGCAATCCACTTGGTAGTCGCCGGTCTAATTTTACCACTTAAAGAAGTACTAGGGCAGTTGTGTTTCTTCGTCTCTACTTTGATCTGCATTCGATAAGAATCCAAGTAATTCAGAGCTAGTTATCAGCTGAATAAATATGAGAAAGACTGAAACTAAATGTAGTTATTGCAACCTGAAATGGGTGTCCACCCCGCATTGGAGATGCATGTAATCTCCATTTACACACATTACTTTCCCTACAGTGCACCCTAAATCTCTTTTGGTCGCTCTTTTCAATGATAAATTCGAACCCAACTCTGATTGTATAGGTTGCAACTGCATATCTGCAGTCCTCCACAATATCAAAGACAGTCCCCTCATCAATTGTAGGATTGTCCCTATCAAAGTGTATCACTGGCCTGTCCACGTCTTCGTCATCGTATCTACATCCCATTTCCACATCTTCACATTCCTCTTCCTCATCAGTCCCATAGTCAGGCTCAAAGTTCGAATCAACCAAATATTCCCTACTCTCCATCCTATCAGGGTCAACAGCCACGTCTGGATATGCTTTCTCATCATCATCCGCACCGCCACACGATTCAGTGCCTTCATGCTTGCTTGACAAAGCATCATGCTCAAGGACAAGCTGTACAGACGTCCTGCGGTTACCAACACATATCCTTGCCATCACCACGAGACTAGAAATGCTAATTGGGGTATGGAGAAAAGGAATCACTGTTCTTACCCTTCAATGTGGATGCATGGCACCTTCTTTGGGCTCCATACCTCCAAAGCTCTGCACCCCGCTTCCTCTCCCCCTGTTTTGTTGTCCTCTGTTCTCTCCAGACTTGAAGGAGATTTCGTGCTCTCCAGCCGCGCAGGACCCATATCCGTGCTCTCAAGCCTCGCAGGATCCATCTCCGAGCGGGATCCGGATCACCAGCGTCGTTAGGCCCCTAACCCAACGGCTAACTCTCGGTTTTCTTTTCTAGACGCGCCTGGGCGGTGGACGGCGGCAAGGAGATAGGGCAGGGAGGGAGGGACGTGAGGGATGGCGAGGAGGGAGGGTGGGAGGCAGCGGCCCAAGGGACAACGAGAGGTGCAGGCCCAGGCGAGTGGTGGCGGCGAGAAGCGAGGCGGAGGCGGAGCAAAGCTGGT
Organism: Avena insularis; assembly: GCA_023614405.1. Taxonomy (NCBI): domain Eukaryota; kingdom Viridiplantae; phylum Streptophyta; class Magnoliopsida; order Poales; family Poaceae; genus Avena; species Avena insularis. Next base: position 363,243,680 of record CM042686.1, on the reverse strand, counting down.
TGCGACAAAGCATGGAAAATTGCACAATAATGTGTTGGTGGGCGGCACCAGCCCTCGAACCTGGGACGCGCACCGTCGAAGGTGGAGGAGGCGGGCCCGCCAGTCAGAAAACATGCCACCTGTCAGCGCACTATGCACGGTAGCACTTCACAGAATTTTTTAGCAGGTCCCACATATCAGTCTGTTTGATCAAAACTTGCATGCAGTGCATCGATGGTTCACGCGCTAGTTCCGAAAAAAAGCCCGTTGATCCAAACTTGAAGTGGAAGTTCTGCTTATTCTCCCCCGTCTCCTTGTCTCCTTGTAGTGGTAGTTCCGCTTCGTCTCCCTCGTTTGTTATCCTCTTCTTATTCTCCTCGCAGTGGTAGTTCTTCTTTCTTCCTCGATCAAAACATTCCTACACGTAAGCCATGGCCAGTAGCCGGATGAAGAGGAACTGGTCCGATCTCCCGGCCGACCCACTTCGCAAGATCGTCGACTACTTGCTGGAAAAAGAGGAGTACATCGACACTTATGCTGCTTGTCGGGAAGTCTGCACCGATTGGCGCCGCACATTAAAGGTGCCCGAATTCCATCTCAACAACTGGATCATGATAGATCACACACTTCCAGACATTGGCGACTTCACCTTCCTCAACCTCGCCACTGGTCGTTGCTTCAGGACAAATCTAATGGACGTCCATCACAGGTTCACATTCACATCCGATATTTATTGGTATTTTCCATTGTAAACATCTTAGTGCTAACTTATGCCCTCTTCTTCCAAAAGATTCTACTTTGTCGGTGTTTCTCGTGGCGTCATCGTGCTTGCTCAGAGGATGGAGCCGTACCAAATTCGTCTTCTGAACCCAATCACTCATAAGTCTAACATTGAGTTTCAAGCACACATACCATCTGATCTTCTGCAATCTGTCATCGTGACGAAGTCCCCGACGATGGTGTTCGTTTGCACTGATTATCCAGCTCATATTGCATGGGCCGATGAGAGCACCCCAACGGGGCAAATCAATAAATCATTTGGAGAAGGATTGTATTCACCACCTCCTGCTATGCTTCCGGGCTGCATGACGGCATTCCGAGGGGAAGTATATGCATTACTTGAGAATGGAGACATCTTGTCAACCAACATCAAGTTAGAGCAGCGCGTGAGCACTGTCATGACGGCCAAAATAATTTCGGCTCCAGTCTTTGAATAGGTACACGGAACTTACAAATTTTACCTTGTGGAGTCAGATGGTGATCTTCTTCTTGTGTTGAACGGGGATTTCGCCAAAGGGCAACCGGTGTTGTACCGGGTGGACACGGAGAACCGCTCTCTCGAGGCCATCGGTGACATTGGAAGTCGTGCCCTCTTTGTTCATTACAATCGGTCTATCTCCATTGACACCAGGTTACACCCCACAGTCAAACCCAGTTGCATATACTACAGGAATTATATCAGACTGTACGGTCATGAGGTTCAAGCCTAGGAAGAGGAACCAACAATGACGTATGGATTAAGTCTGGACCATACACTGAGGACTTACCCTCTGGACAAGATACTGGTAGCACATTGCAGACGGAGAGAGTTCTCTGAATATGTGTTGCAGCACGTGGGAGCCGCCGACGACGAAATATATAGGGGGAATGAATCCTATATTCATCGTAGGTTATTTGCTAGCATTTTCAGGTCTATTTTTCGAAGTAGAAATTTGTACTGTATTTATATTATTTCGATTAGCATTATGCGTATTACCTTTCACACAATATTGTAATTTACTTAATTTTAGTACTTTCAGAATTCAAAGTATTTATTTTTAGTAGCTTCTTTCAGAATTCTCTGTGTTTGACATGGGCATCAGCCTAGCGCCGGAATTCAGGTTCCACATGGAAAATTTCACAATAATGTGTTGGTGTGCAGCACCAGCCCTTGAACCTGGGATGTGTGCCGTTGAAGGTGGAGGGGTGTGGCATCCCGCTAAAACCACTACTAGAAAATCGCTGTGTTTTTGTGCATTGCATCATCATGACTACATGCTTATGTCATCATGCCACATTGCATTTAAGCATCGTCATCATCATGCATGGTTTGTCTCAAAACTATTTTCGAAAAGCCTGGTTTTGTTTTCTAAATGCCCCGTCTTTATTTCAAATTAAAACCGTATCTCCGGATTATTTTGTTTCGTCTACAAACAGATTTCAAACGCCCCGTTTTAAACAAATAAAATATTTTTTTTTTGGGAGGCAGTCAGCCAGGCCCAAAAGCTCAGCCGGCCACCTCCAACAAAACCCTAGCTAACCCTAGTCCCACCCCTGCCGCCGCCACCTACCAAACCACACCCGCAAGCACGCACGCACGCAAACCGCATGTCGCACTCACCCGCTCCATCCACCCGCACGCGCTTCTTGCCACGTCACGAGCGTGACCGCGTCGCCAGCCCCAGCCCGGTCACACGCACACACATGTCCGCGCGGTTGCCCACCTCGTGGCCTCGCTCGCGTGCACCCCGCACCACTGGACCGCCCACCCTGCATCAAACGCGTCGCTGCTACTCCTCCCCGCGGCCCCACTCTTCCGTCCCCACCACCTCACGAGCGACGGGCTCCTCTCCCACCTACCCTCCCACCACGCCCGCATGCCCACGGGATCCCGATCCCGCATGCGATCCTGCAACCGAACCCCGACCGTGCTAGCTCTGCAGCCGGTGAAACCCCGCCTCGACCTCGTCGGAGACCAGCGGCCGCCACGCCGAGTAGCTCCGCCGCTGCCTGGCCTCCTCCCGTTCGCCCCCACAGCGCCGAGCCCCTCTGCGTCGTCCCCTGCGACCTCGCCGCAGTGCGACCGTTCTTCCTCGATCCTCGGCCGCGCGAGACCGTCTCCTCCCCGGCCGCCTCTCAAGCTCATGCCGACATGCCCGTCCCCAAGCCCTAGCGCCGCCAGGAGCCTCTCCTCCCTCGCAGGACCTCGTGCACGAGCACCAGCGCTGCTGGCCGAGCTCGCCGTCGACCTTCCTCGCCTAGCAGTCTCCTCGTCGCCTGAGCCCTGGGGCCCCGCTGCCTCTGCTTCCACTCACCACCATCGCACCCCTTTGTCCGTGCCGCCCGTGCATCCGGCCTCCTCGCCGTCTCGTGCCGCCGAAGCTTCCTCTGGCGCCGCCGCCCGCTAGTTTCCCCTGGTCACCTAGTGCACCGCTCGCTGCGAGGCCCGGCCCTCCTCTGCAGCAGCTCGAGCCCGAGCACCCTCCCCCCGTCCTGCGCGGTTCCCGGCTCTACATCGACCCTGCCTCTGCCCCTCTCGGTCGCGCCTTGCAGGTGTCGGACCACCACGGACGCTGCTCGAGCCCCGCGTCGTCTGACGCCCGCAAGTAGCCGTGCACCGCCGCAGATGGTCCTCTGCTCGCCTTCCTCTTTCACATGCCCCTGCCGCGCGCTCTCTGTTGAAGGTGTGCATGCCAGATGGTACGGTCAGTGTGGTGGTGATGTTCTATTGCTAACCGAGGCCCTCCTCTCTGACCCCCAAGCGCGTGTGCAAACGGCCGTGTCGCGGATTCTGCTTGGCTGATGCGTCCCCGAGGCGATTCCTTTTTGCTCCCTATACCCGCGTTGGTGAATATGGTGACCGTGGGAAGATGGTACGACACCACCCGTAGACTGCCAAGTTCGGCATCGACACCCAGGAACTCCGACAAGGAAGCCAAGATCTCCAATCGGAATCCGAGGACGCCGAGACCCTGGACGACAAGTCTTCTTCCCGTAAGCGTCGACACCGGTACGACAAGACCTTCTTCCCGCACCGATGCCCGAGGATCGGATGCCAAGTTCGCCGAGGACCCGGACGCCAAGGTCGCCGACATGGAATGCCAAGTTCTCCATCTCGGACTCCATGACCGTCTACACGGACCCGAAGACCACCGGTACCCGATCCATTCAAGTTCGCCATCGACGACAAGGTCGACCACTTGGAACCCAAGTTATCCGTCATGACACGACAAGTTCTCCGTCTTGTATCTGAACCTCGCCGTTCCCGTAGAACCCCGAAGACCGATCCCGCTAGACCCGAACCTCTCGAGCCCCAAGAACTTTGCCCCGATGTGTGACCCCTTTATCCGAGACCCCTATTTTTATAATATGACATTATCCATGTTGCATATTAAATTGTTCATGTCGCATACATATTTTGGGGTTTGGGGGTACTTTGTTGATTCACCTCATAATTAAATATGGAGGCCATATGCAGACTATTTTGTCTTATATGAACTCTATTTAAATTTGTGTAGCGAACTGATACCATGTTTTGCCTTATTAAGACAACATTTAAATTGCGGGGTATCTAAATAACGGGAACCTATTAATTAATTTTTGGGACCCCGGTTCCTCTTAATACTGCCTAAGTGCACCGCATCTGCATCATACATGCATCATGCCAGGTCTTCCGCTGTAGTATTAAATATTGCATCCGGTGTTTCTTCTAGTGTCTGCTTCTTCGCGGATTAGGACGATGAGTTGATGCGAGTATCGACAAGTTCTTCGGATATGAACCTTCGGCAGTGTTTCCCAAGCGAGCATTCTCCCTCCTTCTACCTATTTTGCATTTCTAGTCTTTACTCCCTCCTGTTGATCTATTGCTACCCGTATTGCGATGCTTTAGTTTCCGTGCACCATTTATATACCTTGCAACCTCTATATTGCCTTGGACACATCCTGTTGCCTGTTGTTTGGTAGATAGATGGTCTTGCGAGTCGTAGTCGCTTTCTTAGGTGCGATCCCGTGTCGTGAAGTACCACACAGTTGTTGGAATGTTGACACATGCTTTACGGTGGAGATGATCATGACTTTAAATACAACTATTAAATTGTTGGAATAACTAATGAAAGAGGCACCGGTGGGCAATATATGCTATTTGGTTTTGATGTCCACTTGTGTCCCGTAGGCCCCGAGTACTTGATACCTATTCCTTGACTATTCGCACTATCCACATACGGGAGAGTCTATGAATCCCCCTTAGCCAGAGCATGATTCATTTCTTATTTCTTGGGGCCACAAACTAGTTTGGGGTTTTATTACTATCCTGTACTCATGCCATGCTTCACTGCTTTATTTATGATTGTGCGTGGAGCACCTGTACTGTTTAGGAATTGCAGAGTGTTTTCGCGGTATCGACAAGCCCAGTCACACTTTCGGGTTCCCAGTCGTTTACAGCGATTGGCGCAAACCTTGGGTCCGGTCTTCGTTGCGGGTAGCTTAATGGGGTGGCCCCTGAAATATTTTATGTATGCTGTGATTGCTTTTGTGAATGCCTTGTTGGGTTTTGATTTGGTTCTTAGGAGTTGATCGTGTGTGTTGCTATTTGTGCACCCTGCAGGTAAATCTTCTAAAGCCGTGTCATGATTATGGACGACTTGGAGCACAGTATCTCGATCATAGACAAGCATAACTAAAGTAGTGCTATAAATTTGACTTAACGTGTGACTAGTAATCAGCTTCACTACAATGGAATGGATAATAAAAGTGCCAACAACTGGTGGAACTGGGGTGTATCGTGTCATGTTATACCTGCCTAGTAAGTATTGCAACTCCAATGGAATGTGATAAAAGTGCCAACAACTCCTGGGTTTTGGGATTCCTTAGGACAATTATATCTAACTAGTAAATGTTCCAACTACCACGGATTGGTTAATTAAAACTGCCCACTACTTATGCTTCAGGATGACTCATGCTATCTATATCTGATTAGTAAGTGCTGCAACTATAACGGAATGAGTAAAATTGCCAACTGTGTGAGTTCCTTGGTCCGACTTCCTCGTTTGGTCTCGAGGGGGAAATACCAGGATGGGTATGTCTAGTGTTAGCTTCAGGCTGGATTCGAATAGGTCTTTCTTACCCCTCTCTAATAGCCGACAGATGTATTGAGTCTCTATAGGTTGTTTAGTGCATGTTGCGCTGCCGCTTCAGTCCACCATACCTTTGTAGGCGAGGACCGCTGAATTCTAGCCTCGCCGTGTACTGGCCTCAGTACTGACGCTCCTCTTTTTCCTTTGCCCTTTGTTGGTACACCTTTTGTTTTAGTAGGTATGAGTTCGACGTCGTTAGCAGGGTTACCCTTCCGGCTTGGCCTGGACAGGGTTATGGACGCCATTGGTTATTCTTCAGGGCTCTTAGCCCAATTTGCTTCTTATCCATACTCGGATGTTGTATCGTTTTCAAGGAGATTTGGATCTTTGTACTTTATATCTGTACTCTTGACTCATGGAGTCGTTGTTGTATATATATGTTCTGTGGGTCCCGCCATGGACTAATGTGTAATGATATTACTTCGTTTTCCACCCGCACGAAAGACCCTGGTGGGCGTCCTTGAATCATTTCTATGCGGGTTTGGCGGGAAGCGCTGAAACTTGCATAGGGCCGATTCGAGGGTGTTACAAGGGGGCGGGCCCGCCAGTCAGAAAACATACCACGTCGGCATCCCCTGTTTCTGATGCCCTTTAAAAAAGAAAACACGCCACATCGTTATCCCCTGTTTTTGATGGTGTTGCTATAATCGATGGTACATGGTGGCATATAAATAATATCATATAAACATAAGGGAACAGTCATCAACATTTCTAAAATCAAACCCGGTCATGTCTCCTACCTGTCCTGGTACATTGCCAGATGAGGTGGATAGCCATGACCGATCTTTTTAATACGCTCACACTCTTATGCTGAGAAGGGAAATAAAGATTGAGCTGTTAATGCAACGAGTGTCGAATTATTACCCTCTAAGGAAATGGAAAATGGCTATTTTCACACATGCCTGTAGTCCAAACCTATTGTCAGTCTTTCACTCCCCTTCTCCGACTAACCACAGTTCACCTTGCGTAGCTCCTCCGTGCCGCACCAACTAGGGTAACATGGCCCCGCCTAGCGGCGACCGCCACAGCCGCCCGCGGGGTATTTAGCCCCTCTAAGGCAGGCCATGAATCTCTACTTCAAGGCCGGTCTCCCATTGCCCTACCAGGTGGATGATTTCCCTGAATGTGCCATCGTCGGCGTGGCGGCGTGCGGCTGCGGTCGTCGGCAGGGCCAAGAGAGCGATGTGGAGAAATCGCGCGGCGGCATTACGGCATGCTCTAGGCAGTGGGAACAAGGTACATATCAAATCATTCACGAGAGCATGCCGCCGAGGGTACACACCCTCGAATAGGGCAGCGCCAAGGTCTAGGAACTCTCGCGTCCATGCTTCGGCGTGGACTACCTTACCTCAGTGGGGGAGGCTGGGAGCACGCCGTCTGCACACACAACGCGTCCATCCTACACCGTGGCTGTCACCAAGCGGTCACTGGCGTCTACACTCAAGATCTTTGGATTGTTCGACAGACGGAGCTGGCGGTGGGCATCAGCTCAGCCCCGGAATTCCGGTTCGAGTTCACACGGACCTATGATCCCGAGAAGGAGATGCCGAATTTTAGTTTTGAAGAAATCGTTGCGGCGGCGCGGATAGTCCAACTGAACTGGGACTAGCGTATGCAAATCGCTCGTGCATGAACGATGCAGATATCTTGTAGTTTGGCAGGAAGGCAATAGATTAGTTTGGGTTAAATGATCAAAGAACTTATGTCCTCTCAAGGCAATTGGCCAGCCAACTTTTCTGGTGGAGATCTGTAGTTTCTTTAGTGTAGAATAGTTAAGTTCAGACTGAAGAATGGCTTTTGTAGATGAAATGCTGACGAATTGTTCTATAAACTAGTAGGAAGTTTAGCCCACTTTTGTGCAGGTATAAGACCCTTTTGTATGGAAGTACTACTTTTGTTAGCAAATACTATCAAGTATCTATTTCCTTCAATTACTAGTCGTGGTTCAATCCAGATAACTGGCATCTTTTTATCCCAGACTATAGATTTTGCGTCTGTTGTCTGTGTTGTAAACCATTTTTCCTTTGTCTTGTGTTGCCTGCAAAATGGCCCTGCAGTTCAACGTGTTACAAATGTAGCTACCTTGTACTTGAAGAGGACATGGACTACATTTTCCTGGCATCCACAGAATTGACATTGCTCATTGCCAGACCACCCTCTTTTCATTAGGTTATCCTTGGTTATTCATAGAAATTATGAAGCACGGTGTTCAACTACATCGATTCAAACTATTGCACACACACACTACATCAAATTCATTACCCACACATACTACATCAATTCAAACTATTACACACACGTACTACATCGATTCAAACTATTACACATTTTTAGTCGATGCTAACTTCCTGCTACGCTCTCCATACTACAAATTCATTAGCCACACATACCACGGCAATTCACTAGAGCTTTGTCTTCACTCGAGGGAAATCAGAACCACCAGCTCGTCCAAGCCCGGTTCCCCCACCAAAACTGTGTGTGTCGTCGTGAAATGGTGGTGGTCCTGTGCCATCGATCCTTCCAGGCCAACACTGCAGGTGACGATGACGCTTTCTAGCAGCCTCTTCGGGGCCCTGAATGCCATGTACCGATTCCAGAACCTCCTCCAGGTGGATGATGACCAGGTGCTTCCAGCAAAGCTATCGCCCTGCCCTGCTTGGAATCTGCACCTCGTAGATCTTAGGAATGGCGTCAGGATCTTTTAGCCACGCCTTTACCTCGATGACCCATCTGTCGCTCGATGGCACGATTTCCACCAGCTCGCCGCCAAGGCTACTGACGACCTGCTTGAGGGCCTCCGGCTCCCAAGCATCCAATGCGAGGACATCAAAGCCGAGTTTGGAGAAGAAACGAAGCTGCCCCAAGCGATCGTCCCACCCACAGGCGCGATGCCAACGCATGAAGCTCATTTTCTCCCCGCAGCGCTCGAAAGAACGGGAAGAATGGAGAACGCTCTCGGTGTATGAGCTGTGCTCGAACCACACAAAAAATCGAATGCGGCGCGCATACCTCAATGTTGACCTCATTTCGTCTGATCCCAAGATGAGACCTAAAAGCCAACAGCAACTCTGCCAGTGACACGGTGGGACGGACGCCTAGCACAGTGGCCATGAGAGCGTGGTCGTCGAACTGCTGTGCCAGGGCTACCATGCCTGGGGTGCACGGCAGCACGCAACTTCCTGAGGCCGGTCGCCGGGCTGGATCGCCCGACGGGACGCGCTCCACCGTGCGAGAAGGACTAGCCAGAAGCAAGATATTAGTCTGGGGACGCGAAGCTCCGATACGGCGGACGATGCAATGGCGACGGCTGCGAGCTTCGATTAGAGGCGTGGGAGGTTGACCGGACATGGCAGGGACACAAATTAGAGCAAGTGCGAGCTCCAATCTGAGACGAGCAGCCGGAGCTGAGCAAATGTTATGGGGAGGGGAGCAGGGAGAAGACCAGAGCAGAGCAAAGAAATAGATCTGGTCCACTTAGGGATCTAGTCCACGCAAGGGTAAGCTAGTCCACGGTCGCAAAAGATAACGGGGAATACTGACATGGTGGGCCAAGAAGAGTTGACATAACGGCGGTATTTGAGTTCAACCCTTTTTCGTCTAGTTCAAACGACCGTTTGGCCGTTAGATTTGTATTCACCCCCATTTGGCCCTTCTGGACAATTGGCGATTCTACTATGGCCCCTCCGCGTGATTGATGACAACTCGGATACCGCAGTGCGCTCACCCACCAAGTTTGGTACCGCAAACGAACATTCCCACCTAGGAGGCCTATAAAGCTAAAGATCGAAGCCTCCACCGATAAAGGTTCAAGGCTGGGAGCTAGGAAAAGGAAATGCAAACATTGTGGCGGATTCAGCCATATCAAGAGGTTGTGCAAAAACCCAGTTACACATGATATTGTCCCTGTTCACACCCCGGTGGCAGAAAATGAGGCTTCTCAGCCAGAACTGTAGGAAGAGCAGCACGAAGACGGTGATGAGCACTCGGAGGAAAACGTACGAAAGCAGCCAATTTATGAAGAAGTGGAGGTGCCGGCGAGAAAATGGTATGAAAAGAAACAAAAGGGTAAGTGCAACAGGGAGGAAAGGGCAAATAATGGAGGTGTATTAGAATATGAAGAAGTTGCAGGGGTGATTGAGGATGTTCTTGAGGATATTTCGGCTAACTGCAGGAGAAATAATAAATCCCTGCCAATTTCATCTTTGTACGATTCTCCGGATGAAAGGTAAGCTTAAAAATTGTTTTATTTTCCATTTTATCATTTTTTTATCCTCATCAATTGATGCTTAATGCAGCGTGGGCTAGCCGACTAATAAGAGGAGCAGAAAGATGCGGGCACAGTAACGTCGTATGTTGAATTATATCATTAAAACTAAACTAGTCGTGTCGTCTTTATTTAAATCTGGCGCGTGCAACGTGTCTATGATGGGGTCATGTGGACCAGATTATAATTTTTTAATATTATTGCATTAATTTTTTACCTGCGTTTGGACGCGGCTACTAGTTCCCATCTCCCTTGCACTCCCATCTCCTCTAGCGCACTCCAGAATTATGGTTGTGCCATCAAGTAGCAGAGTCAGCGTATTGTCCCATCAGATGTGAACGCAATGACTTTGTTTGTTCAGAATTTGACGACTTTTGATTAGTTTGAAAGACAGAGAAACCTAAAACATGTATCTAGACATGTTTTGGGTGTAGACACATTTATTAAATATCTAAATAAAACTAAGTCAGTTATATCTGGACAGAAGTAGTACACTATTACAACACGATCGATCCCTTCTCCTCTAGTGCACTCCAAATTATGGCTGTGCCATCAAGTGCTGGGAGCAGGTCAGCGTATTGGCCCATCAGATATGCGAGGAACGCGTGAACTTTATTTTCAGGATCGGACGAGATTTGATCGACTAGTTTCAAAGACAAAGACAACTAAAACATGGCCAACATATATAGATTATGACGATAATCGATCATGACTCAAGTGACCCAGATCCAAGAGCGCATTAAGATACCGCACATAGATTTAATTTATGCTTAAGTGGCCCTAATCGACTATGACGCTCCCGCAGTCTCCATCATTGACGACATTGTCCGCGTCGCCGCCAGCCTCCTCCACGTCGGAATCGATGTCGATGTTCCCAGCAGCGTTCCTCCTCCTCATGGATTCTTCACCGCGCGCTTCATCGATAACGGTGGAGGTCGTATGCCTAGGCACTGCCTAGAAGTGCTGCCTCCCTTCGGGGTTGCGCAGATCCGGGTGGATCTCCCGCTAGTTGGTTCCGCACAGCTCAATCAATGTAGCCCGCTCCTCCTTGAACAGCTTTCGCCAGTATGCGCTGGTGCGCGAGTATCGTGCAATTGCCCTCTTCCGCTCCGACAGCTGGCGGCAGCGCTCCTCGATCTGCCTGGCCAACACGTAGTCATGCAAGATCGGCGCGACAGGAATCCCGGCGTAGCTGAGCTCGAAGCCGGCCGGAAGCCTCGCGAACAGCGGCGCGAGTATGTCGTAGTGGGCGAACATCTGAGCCTCGTGCAAGCTAAGTTTGGGACTCTCCCTCTCCATGGCGATGAAGAAACACGATCTGAGCTTCGGTCCCGAGGTTAAGGGGATAAGGGAAAGGACGTAGGCCCAGCGTCGTTGCCACTGCCAATCAGTTCGGAGAATAGACTTCTCGCGGATCGCCCTCGCGAAGGACATCCTTATCGTCCACGCACCCTGATCCGACGACGCCTAACAATCGGGGATCGGGTCTTCTAGAAGCCCAGAGCGGTTGCTGGTTAGCTCTGCGTCCCGATTGTTTGTGGCCAATGAATGTAGTTGAAAATAATACACATTGCAATGACACTGGTGGATCCATATGTGGTCTCTGAAGAGAACACACATGAAATGACTCTAGATGTGGTTAATGAGAAGAACACACATGCAATGACACTGGTCGATCCATATGTGGTATGTGAAAAGAATACACATGCAGTGACTCTGGTTGTTGTTAGTAAAAAGAGCCACATAAAATGACATTCTGGTGGATCCATGTGTGGTCTCTGAAGGGAACACACATGCAATGACACTAGTGGATCCATATGTGGTATGTGAAAAGAATAATCATGAAATGACTCCAGTTGTTGTTAGTAAAAAGAAAACACATGCAATGACAATGGTGGATCCATGTGTGGTCTCTGAAGAGAACACACATGCAATGACTCTGGTTGTTGTTAGTAAAAAGAGCACACATGCAATGACACTAGTGGATCCATGGGTGGTCTCTAAAGAGAACACACATGCAATGACACTGGTGGATCCATATGTGGTATGTGAAATGAACACACATGTAATGACTTCAGTTGTTGTTAGTAAAAAGAACACACATGCAATGACACTGGTGGATCCATGTGTGGTCTCTGAAGAGAATAGTCATGAAATGACTCCGGTTGTTGTTAGTAAAAATAACACACATGCAATGACACTTGTGGATCTATGTGTGGTCTCTGAAGAGAACACACATGCAATGACACTGGTGGATCCATTTGTGGTATGTGAAAAGAACACACATGCAATGACTCCAGTTGTTATTAGTAAAAAGAACACACATGCAATGACACTGGTGGATCCATGTCTGGTCTCTGAAAAGAACACACATGCAATGAATCTAGCTGTGGTTAATGAGAAGAACACACATGCGATGACTCCAGTTGTTGTTAGTAAAAAGAACACACATGCGATGACACTGGTGGATCCATGTGTGGTCTCTGAAGAGAACACATATGCAATGACTCTAGTTGTGGTTAATGAGAAGAACACACAAACAATGACACTGGTGGATCCATGTGTGGTCTCTGAAGAGAACACACATGCAATGACTCTGGTTGTTGTTAGTAAAAAGAGCACACATGCAATGACACTGGTGGATCCATGTGTGGTCTCTGAAGAGAACACACATTTCAATGACAGTGGTGGATCCATATGTGGTATGTGAAAAGAACGCACATGCAATGACTCCAGTTGTTGTTAGTAAATAGAACACACATGCAATGACACTGGTGGATCCATGTGTGGTCTATTAAGAGAACACACATGCAATGACTCTAGCTATGGTTAATGAGAAGAACACACATGCAATGACACTGGTGGATCCATAGGTGGATTGTGAAAAGAACACACATGCAATGACTCCAGTTGTTGTTAGTAAAAAGAACACACATGCAATGACACTAGTGGATCCATGTGTGGTCTCTGAAGAGAACACACATTTCAATGACACTAGTGGATCCATATGTGCTATGTGAAAAGAACACACATGCAATGACTCCAGTTGGTGTTAGTAAAAAGAACACACATGCAATGACACTAGTAGATCCATGTGTGGTCTCTAAAGAGAACACACATTTCAATGACACTGGAGGATGCATATGTGGTATGTGAAAAGAACACACATGCAAGGACTCCAGTTGTTGTTAGTAAAAAGAAAACACATGCAATGACACTGGTGGATCCATGTGTGGTCTCTGAAGAGAACACATTTCAATAACACTGGTGGATCCATATGTGGTATGTGAAAAGAACAGTCATGCAATGACTCTAGTTGTTGTTAGCAAAAAGAGCACACATGCAATGACACTGGTGGATCCATGTGTGGTCTCTGAAGAAAACACACATGCAATGACTCTAGCTGTGGTTAATGAGAAAAACACACATTTCAATGACACTGGTGGATCCATATGTGGTATGTGAAAAGAATAGTCATGAAATGACTCCGGTTGTTGTTAGTAAAAATAACACACATGCAATGACACTGGTGGATCCATGTGTGGTCTCTGAAGAGAACACACATGCAATGACACTGGTGGATCCATTTGTGGTATGTGAAAAGAACACACATGCAATGGATCCAGTTGTTATTAGTAAAAAGAACACACATGCAATGACACTGGTGGATCCATGTGTGGTCTCTAAAAAGAACATACATGCAATGAATCTAGCTTTGGTTAATGAGAAGAACACACATGCAATGACTCCAGTTGTTGTTAGTAAAAAGAACACACATACGATGACACTGGTGGATCCATGTGCGGTCTCTGAAGAGAACACATATGCAATGACTCTAGCTGTGGTTAATGATAAGAACACGCAAACAATGACACTGGTGGATCCATGTGTGGTCTTTGAAGAGAACACACATGCAATGACTCTGGTTGTTGTTAGTAAAAAGAGCACACATGCAACAACACTGGTGGATCCATGTGTGGTCTCTGAAGAGAACACACATTTCAATGACAGTGGTGGATCCATATGTGGTATGTGAAAAGAACGCACATGCAATGACTCCGGTTGTTGTTAGTAAAAAGAACACACATGCAATGACACTGGTGGATCCATGTGTGGTCTCTGAAGAGAACACCCATGCAATGACTCTAGTTGTGGTTAATGAGAAGAACAAACATGCAATGACACTGGTGGAACCATAGGTGGATTGTGAAAAGAACACACATGCAATGACTCTGGTTGTTGTTAGTAAAAAGAACACACATGCAATGACACTAGTGGATCCATGTGTGGTCTCTGAAGAGAACACACATTTCAATGACACTAGTGGATCCATATGTGCTATGTGAAAAGAACACGCATGCAATGACTCCAGTTGGTGTTAGTAAAAAGAACACACATGCAATGACACTAGTAGATCCATGTGTGGTCTCTAAAGAGAACACACATTTCAATAACAATGGTGGATGCATATGTGGTATGTGAAAAGAACACACATGCAATGACTCCAGTTGTTGTTAGTAAAAAGAACACACATGCAATGACACTGGTGGATCCATGTGTGGTCTCTGAAGAGAACACACATTTCAATAACACTGGTGGATCCATATGTGGTATGTGAAAAGAACAGTCATGCAATGACTCCAGTTGTTGTTAGTAAAAAGAACACACATGCAATGACACTGGTGGATCCATGTGTGGTCTCTGAAGAAAACACACATGTAATGACTCTAGCTGTGGTTAATGAGAAGAACACACGTTTCAATGACACTGTTGGATCCATATGTGGTATGTGAAAAGAATAGTCATGAAATGACTCCAGTTGTTGTTAGTAAAAATAACACACATGCAATGACACTGGTGGATCCATGTGTGGTCTCTGAAGAGAACACACATGCAATGTCACTGGTGGATCCATTTGTGGTATGTGAAAAGAACACACATGCAATGGATCCAGTTGTTATTACTAAAAAGAACACACATGCAATGACACTTGTGGATCCATGTGTGGTCTCTGAAAAGAACACACATGCAATGAATCTAGCTGTGGTTAATGAGAAGAACACACATGCAATGACTCCAGTTGTTGTTTGTAAAAAGAACACACATGCGATGACACTGGTGGATCCATGTGTGGTCTCTGAAGAGAACACACATGCAATGACTCTATCTGTGGTTAATGAGAAGAACACACAAACAATGACACTGGTGGATCCATGTGTGGTCTCTGAAGAGAACACACATGCAATGACTCTGGTTGTTGTTAGTAAAAAGAGCACACATGCAATGACACTGGTGGATCCATGTGTGGTCTCTGAAGAGAACACACATTTCAATGACAGTGGTGGATCCATATGTGGTATGTGAAAAGAACGCACATGCAATGACTCCAGTTGTTGTTAGTAAAAAGAACACACATGCAATGACACTGGTGGATCCATGTGCGGTCTCCGAAGAGAACACGCATGCAACGACTAGCTGTGGTTAATGATAAGAACACACATGCAATGACACTGGTGGATCCATAGGTGGATTGTGAAAAGAACACAGATGCAATGACTCCAGTTGTTGTTAGTAAAAAGAACACACATGCAATGACACTGGTGGATCCATGTGTGGTCTCTGAAGAGAACACACATTTCAATGACACTAGTGGATCCATATGTGCTATGTGAAAAGAACACACATGCAATGACTCCAGTTGGTGTTAGTAAAAAGAACACACATGCAATGACACTAGTAGATCCATGTGTGGTCTCTAAAGAGAACACACATTTTAATGACACTGGTGGATGCATATGTGGTATGTGAAAAGAACACACATGCAAGGACTCCAGTTGTTGTTAGTAAAAAGGACACACAGGCAATGACACTGGTGCCATGTGTGGTCTCTGAAGAGAACACACATGCAATGACTCTAGCTGTGGTTAATGGGAAGAACACACATTTCAATGACACTAGTGGATCCATATGTGGTATGTGAAAAGAATAGTCATCAAATGACTCTAGTTGTTGTTAGTAAAAAGAACACACATGCACTAACACTGGTGGATCCATGTGTGGTCTCTGAAGAGAACACACATGCAATGACACTAGTGGATCCATATGTGGTATGTGAAAAGAACACACATGCAATGACTCTAGTTGTTGTTAGTAAAAAGAACACACATGCAATGACACTGGTGGATCCATGTGTGGTCTGTGAAGAGAACACACATTTCAATGACACTAGTGGATCCATATGTGGTATGTGAAAAGAACACACATGCAATGACTCTAGTTGTTGTTAGTAAAAAGAACACACATGCAATGACACTGGTGGATCCATGTGTGGTCTCTGAAGAGAACACACATGCAATGACTCTAGCTGTGGCTAATGAGAAGAACACACATATTAATGACACTGGTGGATCCATGTGTGGTCTCTGAAGAGAAAACGCATGCAATGACTCTGGTTGTTGTTAGTAAAAAAGAACACACATGCAATGACACTGGTGGTTCCATGTGTGGTCTCTAAAGGGAACACACATGCAATGACACTAGTGGATCCATATGTGGTATCTGAAAAGAACACACATGCAATGACTCTAGTTGTTGTTAGTAAAAAGAACACACATGCAATGACACTGGTGGATCCATATGTGGTATGTGAAAATAACACACATGCAATGACTCCAGTTGTTATTAGTAAAAAGAACACACATGCAATGACACTGGTGGATCCATGTGTGGTCTTTGAAGAGAACACACATGCAATGACTCTAGCTATGGTTAATGAGAAGAACAAACATGCAATGACACTGGTGGATCCATAGGTGGATTGTGAAAAGAACACACATGCACTAACTCCAGTTGTTGTTACTAAAAAGAACACACATGCAATGACACTGGTGGATCCATGTGTGGTCTCTGAAGAGAACAGACATTTCAATGATACTGGTGGATCCATATGCGCTATGTGAAAAGAACACACATGCAATGACTCCAGTTGGTGTTAGTAAAAAGAACACACATGCAATGACACTGGTAGATCCATGTGTGGTCTCTAAAGAGAACACACATTTCAATGACACTGGTGGATCCATATGTGGTATGTGAAAAGAACACACATGCAATGACTCCAGTTGTTGTTAGTAAAAAGAACACACATGCAATGAATCTGGTTGTTGTTAGTAAAAAGAGCACACATGCAATGACACTGGTGGATCCGTGTGTGGTCTCTAAAGGGAACACACATGCAATGACACTAGTAGATCCATATCTGGTATGTGAAAAGAATAGTCATGAAATGACTCCAGTTGTTGTTAGTAAAAAGAAAACACATGCAATGACAATGGTGGATCCATGTGTGGTCTCTAAAGAGAACACACATGCAATGACTCTGGTTGTTGTTAGTAAAAAGAGCAGACATGCAATGACACTGGTGGATCCATGTGTGGTCTCTAAAGAGAACACACATGCGATGAAACTGGTGGATCCATATGTGCTATGTGAAAAGAAGACACATGCAATGACTCTAGTTGTTGTTAGTAAAAAGAACACACATGCAATGACAATGGTGGATCCATGTGTGCTCTCTGAAGAGAACACACATTTCAATAACACTGGTGGATCCATATGTGGTATGTGAACAGAACAGTCGTGCAATGACTCTAGTTGTTGTTAGTAAAAAGAACACACATGTAATGACACTGGTGGATCCATGTGTGGTCTCTGAAGAAAACACACATGCAATGACTCTAGCTGTGGTTAATGAGAAGAACACACATTTCAATGACACTGGTGGATCCATATGTGGTATGTGAAAAGAATAGTCATGAAATGACTCCAGTTGTTGTTAGTAAAAATAACACACATGCAATGACACTGGTGGATCCATGTGTGGTCTCTGAAGAGAACACACATGCAATGACACTGGTGGATCCATTTGTGGTATGTGAAAAGAACACACATGCAATGGATCCAGTTGTTATTAGTAAAAAGAACACACATGCAATGACACTAGTAGATCCATGTGTGGTCTCTGAAAAGAACACACATGCAATGAATCTAGCTGTGGTTAATGAGAAGAACACACATGCAATGACTCTAGTTGTTGTTAGTAAAAAGAACACACATGCGATGACACTGGTGGATCCATGTGTGGTCTCTGAAGAGAACACACATGCAATGACTCTAGCTGTGGTTAATGAGAAGAACACACAAACAATGACACTGGTGGATCCATGTGTGGTCTCTGAAGAGAACACACATGCAATGACTCTGGTTGTTAGTAAAAAGAGCACACATGCAATGACACTGGTGGATCCATATGTGGTCTCTGAAGAGAACACACATTTCAATGACAGTGGTGGATCCATATGTGGTACGTGAAAAGAACACACATGCAATGACTCTAGTTGTTGTTAGTAAAAAGAACACACATGCAATGACACTGGTGGATCCATGTGTGGTCTCTAAAGAGAACACACATGCAATGACTCGAGCTGTGGTTAATGAGAAGAACACACATGCAATGACACTGGTGGATCCATAGGTGGATTGTGAAAAGAACACACATGCAATGACTCCAGTTGTTGTTAGTAAAAAGAAAACACATGCAATGACACTAGTGGATCCATGTGTGGTCTCTGAAGAGAACACACATTTCAATGACACTAGTGGATCCATATGTGCTATGTGAAAAGAACACACATGCAATGACTCCAGTTGGTGTTAGTAAAAAGAACACACATGCAATGACACTAGTAGATCCATGTGTGGTCTCTAAAGAGAACACACATTTCAATGACACTGGTGGATGCATATGTGGTATGTGAAAAGAACACACATGAAATGACTCCAGTTGTTGTTAGTAAAAAGAACACACATGCAATGACACTGGTGGATCCATGTGTGGTCTCTGAAGAGAACACACATGCAATGACTCTAGCTGTGGTTAATGAGAAGAACACACATTTCAATGACACTGGTGGATCCATATGTGTTATGTGAAAAGAATAGTCATGAAATGATTCTAGTAGTTGTTAGTAAAAAGAACACACATGCACTCACACTGGTGGATCCATGTGTGGTCTCTGAAGATGTCACATCCCAAGATTTTCCAAATCTTGTAATGTGAAAAATAAATAAACAAAATAAATATTTGTGGAAAATCAGGGTGAAAAGAAACTTTTGTTTCTAAAAGGAAACTTAAAATCCCATCCTGAACAAACTTTGGTTAAAGTTTGAATTCAACAAATCCAAATCAAGAGAAATGCATTCCTCAATGAATGTATCTGGAAATTTGAACACTTGGAAAATAAATCCAAAACCCTAAGCCCTATTGGAGTAAAAACCATTTCCAAATTATCTCCAAATCCATGGATTTGATCCATATAAAAATTGATCAACAAATATTCACAAAGGATCAAGAAAGACCATAGAAGTTGGTTTCACTCAAATTGGAACCATAAATAAAATCTTATGAATATAATAAGATAAGGAAATTGAATTTCCAAAGCTAATAAAGCCCTTACCAAAAACCCATACCAGTTGGATCAAATAAAATCCTAAAGGGATTTAAAAAGATAAAACATTTAATAAAGGAAAATAAAATATTTTGGAAAAATTTTGTTAATTAAATCAAACCCTATTTTAGTAAATAACTAAAGATCCATTTTATTTAATTATTGAATGGATCCTAAAATGAATAAAAATATTGAATTATTTTGAGATTTGGATTATGTTGATAAACAAGAACCAAATTCAAAGTACAAGGTTGAGTGATTGTTTGAATTGATTTGAACCTTGTTTGATTGCTTGAATAATTGATTGAGAATTCAAAACAGAAAAAGATTTAGAAAAGGAAAAAGAAAACAGACAGAAAAAAATAAGATCTGGACCAGCCCAGCTATCCCCAGCCCAATAGGCCCAACCCCAGCCCACCTCTCTTTTCCCTCAGAAAAACTTTTCGCACCAATTAGTTAACCCGCACAGAGAGTGACAATTGGACCCCACCCCACTCCCTTTCTTTCACTGCCAAGCGGACCCACTCGCCCCCGAACCGTTTTTTTTATACCGCGGACAGAACCCACGCAGTCAATGACAGCCGGGACCCACTCCTCCTCTCTCCCTATCGCTGACAAGACGACCCCACTATCCCTGTTCATCGTCTTCAACGAGACCCCGTCGCGCTGCCGTTACAGTGAGTTTACTCCGGCGTTGAATTGGCGTTCAATCCTGCGTTAACTCCTCCGATGACCACGCACACTTAAGAGCACGCCCCTCCTCCGCCTTTCCCCTCTGTCTCCTCCCCCAAGCTCGCCCCAGCCGCTCAATTTCTCCCCGAGCCGCCTGTCTCCGACGAGCCTCCTCTCGATTCGCCACACCCGCCGCCTCTCGCCTACCTCACGCTTGAACACGCCACCGCATCTGGCGCATCCTCCGTGCCGGCCATTCATCCGCTGGTGCCTGTAAGCTCGACTTGACGACGACCAGACTGCATTGTCGCCTTCTTCTCCGGCGACATTTCCTGGTAAGAGCCGACCACCCCGAGCCCTCTCCTTCACGCACACAGCCTCGCCCTGATTCTGCGCATCTAACCGTGTCTTCGCCTTGCCTTGGGGTGAACCACAGCACCGTCCGCGACGACCACCCGACGCACCCGACGCCGTCCTCCACTCCGGCGAGCAATCGCAGTCGTACCAGAGCGCCCCTCGCCCGACCAACACCTCCTCAAGCATCGTCGTGACCCCCTGAGCCCGGTGAGCAACTCCTCTTTCTCCCTCCCCTCCTGTAGCAACGGCACCGTCGTCGACCGACCGCTCCGCCACCAACCGCCGCCGCCAGCGCTGTTGCTTTCTGGCCAAGGCAATAGGAACCGTTAGATCTGCATCTGATGGCTTGGATAGAATGACTAACCAAAGGGGTAAGGATGAACCTGTGCTGCACGATCCACTTTAGATCTAACGTTTCACAGAGCCGATCCGACCGAACCGGTATGGACCAATAGGAACGCGACGCGTGGCCAGATCTGTTTTAAAACAGAATTTGAAAACAGATTTTGATGCCATTTTCAAACCCTTGTAACTTTAAATCCACACGTACAAAAATTACAAATTTTATGTCGTTGGATTCAGGAGAGCAAGCCCTAGCCAACCATACCCTTGGTTTAGAAAATAGTATTTGTTAGATTGGTTGATTATGCAGAATCATTTGATTGCTTGTTTAGATTAGAAAAATGATTTAAAAATGTTTTTAGGGTTAAAACCTTTACAAAATGGTTTTTTGTGACCTTACTGACCTTAGAAACCAACCCATGTTTTGAAAATGAATTTGGAAAAGATTAGAATGGATTAATTGGTTTAGTCCATTTCTAGCGAAATAAAACTATTGTTTTGTTTATGAAAATGGTTTTGAGTAAAAACTTTGGAGAAAATGGTTAGACCAAACCTACTGACCCAAAACACCAAGTTTTGCAATAGCAACTCATTTGGTGAAACAAAATAATGATTCTTTGATTTAAAACCATTTCTAGTCAAATAGAAATGTGGTTTATTTATAAAAAAATGGTTTTGGAGGAAAACCTTTGGAAAATGATTCGTTTTAAACTCACTAACCCCAAACCCCAAGTTTGTGATTTGAAAACATACTTGGTGAACCCTATAGGTTAATGCCTTGGTAAAAATATTTCTACACCACATAAAATGACACTTTGTCTTGAAAATGGTTTTTATAGTGAAACCTTTTGCAAATGACTTTGCCATTTTGGTAAATGACCAATTTGGAACTTACAAAGTTTAGAAGCCTAGTGAAGACCATCCTTACAATAGAACCAACCTTTGCATGCTTATGCATGACTTAGATCCCATTACTTTGTGTGTAAAAAAAATTGTTTGTTTGACTTTGGTTTGGAATGTGAATTGAATTTCTGTTTGCTTGATTGACTTGTAGTGAAGTGTGAGACTAACAAGATCAAGGAGTGAACAACCATTCCCTACCAAAAAGGCAAGTGATGCTTCATATCTTTTGTCCCATTATTTTCACTATGCATTAGTGTTTTTGCTAAGTAAATCTTGCATGGAATTTATTTGCTAAGTATAGACCTGGCTATGGGAAAACCTAGTAGATGAAGCCTTAGTGAAAATTACCTAAGTCAAAATTCCTATTACTGTCATGCTTAGCTTAGCTAATAGAAAACAAGGGTGGAATATATATTCATGCTATGGAAAATCTCTAAGTCTAAGGACTTGTGTTTTGTTTAATAAAACAACTAAGTTAATGAATCACCTGGGTGGAATGGGACTTGCTTGGTGGTTTTTGGTTGAGTGGTTCACAAGGCCCATGTTTATGGTTTACCTTAGTGTATCTCACTTGTGGATGGCCACCCAGGAATAAAGAGATTTGAGATGTCAAATGTTGAGAAGCTTCAAGTGCAACCACTTGGCATTATGGGCTCTGCCATGATCTTAGGTTGCTAGAACTTAGTCTCTTGGACAGTTGGTGGTAGAGGGAATGATAGGTTGGAGCGCGTCCATTTGACTAAGGAAAGGCTTCTGAAGGATCTTGTCTTGGGAAACCAAGTCTTGTGGGGAAAGTGCACCACCTCTGCAGAGTGTAAAACCTAAGTACTTAGCCATGTCCCTGGTAAAGGACAATTTGAGCATCAAGACATGGAAGCTTCAAGAATCTCATCACTCCAATTTCTAAATAAAACTTGTGGGTGAACAAGGGTTAAAGGATCTTCAGTCTTTGATTGGTAGATGCCTCGAGAAGGATCTTCAGTCTTTGATTGGTAGATGCCTTGGGAAGGTTTTTGTTAAGCAAAAACTTAGTGTTTTCAAATGTTAGGGAAAAATCTATTTTGAGCAATGCAAGCCTCAACTCCACTTATCCAAATGCATATAGATGATAGACTCCACTATACTACCATAGTATCACTTGCCAATACAATTCAAATGTATTGACCCTTGTGGCTGTAGCTTGTAATGTTGCAGGTTTGATTGATTTTAGTGAAGATTGATTGATTAGGATTACAAAGTCTACAACCAACATCTGCCTGTGGCACTTTGAAGATGAAGGACCCATGACTATAGTTATTCCGCTGCAATGTAATGTAAATAGCCAAAGAGCTATGTTTGATGTAATAAAATTATTTTATTCCTGGTTATAAAATTGTATTATGACCTTTGTTTCTTGATATTACATCTAAACTGTGGATGCTAGCTATTGATCCAAGGACTAGCATTGTAAACACAGGGGGCTCAATCTTATTAAAGGTTGGGGACCCTACAGAAGAGAACACACATGCAATGACACTAGTGGATCCATATGTGGTATGTGAAAAGAACACACATGCAATGACTCCAGTTGTTTTTAGTAAAAAGAACACACATGCAATGACACTGGTGGATCCATGTGTGGTCTCTAAAGAGAACACACATTTCAATGACACTGGTGGATCCATATGTGGTATGTGAAAAGAACACACATGCAATGACTCCAGTTGTTGTTAGTAAAAAGAACACACATGCAATGACTCTGGTGGATCCATGTGTGGTCTGTGAAGAGAACACACATGCAATGACTCTAGCTGTAGTTAATGAGAAGAACACACATGCAATGACACTGGTGGATCCATAGGTGGATTGTGAAAAGAACACACATGCAATGACTCTAGTTGTTGTTAGTAAAAAGAACACACATGCAATGACACTAGTGGATCCATGTGTGGTCTTTGAAGAGAACACACATTTCAATGACACTGGTGGATCCATATGCGCTATGTGTAAAGAACACACATGCAATGACTCCAGTTGGTGTTAGTAAAAAGAACACACATGCATTGACACTGGTAGATCCATGTGTGGTCTCTAAAGAGAACACACATTTCAATGACACTGGTGGATCCATATGTGGTATGTGAAAAGAACACACATGCAATGACTCCAGTTGTTGTTAGTAAAAAGAACACACATGCAATGACTCTGGTGGATCCATGTGTGGTCTGTGAAGAGAACACACATGCAATGACTCTAGCTGTAGTTAATGAGAAGAACACACATGCAATGACACTGGTGGATCCATAGGTGGATTGTGAAAAGAACACACATGCAATGACTCTAGTTGTTGTTAGTAAAAAGAACACACATGCAATGACACTAGTGGATCCATGTGTGGTCTTTGAAGAGAACACACATTTCAATGACACTGGTGGATCCATATGCGCTATGTGTAAAGAACACACATGCAATGACTCCAGTTGGTGTTAGTAAAAAGAACACACATGCATTGACACTGGTAGATCCATGTGTGGTCTCTAAAGAGAACACACATGTCAATGACACTGGTGGATCCATATGTGGTATGTGAAAAGAACACACATGCATTGACTCTAGTTGTTGTTAGTAAAAAGAACACACATGCAATGACACTGGTGAATCCATGTGTGGTCTCTAAAGAGAACACACATGCAATGACTCTAGCTGTGGTTAATGAGAAGAACACACATTTCAATGACACTGGTGGATCCATATGTGGTATGTGAAAAGAATAGTCATGAAGTGACTCTAGTTGTTGTTAGTAAAAAGAACACACATGCAATGACACTAGTGGATCCATGTGTGGTCTCTGAAGAGAACACACATGCAATGACACTGTTGGATCCATATGTGGTATGTGAAAAGAACACACATGCAATGACTCCAGTTGTTGTTAGTAAAAAGAACACACATGCAATGACGCTAGTGGATCCATGTGTGGTCTCTGAAGATAACACACATGCAATGACACTAGTGGATCCATATGTGGTATGTGAAAAGAACACACATGCAATGACTCCAGTTGTTGTTAGTAAAAAGAACACACATGCAATGACACTGGTGGATCCATGTGTTGTCTCTTAAGAGAACACACATTTCAATGACACTGGTGGATCCATATGTGGTATGTGAAAAGAACACACATGCAATGACTCTAGTTGTTGTTATTAAAAAGAACACACATGCAATGACACTGGTGGATCCATGTGTGGTCTCTGAAGAGAACACACATGCAACGCCTCTAACTGTGGTTAATGAGAAGAACACACATATCAATGACACTGGTGGATCCATGTGTGGTCTCTGAAGAGAAAACACATGCAATGACTCTGGTTGTTGTTAGTAAAAAGAACACACATGCAATGACACTGGTGGTTCCATGTGTGGTCTCTGAAGAGAACACACATGCAATGACACTAGTGGATCCATATGTGGTATGTGAAAAGAAATACACATGCATTGACTCCATTTGTTGTTAGTAAAAATAACACACATGCAATGACACTGGTGGATCCATGTGTAGTCTCTGAAGAGAACACACATTTCAATGACACTGGTGGATCCATATGTTGTATGTGAAAAGAACACACATGCAATGACTCCAGTTGTTATTAGTAAAAAGAACACACATGCAATAACACTGGTGGATCCATGTGTGGTCTCTGAAGAGAACACACATGCAATGACTCTAGCTATGGTTAATGAGAAGAACACACATGCAATGAAACTGGTGGATCCATAGGTGGATTGTGAAAAGAACACACATGCAATGACTCTAGTTGTTGTTAGTAAAAACAACACACATTCAATGACACTGGTGGATCCATGTGTGGTCTCTGAAGAGAACACACATTTCAATGACACTGGTGGATCCATATGCGCTATGTGAAAAGAACACACATGCAATGACTCCAGTTGGTGTTAGTAAAAAGAACACACATGCAGTGACACTTGTAGATCCATGTGTTTTCTCTAAAGAGAACACACATTTCAATGACACTTGTGGATCCATATGTGGTATGTGAAAAGAACATACATGCAATGACTCCAGTTGTTGCTAGTAAAAAGAACACACATGCAATGACACTGGTGGATCCATGTGTGGTCTCTAAAGACAACACACATGCAATGACTCTATGTGTGGTTAATGAGAAGAACACACATTTCAATGACACTGGTGGATCCATATGTGGTATGTGAAAAGAATAGTCATGAAATGACTCTAGTTGTTGTTAGTAAAAAGAACACACATGCAATGACACTGGTGGATCCATGTGTGGTCTCTGAAGAGAACACACATGCAATGACACTAGTGGATCCATATGTGGTATGTGAAAAGAACACACATGCAATGACTCCAGTTGTTGTTAGTAAAAAGAACACACATGCAATGACACTGGTGGATCCATGTGTGGTCTCTGAAGAGAACACACCATTCAATGACACTGCTGGATCCATATGTGGTATGTGAAAAAAAACATGCAATGACTCTAGTTGTTATTAGTAAAAAGAACACACATGCAATGACACTGGTGGATCCATGTGTGGTCTCTGAAGAGAACACACATGCAATGACTCTAGCTATGGTTAATGAGAAGAACACACATGCAATGACACTGGTCGATCCATATGTGGTATGTGAAAAGAACACACATGCAGTGACTCTGGTTGTTGTTAGTAAAAAGAGCACACATACAATGACACTGGTGGATCCATGTGTGGTCTCTGAAGGGAACACACATGCAATGACACTAGTGGATCCATATGTGGTATGTGAAAAGAATAGTCATGAAATGACTCTAGTTGTTGTTAGTAAAAAGAAAACACATGCAATGACAATGGTGGATCCATGTGTGGTCTCTGACGAGAACACACATGCAATGACTCTGGTTGTTGTTAAAGAGCACACATGCAATGACACTAGTGGATCCATGTGTGGTCTCTAAAGAGAACACACATGCAATGACACTGGTGGATCCATATGTGGTATGTGAAAAGAACACACATGCAAAGACTCTAGTTGTTGGTAGTAAAAAGAACACACATGCAATGACACTGCTGGATCCATGTGTGGTCTCTGAAGAGAACACACATTTCAACAACACTGGTGGATCCATATGTGGCATGTGAAAATAACACACATGCAATGACTCTGGTGGATCCATGTGTGGTCTCTAAAGAAAACACACATGAAATGACTCTAGCTGTGGTTAGTGAGAAGAACACACATTTCAATGACACTGGTGGATCCATATGTGGTATGTGAAAAGAATAGTCATGAAATGACTCCAGTTGTTGTTTGTAAAAATAACACACATGCAATGACACTGGTGGATCCATGTGTGGTCTCTGAAGAGAACACACATGCAATGACACTGGTGGATCCATTTGTGGTATGTGAAAAGAACACACATGCAATGGATCCAGTTGTTATTAGTAAAAATAACACACATGCAATGACACTGGTGGATCCATGTGTGGTCTCTTAAAAGAACACACATGCAATGAATCTAGCTGTGGTTAATGAAAAGAACACACATGCAATGACTCTAGTTGTTGTTAGTAAAAAGAACACACATGCGATGACACTGGTGGATCCATGTGTGGTCTCTGAAGAGAACACACATGCAATGACTCTAGCTATGGTTAATGAGAAGAACACACACAATGACACTGGTGGATCCATGTGTGGTCTCTGAATAGAACACACATGCAATGACTCTGGTTGTTGTTAGTAAAAAGAGCACACATGCAATGACACTGGTGGATCCATGTGTGGTCTCTGAAGAGAACACACATTTCAATGACAGTGGTGGATCCATATGTGGTATGTGAAAAGAACACACATGCAATGACTCCAGTTGTTGTTAGTAAAAAGAACACACATGCAATGACACTGGTGGATCCATGTGTGGTCTCTGAAGAGAACACACATGCAATGACTCTAGCTGTGGTTAATGAGAAGAACACACATGCAATGACACTGGTGGATCCATAGGTGGATTGTGAAAAGAACACACATGCAATGACTCCAGTTGTTGTTAGTAAAAAGAACACACATGCAATGACACTAGTGGATACATGTGTGGTCTCTGAAGAGAACACACATTTCAATGACACTAGTGGATCCATATGTGCTATGTGAAAAGAACACACATGCAATGACTCCAGTTGGTGTTAGTAAAAAGAACACACATGCAATGACACTAGTAGATCCATGTGTGGTCTCTAAAGAGAACACACATTTCAATGACACTGGTGGATGCATATGTGGTATGTGAAAAGAACACACATGCAATGACTCCAGTTGTTGTTAGTAAAAAGAACACACATGCAATGACACTGGTGGATCCATAGGTGGATTGTGAAGAGAACACACATGCAATGACTCTAGCTGTGGTTAATGAGAAGAACACACATTTCAATGACACTGGTGGATCCATATGTGGTATGTGAAAAGAATAGTCATGAAATGATTCTAGTAGTTGTTAGTAAAAAGAACACACATGCACTCACACTGGTGGATCCATGTGTGGTCTCTGAAGAGAACACACATGCAATGACACTAGTGGATCCATATGTGGTATGTGAAAAGAACACACATGCAATGACTCCAGTTGTTTTTAGTAAAAAGAACACACATGCAATGACATCAGGATCCATGTGTGGTCTCTAAAGAGAACACACATTTCAATGACACTGGTGGATCCATATGTGGTATGTGAAAAGAACACACATGCAATGACTTCCATGTGTTAGTAAAAAGAACACACATGCAATGACTCTGGTGGATCCATGTGTGGTCTGTGAAGAGAACACACATGCAATGACTCTAGCTGTGGTTAATGAGAAGAACACACATGCAATGACACTGGTGGATCCATAGGTGGATTGTGAAAAGAACACACATGCAATGACTCTAGTTGTTGTTAGTAAAAAGAACACACATGCAATGACACTAGTGGATCCATATGCGCTATGTGTAAAGAACACAGATGCAATGACTCCAGTTGGTGTTAGTAAAAAGAACACACATGCAATGACACTGGTAGATCCATGTGTGGTCTCTAAAGAGAACACACATTTCAATGACACTGGTGGATCCATATGTGGTATGTGAAAAGAACACACATGCAATGACTCCAGTTGTTGTTAGTAAAAAGAACACACATGCAATGACACTGGTGGATCCATGTGTGGTCTCTGAAGAGAACACACATGCAATGACACTGTTGGATCCATATGTGGTATGTGAAAAGAACACACATGCAATGACTCCAGTTGTTGTTAGTAAAAAGAACACACATGCAATGACACTAGTGGATCCATGTGTGGTCTCTGAAGATAACACACATGCAATGACACTAGTGGATCCCTATGTGGTATGTGAAAAGAACACACATGCAATGACTCCAATTGTTGTTAGTAAAAAGAACACAAATGCAATGACACTAGTGGATCCATGTGTGGTCTCTGAAGAGAACACACATTTCAATGACACTAGTGGATCCATATGTGCTACGTGAAAAGAACACACATGAGAAGAACACACATGCAATGACACTGGTGGATCCATAGGTGGATTGTGAAAAGAACACACATGCAATGACTCTAGTTGTTGTTAGTAAAAAGAACACACATGCAATGACACTAGTGGATCCATGTGTGGTCTTTGAAGAGAACACACATTTCAATGACACTGGTGGATCCATACGCGCTATGTGTAAAGAACACAGATGCAATGACTCCAGTTGGTGTTAGTAAAAAGAACACACATGCAATGACACTGGTAGATCCATGTGTGGTCTCTAAAGAGAACACACATTTCAATGACACTGGTGGATCCATATGTGGTATGTGAAAAGAACACACATGCAATGACTCCAGCTGTTTTTAGTAAAAAGAACACACATGCAATGACACTGGTGAATCCATGTGTGGTCTCTAAAGAGAACACACATGTAATGACTCTAGCTGTGGTTAATGAGAAGAACACATATTTCAATGACACTGGTGGATCCATATGTGGTATGTGAAAAGAATAGTCATGAAATGACTCTAGTTGTTAGTAAAAAGAACACACATGCAATGACACTAGTGGATCTATGTGTGGTCTCTGAAGAGAACACACATGCAATGACACTGTTGGATCCATATGTGGTATGTGAAAAGAACACACATGCAATGACTCCAGTTGTTGTTAGTAAAAAGAACACACATTCAATGACACTAGTGGATCCATGTGTGGACTCTGAAGATAACACACATGCAATGACACTAGTGGATCCATATGTGGTATGTGAAAAGAACACACATGCAATGACTCCAGTTGTTGTTAGTAAAAAGAACACACATGCAATGACACTGGTGGATCCATGTGTGGTCTCTTACGAGAACACACATTTCAATGACACTGGTGGATCCATATGTGGTATGTGAAAAGAACACACATGCAATGACTCTAGTTGTTGTTAGTAAAAAGAACACACATGCAATGACACTGGTGCATCCATGTATGGTCTCTGAAGAGAACACACATGCAACGCCTATAGCTGTGGTTAATGAGAAGAACACACATATCAATGACACTGGTGGATCCATGTGTGGTCTCTGAAGAGAAAACACATGCAATGACTCTGGTTGTTGTTAGTAAAAAGAACACACATGCAATGACACTGGTGGTTCCATGTGTGGTCTCTGAAGAGAACACACATGCAATGACACTAGTGGATCCATATGTGGTATGTGAAAAGAAATACACATGCAATGACTCCATTTGTTGTTAGTAAAAATAACACACATGCAATGACACTGGTGGATCCAAGTGTAGTCTCTAAAGAGAACACACATTTCAATGACACTGGTGGATCCATATGTTGTATGTGAAAACAACACACATGCAATGACTCCAGTTGTTATTATTAAAAAGAACACACATGCAATGACACTGGTGGATCCATGTGTGGTCTCTGAATAGAACACACATGCAATGACTCTAGCTATGGTTAATGAGAAGAACACACATGCAATGAAACTGGTGGATCCATAGGTGGATTGTGAAAAGAACACACATGCAATGACTCCAATTGTTGTTAGTAAAAACAACACACATGCAATGACACTGGTGGATCCATGTGTGGTCTCTGAAGAGAACACGCATTTCAATGACACTGGTGGATCCATATGCGCTATGTGAAAAGAACACACATGCAATGACTCCAGTTGGTGTTAGTAAAAAGAACACACATGCAATGACACTTGTAGATCCATGTGTTTTCTCTAAAGAGAACACACATTTCAATGACACTTGTGGATCCATATGTGGTATGTGAAAAGAACACACATGCAATGACTCCAGTTGTTGCTAGTAAAAAGAACACACATGCAATGACACTGGTGGATCCATGTGTGGTCTCTAAAGACAACACACATGCAATGACTCTAGGTGTGGTTAATGAGAAGAACACACATTTCAATGACACTGGTGGATCCATATATGGTATGTGAAAAGAATAGTCATGAAATGACTCTTGTCGTTATTAGTAAAAAGAACACACATGCAATGACACTGGTGGATCCATGTGTGGTCTCTGAAGAGAACACACATGCAATTACACTAGTGGATCCATATGTGGTATGTGAAAAGAACACACATGCAATGACTCTAGTTTTTGTTAGTAAAAAGAACACACATGCAATGCCACTGGTGGATCCATGTGTGGTCTCTGAAGAGAACACACCTTTCAATAACACTGGTGGATCCATATGTGGTATGTGCAAAGGACAGTCATGCAATGACACTAGTGGATCGATGTGTGGTCTCTAAAGAAAACACACATGAAATGACTCTAGCTGTGGTTAATGAGAAGAACACACATTTCAAAGACACTGGTGGATCCATATGTGGTATGTGAAAAGAATATTCATGAAATGACTCCAGTTGTAGTTAGTAAAAATAACACACATGCAATGACACTGGTGGATCCATGTGTGGTCTCTGAAGAGAACACACATGCAATGACACTGGTGGATCCATTTGTGGTATGTGAAAAGAACACACATGCAATGCATCCAGTTGTTATTAGTAAAAAGAACACACATGCAATGACACTGGTGGATCCTTGTGTGGTCTCTGAAAAGAACACACATGCAATGAATCTAGTTGTGGTTAATGAAAAGAACACACATGCAATGACTCCAGTTGTTGTTAGTAAAAAGAACACACATGCGATGACACTTGTGGATCCATGTGTGGTCTCTGAAGAGAACACACATGCAATGACTCTAGCTGTGGTTAATGAGAAGAACACACAAACAATGACACTGGTGGATCCATGTGTGGTCTCTGTAGAGAACACACATGCAATGACTCTGGTTGTTGTTAGTAAAAAGAGCACACATGTAATGACACTGGTGGATCCATGTGTGGTCTCTGAAGAGAACACGCATTTCAATGATAGTGGCGGATCCATATGTGGTATGTGAAAAGAACGCACATGCAATGACTCCAGTTGTTGTTAGTAAAAAGAACACACATGCAATGAGACTGGTGGATCCATGTGTGGTCTCTGAAGAGAACACACATGCAATGACTCTAGCTGTGGTTAATGAGAAGAACACACATGCAATGACACTGGTGGATCCATAGGTGGATTGTGAAAAGAACACACATGCAATGACTCTAGTTGTTGTTAGTAAAAAGAACACACATGCAATGACACTAGTGGATCCATGTGTGGTCTCTGAAGAGAACACACATTTCAATGACGCTAGTGGATCCATATTTTCTATGTGAAAAGAACACATATGCAATAACTCCAGTTGGTGTTTGTAAAAAGAACACACATGCAATGACACTAGTAGATCCATGTGTGGTGTCTAAAGAGAACACACATTTCAATGACACTGGAGGATGCATATGTGGTATGTGAAAAGAACACACATGCAAGGACTCCAGTTGTTGTTAGTGAAAAGAACACACGTGCAATGACACTGGTGGATCCATGTGTGGTCTGTTAAGAGAACACATGCAATGACTCTAGATGTGGTTAATGAGAAGAACACGCATTTCAATGACACTAGTGGATCCATATGTGGTATGTGAAAAGAATAGTCATCAAATGACTCTAGTTGTTGTTAGTAAAAAGAACACACATGCACTAACACTTGTGGATCCATGTGTGGTCTCTGAAGATAACACACATGCAATGACACTAGTGGATCCATATGTGGTATGTGAAAAGAACACACATGCAATAACTCTAGTTGTTGTTAGTAAAAATAACACACATGCAATGACACTGGTGGATCCATGTGTGGTATCTTAAGAGAACACACATTTCAATGACACAGGTGGATCCATATGTGGTATGTGAAAAGAACACACATGCAATGACTCTAGTTGTTGTTAGTAAAAAGAACACACATGCAATGACACTGGTGGATCCATGTCTGGTCTCTGAAGAGAACACACATTTCAATGACACTGCTGGATCCATATGTGCTATGTGAAAAGAACACACATGCAATGACTCCAGTTGTTATTAGTAAAAAGAACACACATGCAATGACACTGGTGGATCCATGTGTGGTCTCTGAAGAGAACACACATGCAATGACACTGGTCGATCCATATGTGGTATGTGAAAAGAACACACATGCAGTGACTCTGGTTGTTCTTAGTACAAAGAGCACACATACAATGACACTGGTGAATCCATGTGTGGTCTCTGAAGGGAACACACATGCAATGACACTAGTGGATCCATATGTGGTATGTGAAAAGAATAGTCATGAAATGACTCCAGTTGTTGTTAGTAAAAAGAACACACATGCAATGACACTGGTGGATCCATGTGTGGTCTCTGAAGAAAACAAACATGAAATGACTCTAGCTGTGGTTAATGAGAAGAACACACATTTCAATGACACTGGTGGATCCATATGTGGTATGTGAAAAGAATAGTCATGAAATGACTCCAGTTGTTGTTAGTAAAAATAACACACATGCAATGACACTGGTGGATCCATGTGTGGTCTCTAAAGAGAACACACATGCAATGGCACTGGTGGATCTATTTGTGGTATGTGAAAAGAACACAAATGCAATGACTCCAGTTGTTATTAGTAAAAAGAACACACATGCAATGACACTGGTGGATCCATGTGTGGTCTCTGAAAAGAACACACATGCAATGAATCTAGCTGTGGTTAATGAGAAGAACACACATGCAATGACTCCAGTTGTTGTTAGTAAAAAGAACACACATGCGATGACAATGGTGGATCCATGTGTGGTCTCTAAAGAGAACACACATGCAATGACTCTAGCTGTGGTTAATGAGAAGAACAAACAAACAATGACACTGGTGGATCCATGTGTGGTCTCTGAAGAGAAGACACATGCAATGACTCTGGTTGTTGTTAGTAAAAAGAGCACACATGCAATGACACTGGTGGATCCATGTGTGGTCTCTGAAGAGAACACACATTTCAATGACAGTGGTGGATCCATATGTGGTATGTGAAAAGAGCGCACATGCAATGACTCCAGTTGTTGTTAGTAAAAAGAACACACATGCAATGACACTGGTGGATCCATTTGTGGTCTCTGAACAGAACACACATGCAATGACTCTAGCTGTGGTTAATGAGAAGAAAACACATGCAATGACACTGGTGGATCCATAGGTGGATTGTGAAAAGAACACACATGCAATGACTCCAGTTGTTGTTAGTAAAAAGAACACACATGCAATGACACTAGTGGATCCATGTGTGGTCTCTGAAGAAAACACACATGAAATGACTCTAGCTGTGGTTA
The DNA here is from genome assembly GCA_023614405.1 of Avena insularis. NCBI lineage: Eukaryota > Viridiplantae > Streptophyta > Magnoliopsida > Poales > Poaceae > Avena > Avena insularis. Next base: position 363,208,925 of record CM042686.1, on the reverse strand, counting down.
AAGAGAAGAACACACATTTCAATGACACTAGTGGATCCATATGTGGTATGTGAAAAGAATAGTCATCAAATGACTCTAGTTGTTGTTAGTAAAAAGAACACACATGCGCTAACACTGGTGGATCTATATGTGGTATGTGCAAAGAACACACATGCAATGACTCCAGTTGTTATTAGTAAAAAGAACACACATGCAATGACACTGGTCGATCCATGTGTGGTCTCTGAAGAGAACACACATGCAATGACTCTAGCTATGGTTAATGAGAAGAACACACATGCAATGACACTGGTCGATCCACATGTTGTATGTGAAAAGAACACACATGCAGTGACTCTGGTTGTTGTTAGTAAAAAGAGCACACATACATTGACACTGGTGGATCCATGTGTGGTCTCTGAAGGGAACACACATGCAATGACACTAGTGGATCCATATGTGGTATATGAAAAGAATAGTCATGAAATGACTCTAGTTGTTGTTAGTAAAAAGAAAACACATGCAATGACAATGGTGGATCCATGTGTGGTCTCTAAAGAGAACACACATGCATTGACTCTGGTTATTGTTAGTAAAAAGAGCACACATGCAATGACACTGGTGGATCCATGTGTGGTCTCTAAAGAGAACACACATGCAATGACACTGGTGGATCCATATGTGGTATGTGAAAAGAACACACATACAATGACTCCAGTTGTTGTTAGTAAAAAGAACACACATGCAATGACTCTGGTTGTTGTTAGTAAAAAGAGCACACATGTAATGACATTGGTGGATCCATGTGTGGTCTCTGAAGGGAACACACATGCAATGACACTAGTGGATCCATATGTGGTATGTGAAAAGAATAGTCATGAAATGACTCCAATTGTTTTTAGTAAAAGCAAAACACATGCAATGACAATGGTTGATCCATGTGTGGTCTCTGAAGAGAACACACATGCAATGACTCTGGTTGTTGTTAGTAAAAAGAGCACACATGCAATGACACTGGTGGATCCATGTGTGGTCTCTAAAGAGAACACACATGCAATGACACTGGTGGATCCATATGTGGTATGTGAAAAGAACACACATGCAATGACTCCAGTTGTTGTTAGTAAAAATAACACACATGCAATGACACTGGTGGATCCATGTGTGGTCTCTAAAGAGAACACACGTTTCAATAACACTGGTGGATCCATATGTGGTATGTCAACAGAACAGTAATGCAATGACTCTAGTTGTTGTTAGTAAAAAGAACACACATGCAATGACACTGGTGGATCCATGTGTGGTCTCTGAAGAAAACACACATGCAATGACTCTAGCTGTGGTTAATGAGAGGAACACACATTTCAATGACACTGGTGGATCCATATGTGGTATGTGAAAAGAATAGTCATGAAATGACTCCAGTTGTTGTTAGTAAAAATAACACACATGTAATGACATTGGTGGATCCATATGTGGTCTCTGAAGAGAACACACATGCAATGGCACTGGTGGATCTATTTGTGGTATGTGAAAAGAACACAAATGCAATGACTCCAGTTGTTATTAGTAAAAAGAACACACATGCAATGACACTGGTGGATCGATGTGTGGTCTCTGAAAAGAACACACATGCAATGAATCTAGCTGTGGTTAATGATAAGAACACACATGCAATGACTCCAGTTGTTGTTAGTAAAAAGAACACACATGCGATGACAATGGTGGATCCATGTGTGGTCTCTAAAGAGAACACACATGCAATGACTCTAGCTGTGGTTAATGAGAAGAACACACAAACAATGACACTGGTGGATCCATGTGTGGTCTCTGAAGAGAAGACACATGCAATGACTCTGGTTGTTGTTAGTAAAAAGAGCACACATGCAATGACACTGGTGGATCCATGTGTGGTCTCTGAAGAGAACACACATCTCAATGACAGTGGTGGATCCATATTTGGTATGTGAAAAGAACGCACATGCAATGACTGCAGTTGTTGTTAGTAAAAAGAACACACATGCAATGACACTGGTGGATCCATGTGTGGTCTCTGAACAGAACACACATGCAATGACTATAGCTGTGGTTAATGAGAAGAACACACATGCAATGACACTGGTGGATCCATAGGTGGATTGTGAAAAGAACACACATGCAATGACTCCAGTTGTTGTTAGTAAAAAGAACACACATGCAATGACACTAGTGGATCCATGTGTGGTCTCTGAAGAGAACACACATGCAATGACTCTAGCTGTGGTTAATGAGAAGAACACACATTTCAATGACACTAGTGGATCGATATGTGGTATGTGAAAGAATAGTCATCAAATGACTCTAGTTGTTGTTAGTAAAAAGAACACACATGCACTAACACTGGTGGATCCATATGTGGTATGTGAAAAGAACACACATGCAATGACTCTAGTTGTTGTTAGTAAAAAGAACACACATGCAATGACACTGGTGGTTCCATGTGTGGTCTCTGAAGAGAACACACATTTCAATGACACTGCTGGATCCATATGTGGTATGTGCAAAGAACACACATGCAATTACTCCAGTTGTTATTAGTAAAAAGAACACACATGCAATGACACTGGTGGATCCATGTTTGGTCTCTGAAGAGAACACACATGCAATGACTCTAGCTATGGTTAATGAGAAGAACACACATGCAATGACACTGGTCGATCCATATGTGGTATGTGAAAAGAACACACATGCAGTGACTCTGGTTGTTGTTAGTAAAAAGAGCACACATACAATGACACTGGTGGATCCATGTGTGGTCTCTGAAGGGAACACACATGCAATGACACTAGTTGATCCATATGTGGTATATGAAAAGAATAGTCATGAAATGACTCCAGTTGTTGTTAGTAAAAAGAAAACACATGCAATGACAATGGTGGATCCATGTGTGGTCTCTGAAGAGAACACACATGCAATGACTCTGGTTGTTGTTAGTAAAAAGAGCACACATGCAATGACATCAGGATCCATGTGGTCTCTAAAGAGAACACACATGCAATGACACTGGTGGATCCATATGTGGTATGTGAAAAGAACACACATGCAATGACTCCAGTTGTTGTTAGTAAAAAGAACACACATGCAATGACACTGCTGGATCCATGTGTGGTCTCTGAAGAGAACACACATTTCAATAACACTGGTGGATCCATAGGTGGTATGTGAAAAGAACAGTCATGCAATGATTCCAGTTGTCGTTAGTAAAAAGAACACACATGCAATGACACTGGTGGATCCATGTGTGGTCTCTGAAGAAAACACACATGAAATGACTCTAGCTGTGGTTAATGAAAAGAACACACATTTCAATGACACCATGGATCCATATGTGGTATGTGAAAAGAATAGTCATGAAATGACTCCAGTTGTTGTTAGTAAAAATAACACACATGGAATGACACTGGTGGAACCATGTGTGGTCTCTGAAGAAAACACACATGCAATGACACTGGTGGATCCATTTGTGGTATGTGAAAAGAACACACATGCAATGGATCCAGTTGTTATTAGTAAAAAGAACACACATGCAATGACACTGGTGGATCCATGTATGGTCTCTAAAAAGAACACACATGCAATGAATCTAGATGTGGTTAATGAGAAGAGCACACATGCAATGACTGCAGTTGTTGTTAGTAAAAAGAACAAACATGCGATGACACTGGTGGATCCATGTGTGGTCTCTAAAGAGAACACACATGCAATGACTCCAGTTGTTATTAGTAAAAAGAACACACATGCAATGACACTGGTGGATCCATGTGTGGTCTCTGAAGAGAACACACATGCAATGACTCTGGTTGTTGTTAGTAAAAAGAGCAAACATGCAATGACACTGGTGGATCCATGTGTGGTCTCTGAAGAGAACACACATTTCAATGACAGTGGTGGATCCATATGTGGTATGTGAAAAGAACGCACATGCAATGACTCCAGTTGTTGTTAGTAAAAAGAACACACACGCAATGAGACTGGTGGATCCATGTGTGGTATCTGAAGAGAACACACATGCAATGACTCTAGCTGTGGTTAATGAGAAGAACACACATGCAATGACACTGGTGGATCCATAGGTGGATTGTGAAAAGAACACACATGCAATGACTCTAGTTATTGTTAGTAAAAAGAACACACATGCAATGACACTAGTGGATCCATGTGTGGTCTCTGAAGAGAACACACATTTCAATGACGCTAGTGGATCCATATGTGCTATGTGAAAAGAACACACATGCAATGACTCCAGTTGGTGTTAGTAAAAAGAAGACACATGCAATGACACTAGTAGATCCATGTGTGGTGTCTAAAGAGAACACACATTTCAATGACACTGGTGGATGCATACGTGGTATGTGAAAAGAACACACATGCAAGGACTCCAGTTGTTGTTAGTAAAAAGAACACACATGCAATGACACTGGTGGATCCATGTGTGGTCTGTTAAGAGAACACACATGCAATGACTCTAGCTGTGGTTAATGAGAAGAACACACATGCAATGACTCCAGTTGTTGTTAGTAAAAAGAACACACATGCGATGACAATGGTGGATCCATGTGTGGCCTCTAAAGAGAACACACATGCAATGACTCTAGCTGTGGTTAATGAGAAGAACACACAAACAGTGACACTGGTGGATCCATGTGTGGTCTCTGAAGAGAAGACAGATGCAATGACTCTGGTTGTTGTTAGTAAAAAGAGCACACATGCAATGACACTGGTGGATCCATGTGTGGTCTCTGAAGAGAACACACATTTCAATGACAGTGGTGGATCCATATGTGGTATGTGAAAAGAACGCACATGCAATGACTCCAGTTGTTGTTAGTAAAAAGAACACACATGCAATGACACTGGTGGATCCATGTGTGGTCTCTGAACAGAACACACATGCAATGACTCTAGTTGTGGTTAATGAGAAGAACACACATGCAATGACACTGGTGGATCCATAGGTGGATTGTGAAAAGAACACACATGCAATGACTCCAGTTGTTGTTAGTAAAAAGAACACACATGCAATGACACTAGTGGATCCATGTGTGGTCTCTGAAGAGAACACACATGCAATGACTCTAGCTGTGGTTAATGAGAAGAACACACATTTCAATGACACTAGTGGATCCATATGTGGTATGTGAAAAGAATAGTCATCAAATGACTCTAGTTGTTGTTAGTAAAAAGAACACACATGCACTAACACTGGTGGATCCATATGTGGTATGTGAAAAGAACCCACATGCAATGACTCTAGTTGTTGTTAGTAAAAATGTCACATCCCAAGATTTTCCAAATCTTGTAATGTGAAAAATAAATAAACAAAATAAATTTTTGTTGAAAATCAGGGTGAAAAGAAACTTTTGTTTCTAAAAGGAGACTTAAAATTCCATCTTGAACAAACTTTGGCTAAAGTTTGAATTCAACAAAAATCCAAATCAAGGGAAATGCATTCCTCAATGAATGTATCTGGAAATTTGAACACCTGGAAAATAAATCCAAAACCCTAAACCCTAATGGAAGGAAATCATTTTCCAAAGTATCTCCAAATCCATGGATTTGATCCATACCAAGTTGATCAACAAATTTTCACAAAGGATCAAGAAAGACCTTAGAGATGGTTTCACTAAGTTTGGAACCATGGACAAAATCTTGTGAATATATTAAGACAAGGAAATTGAAATTTCCAAAACTAATAAAGCCCTTACTAAAGCCCACACCAATTGGTGAACAAATAATCCTAAAGGGATCAAAAAGATAAACCTTTGTTAAAGGAAAAATAAATTGTTTTGGAAATACAAATTTAGATCTTTTAATAAAAGACTTTGGTTTCAAATGAAAAGGTGAGCCAAATTAATTTTGGCCAAGCTTTTGTAATAAAATATTTTGTTTTGATAAAATGAGTAAAGGTTTATTTAAATAAAATAATAAAGGATTTAAATATCCAATTTTATTTAAGTAAAAGCTTTTCCCATTTTAAATGAACACCAAGTATTTTATTACTACTTTGAAATCTTTTATTAAAAGGTTTTGCTTTGATTAAAATGAGTAAAGGATTATTTAAATAAAATAAATAAGGATTTAAATATCCAATTTTATTTAAGTAAAGGCTTTCCCATTTTAATTAAAACACCAAAACTTATTTATTTATTTAAATAAGTTTCCAAGTATTCTTTTATTTTTCAAATTAAACCTTCTGGTTTGGTTTTGAAAATAATTGGAATTCAAATGGAAATATTATTTAATAAATCAAACCCTAATAACTAAAGATCCATTTTATTTAATTATTAAATGGATCCTAAAAATAAATAAAAATAATATTTCATTTTGAGATTTGGATTATGTTGCCAAACAGAACCAAATTCAAATGAAAAGTTTGTTGTTTGAATTGATTGAGTGTTGTTTGAAATTGTTTGAATAATTGTTTGGAAAGAAAACAGAAAAAGAATTAGAAAAAGAAAAAGAGTTAGATAGAAAAAAAATAGGAAAACAGAGCAGCCCTAATAGGCCCAACTCCAATTTGACCTTTCCTTGCTCAAGAAACTTTTTTCTCACCCAGCTTGACCCACTTCTCCCCTCTCCTCACTACCGACGAGAAGACCCCACCTCTCTCCCACATCCCGAACTGTTTTACATCGAAGAAACCCACACAAAGACCCGGTGGACCTCCTCTCTTCTTTTCCCATCGACTGCTGGACCCCACCATTATCGCTCATCGCCTTCAACCCATAGCGACCAGTTCTTTCCCCCTTTCGCTGATTTCTCCAACGAATTCGTCTTAACGCCGAGCCTTTATCGAGCCTTGATCACGCAGATGGAAACGCCTACATCTCCTCTATAAAACCCTCTGTCACCTCGGTGGCACGCCCTAGACGCCCTCAATTTCTCCCGAGCCACCTCTGTCCGACGATGTTCCGTGACAATTCGACGAGACCCCACGCCTTGCCTCATTGACCACGCACCCTACTCCACGCATCCAGACGCATCATCCATGCTCTCCGTTCATCCGCGGTGCCCTGTAAGCTCGACTTCGACGACGACCACCGTCGCCACCGTCTGCCTCTTTCTCCGACGAGCTCCACAGGTAGCTTCCAGCCGCCCCTCTACTTTTCGATGATGCACCTAAGACCAGTGACTTCTTCCGCAACTAACGCCGTCGTTCTCGTGACCTAGCTCGCACCGTAGCGTCGCCTCCGTCGTCGACAGTGAGCACCGCCGTCTGCAACCTCTCCGACGATCTCCCCTGGTAAAAGCTGACCACCCCGCGTCCTCTCTCGTTCATGCACGTATCATCTCCGTGACCTCCCGTACCTAACCCTGCCCCCGTTTTGACCTAGAGCGATCTGCAGCTTCGTCCACGACGACAAGCCGAGAGCACCGCCGCCCGCAGCAACTCCGGCGAGCAATCGCAGACGAACTAGTGCGCCCCTTGCCCCGTCAATCGCACGTTGAGCATCACCGCGACCCCCTGAGCCTGGTGAGCATCCCCTCCTTCTCCCTCACCCCCTGTAGCATCGCCACCGTCATCGACCGACGACTCCGCCGCCGGTAGCCACCGCAGCGCCGCTCGCAAATGGTCGAGCACGTTAGCACCGTAGGATCTGGATCTGACGGTTACGATAGAATCACTTAACGCGAAGGGGTATGTCCTCTGCGTGCGATCAAACTTGATCCAACGCTCCACGTTGCCGATCCACACCGAACGGTACACGGCCAATCACGATTGATCTGATTTAGAAATTTGAACACAGAATTTCTTGCTAACTTCAAACCCATGTATCTTTTGATCCACACGTCCAAATTTTACAAATTTGATGTCGTTGGAATCAGCAAGACAAGCCCTAGCCAACCCTGCCCTTAGTTTAGCAAATAGTATCTGTTAACTTGTTTAACTTTGCAGATTCTTTTGTATGCTTGCTAACATTATAAAAATCATTTAAAAATGATTTTTAGGTTAAAACCTTTGCAAATTAGTTTGTTGTGACCTTGCTGACCTTAGGAACCAACCCATAGTTTGGAAAGTGATTTTGGAAAAGAATAGAATGGATTAATTAGTTTAGTCCATTTCTAGCTAACTAAAACTATTTGTTTTGTTTATGAAAATGCTTTCATAAAGAAAACCTTGAGAAAATGTTTGGACCAAACCCTCGACCAAAAGCACCAAGTTTTCAATAACAACTCATTTGGTGAACCCTATAGACTAAAACCCTAGTAGACATATTTCTTCACCACATAAAATGACCAAATAGGTGCCTTGTTTTGAAATTGGCTTTTGAGGTGAAACCTTTTGCTAACAACTTTGCCACTTTGGTAAATGACCAATTTGGATCTTACAAAGTTTTAGGAATCTAATAGAAACCCTTTTGCAAATGACTTTGCCATTTTGGTAAATGACCAATTTGGAACTTACAAGGTTTAGAAGCCTAGTGAGGACCATCCCTACATTAGAACCAACCTTTGCATGCCTATGCATGACTTTGCCACTTTACAAAATGACCATTAGGTGTACCCAAATGTCTATGACCCACTAGGAACCACTTTTGCAAACAAAGCAAAGCTTAGCATGCTTGCATGCATTTCTTTGACTTTGTTATTTTATGTGTTGATTTGCTTGATTGGTAGATTGAGTTTGTGCCTTGCTTGATTGATTGTAGTGACTTGAAGAGTGTGAGTGTTGCAAGGACATGGAGTGAACTTTTACCCTCTACCAAAAAGGCAAGTGATGCTTCATATCTTATGTCCCATTATTTTCACTATGCATTAGTGTTTTTGCTAAGTAAAACTTGCATGGTTTTTATTTTGCTAAGTATAGACCTTGCTATAGGAAATCTAGTAGATGAATCCTTAGTAGGATTTTCCTAAGTTAAGAATCCTATTACTACCAAGCTTAGCCTAGCTAATAGAAAACTTGGGTGGGATATATATATTCACACTATGTAAAATATTCTGAGTCTGAGGACTTGTGTTTTGTTTAATAAAACAACTAAGATTAATGAAACACCTGGGTGGAAATGGAAGGAATGGTTTATGTTGAGTGGTTCACAAGGCCAGGGACTGGCTTGTGTATCTCACTTGTGGATGGCCACCCAGGAAACAAAGAGATTTGAGATGTCAAATGTTGAGAAGTTTCAAGTGCAACCACTTGGCATTATGGGCTCTGCCATGATCTTAGGATGCTGGAACTTAGTCTTTTGGACAGTGGGTGGTAGTGATTGATAGGTTGGAGCGTCCATTTGACTAAGGAAAGGCTCTTCAAGGATCATTCTTGGGAAACCAAGGCTTGTGGGAAAGTGCACCACCTCTGCAGTGTAAAAACCTAAGTACTTAGCCATGTCCACAGTAAAGGACAATTTGAGCATCAAGACATGGAAGCAATCAAGAATCTCATCATTCCAATTTCTAAATTAAAACTTGTGGGTGAACAAGGGTTGTGTGAAATTCTTCAATCTTTGATGGAGAGATGGCTTGGTACAAGGATCTCAAAATCTTAGATTGGGAAATTGTTTTTGCCAAGTAAATCTTCAGTCTTTGAATTGATAGATGCCCTGAGTGGATCTTCAGTCTTTGATTGATAGATGCCTTGGAATTTGTTTTTGCCAAACAAAACTTATTTTCAAATGATAGGGAAAAATCTATTTTGAGCAATGCAAAGCCTCAACTCCACTTAGCCAAATGCATATAGATGATAGACTCCACTATACTACCAAAGTATCACTTGCCAATACAATTCAAATGTATTGACCCTTGTGGCTGTAACTTATTATGTTACAGGTTTGATTGTTTTAGTGAAGATTGATTGATTAGGATTACAAAGTCTACAACCAACATCTGCCTGTGGCACTTTGAAGATGAAGGACCCAATGCTTATAGTTATTCCGCTGCAATGTAATGTAATAGCCTAAAGAGCTATGTTTGATGTAATAAAATTATGTTATTCCTGGTTATAAAGTGGTATTATGACCTTTGTTTCTCGATATTACATCTGAACTGTGGATGCTAGCTATTGATCCAGGGACTAGCATTGTAAACACAGGGGACTCAATCTTATTAAAGGTTGGGGACGCTACAAAAAAGAACACACATGCAATGACACATTTCAATGACACTACTGGATCCATATGTGGTATGTGCAAAGAACACACATGCAATGACTCCAGTTGTTATTAGTAAAAAGAACACACATGCAATGACACTGGTGGATCCATGTGTGGTCTCTGAAGAGAACACACATGCAATGACTCTAGCTATGGTTAATGAGAAGAACACACATGCAATGACACTGGTCGATCCATATGTGGTATGTGAAAAGAACACACATGCAGTGACTCTGGTTGTTAGTAAAAAGAGCACACATACAATGACACTGGTGGATCCATGTGTGGTCTCTGAAGGGAACACACATGCAATGACACTAGTGGATCCATATGTGGTATATGAAAAGAATAGTCATGAAATGACTCCAGTTTTTGTTAGTAAAAAGAAAACACATGCAATGACAATGGTGGCTCCATGTGTGGCCTCTGAAGAGAACACACATGCAATGACTCTGGTTGTTGTTAGTAAAAAGAGCACACATGCAATGACACTGGTGGATCCATGTGTGGTCTCTAAAGAGAACACACATGCAATGACACTGGTGGATCCATATGTGGTATGTGAAAAGAACACACATGCAATGACTCCAGTTGTTGTTAGTAAAAATAACACACATGCAATGACACTGGTGGATCCATGTGTGGTCTCTGAAGAGAACACACGTTTCAATAACACTGGTGGATCCATGGGTGGTATGTGAAAAGAACAGTCATGCAATGATTCCAGTTGTTGTTAGTAAAAAGAACACACATGCAATGACACTGGTGGATCCATGTGTGGTCTCTGAAGAAAACACACATGAAATGACTCTAGCTGTGGTTAATGAGAAGAACACACATTTCAATGACACCATGGATCCATATGTGGTATGTGAAAAGAATAGTCATGAAATGACTCCAGTTGTTGTTAGTAAAAATAACACACATGGAATGACAGTGGTGGATCCATGTGTGGTCTCTGAAGAGAACACACATGCAATGACACTGGTGGATCCATTTGTGGTATGTGAAAAGAACACACATGCAATGGATCCAGTTGTTATTAGTAAAAAGAACACACATGCAATGACACTGGTGGATCCATGTATGGTCTCTAAAAAGAACACGCATGCAATGAATCTAGCTGTGGTTAATGAGAAGAGCACACATGCAATGACTCCAGTTGTTGTTAGTAAAAAGAACAAACATGCGATGAGACTGGTGGATCCATGTGTGGTCTCTAAAGGGAACACACATGCAATGACTCTAGCTATGGTTAATGAGAAGAACACACAAACAATGACACTGGTGGATCCATGTGTGGTCTCTGAAGAGAACACACATGCAATGACTCTGGTTGTTGTTAGTAAAAAGAGCAAACATGCAATGACACTGGTGGATCCATGTGTGGTCTCTGAAGAGAACACACATTTCAATGACAGTGGTGGATCCATATGTGGTATGTGAAAAGAACGCACATGCAATGACTCCAGTTGTTGTTAGTAAAAAGAACACACACGCAATGAGACTTGTGGATCCATGTGTGGTATCTGAAGAGAACACACATGCAATGACTCTAGCTGTGGTTAATGAGAAGAACACACATGCAATGACACTGGTGGATCCATAGGTGGATTGTGAAAAGAACACACATGCAATGACTCTAGTTGTTGTTAGTAAAAAGAACACACATGCAATGACACTAGTGGATCCATGTGTGGTCTCTGAAGAGAACACACATTTCAATGACGCTAGTGGATCCATATGTGCTATGTGAAAAGAACACACATGCAATGACTCCAGTTGGTGTTAGTAAAAAGAAGACACATGCAATGACACTAGTAGATCCATGTGTGGTGTCTAAAGAGAACACACATTTCAATGACACTGGTGGATGCATATGTGGTATGTGAAAAGAACACACATGCAAGGACTCCAGTTGTTGTTAGTAAAAAGAACACACATGCAATGACACTGGTGGATCCATGTGTGGTTCCTTTAAGAGAACACACATGCAATGACTCTAGCTGTGGTTAATGAGAAGAACACACATTTCAATGACACTAGTGGATCCATATGTGGTATGTGAAAAGAATAGTCATCAAATGACTCTAGTTGTTGTTAGTAAAAAGAACACACATGCATTAACACTGGTGGATCCATGTGTGGTCTCTGAAGATAACACACATGCAATGACACTAGTGGATCCATATGTGGTATGTGAAAAGAACACACATGCAATGACTCCAGTTGTTGTTAGTAAAAAGAACACACATGCAATGACACTGGTGGATCCATGTGTGGTATCTTAAGAGAACACACATTTCAATGACACTGGTGGATCCATATGTGGTATGTGAAAAGAACACACATGCAATGACTCTAGTTGTTGTTAGTAAAAAGAACACACATGCAATGACACTGGTGGATCAATGTGTGGTCTCTGAAGAGAACACACATGCAATGACTCTAGCTATGGTTAATGAGAAGAACAAACATGCAATGGGACTGGTGGATCCATAGGTGGATTGTGAAAAGAACACACATGCAATGACTCCAGTTGTTGTTAGTAAAAAGAACACACATGCAATGACACTGGTGGATCCATGTGTGGTCTCTAAAGAGAACACACATTTCAATGATACTGGTGGATCCATATGCGCTATGTGAAAACAACACACATGCATTGACTCCAGTTGGTGTTGGTAAAAAGAATACACATGCAATGACACTGGTAGATCCATGTGTGGTCTCTAAAGAGAACACACATTTCAATGACACTCGTGGATCCATATGTGGTATGTGAAAAGAACACACATACAATGACTCTAGTTGTTGTTAGTAAAAAGAACACACATGCAATGACTCTGGTTGTTGTTAGTAAAAAGAGCACACATGCAATGACATTGGTGGATCCATGTGTGGTCTCTGAAGGGAACACACATGCAATGACACTAGTGGATCCATATGTGGTATGTGAAAAGAATAGTCATGAAATGACTCCAGTTGTTTTTAGTAAAAAGAAAACACATGCAATGACAATGGTGGATCCATGTGTGGTCTCTGAAGAGAACATACATGCAATGACTCTGGTTGTTGTTAATAAAAAGAGCACACATGCAATGACACTGGTGGATCCATGTGTGGTCTCTAAAGAGAACACACATGCAATGACACTGGTGGATCCATATGTGGTATGTGAAAAGAACACACATGCAATGACTCCAGTTGTTGTTAGTAAAAATAACACACATGCAATGACACTGGTGGATCCATGTGTGGTCTCTGAAGAGAACACACGTTTCAATAACACTGGTGGATCCATATGTGGTATGTGAACAGAACAGTCATGCAATGACTCCAGTTGTTGTTAGTAAAAAGAACACACATGCAATGACACTGGTGGATCCATGTGTGGTCTCTGAAGAAAACACACATGCAATGACTCTAGCTGTGGTTAATGAGAAGAACACACATTTCAATGACACTGGTGGATCCATATGTGTTATGTGAAAAGAATAGTCATGAAATGACTCCAGTTGTTGTTAGTAAAAATAACACACAAGCAATGACATTGGTGGATCCATGTGTGGTCTCTGAAGAGAACACACATGCAATGGCACTGGTGGATCCATTTGTGGTATGTGAAAAGAACACACATGCAATGACTCCAGTTGTTATTAGTAAAAAGAACACACATGCAATGACACTGGTGGATCCATGTGTGGTCTCTGAAAAGAACACACATGCAATGAATCTAGCTGTGGTTAATGAGAAGAACACACATGCAATGACTCCAGTTGTTGTTAGTAAAAAGAACACACATGCGATGACAATGGTGGATCCATGTGTGGTCTCTAAAGAGAACACACATGCAATGACTCTAGTTGTGGTTAATGAGAAGAACACATAAACAATGACACTGGTGGATCCATGTGTGGTCTCTGAAGAGAAGACACATGCAATGACTCTGGTTGTTGTTAGTAAAAAGAACACACATGCAATGACACTGGTGGATCCATGTGTGGTCTCTGAAGAGAACACACATTTCAATGATAGTAGTTGATCCATATGTGGTATGTGAAAAGAATGCACATGCAATGACTCCAGTTGTTGTTAGTAAAAAGAACACACATGCAATGACACTGGTGGATCCATGTGTGGTCTCTGAATAGAACACACATGCAATGACTCTAGCTGTGGTTAATGAGAAGAACACACATGCAATGACACTGGTGGATCCATAGGTGGATTGTGAAAAGAACACACATGCAATGACTCCAGTTGTTGTTAGTAAAAAAACACACATGCAATGACACTAGTGGATCCATGTGTGGTCTCTGAAGAGAAAACACATGCAATGACTCTAGCCGTGGTTAATGAGAAGAACACACATTTCAATGACACTAGTGGATCCATATGTGGTATGTGAAAAGAATAGTCATCAAATGACTCTAGTTGTTGTTAGTAAAAAGAACACACATGCACTAACACTGGTGGATCCATATGTGGTATGTGAAAAGAACACACATGCAATGACTCTAGTTGTTGTTAGTAAAAATAACACACACGCAATGACACTGGTGGATCCATGTGTGGTCTCTGAAGAGAACACACATTTCAATGACACTGCTGGATCCATATGTGGTATGTGAAAAGAACACACATGCAATGACTCCAGTTGTTATTAGTAAAAATAACACACATGCAATGACACTGGTGGATCCATGTGTGGTCTCTGAAGAGAACACACATGCAATGACTCTAGCTATGGTTAATGAGAAGAACACACATGCAATGACACTGGTCGATCCATATGTGGTATGTGAAAAGAACACACATGCAGTGACTCTGGTTGTTGTTAGTAAAAAGAGCACACATACAATGACACTCGTGGATCCATGTGTGGTCTCTGAAGGGAACACACATGCAATGACACTAGTGGATCCATAGGTGGTATATGAAAAGAATAGTCATGAAATGACTCCAGTTGTTGTTAGTAAAAAGAAAACACATGCAATGACAATGGTGGATCCATGTGTGATCTCTGAAGAGAACACACATGCAATGAATCTGGTTGTTGTTAGTAAAAAGAGCACACATGCAATGACACTGGTGGATCCATGTGTGGTCTCTAAAGAGAACACACATACAATGACACTGGTGGATCCATATGTGGTATGTGAAAAGAACACACATGCAATGACTCCAGGTGTTGTTAGTAAAAAGAACACACATGCAATGACACTGCTGGATCCATGTGTGGTCTCTGAAGAGAACACACATTTCAATAACACTGGTGGATCCATATGTGGTATGTGAAAATAACAGTCATGCAATGATTCCATTTGTTGTTAGTAAAAAGAACACACATGCAATGACTGGTGGATCCATGTGTGGTCTCTGAAGAAAACACACATGCAATGACTCTAGCTGTGGTTAATGAGAAGAACACACATTTCAATGACACTGGTGGATCCATATGTGGTATGTGAAAAGAATAGTCATGAAATGACTCCAGTTGTTGTTAGTAAAAATAACACACATGCAATGACATTGGTGGATCCATGTGTGGTCTCTGAAGAGAACACACGTGCAATGGCACTGGTGGATCCATTTGTGGTATGTGAAAAGAACACACATGCAATGACTCCAGTTGTTATTAGTAAAAAGAACACACATGCAATGACACTGGTGGATCCATGTGTGGTCTCTGAAAAGAACACACATGCAATGAATCTAGCTGTGGTTAATGAGAAGAACACACATGCAATGACTCCAGTTGTTGTTAGTAAAAAGAACACACATGCGATGACAATGGTGGATCCATGTGTGGTCTCTAAAGAGAACACACATGCAATGACTCTAGCTGTGGTTAATGAGAAGAACACACAAACAATGACACTGGTGGATCCATGTGTGGTCTCTAAAGAGAAGACACATGCAATGACTCTGGTTGTTGTTAGTAAAAAGAGCACACATGCAATGACACTGGTGGATCCATGTGTGGTCTCTGAAGAGAACACACATTTCAATAACAGTGGTGGATCCATATGTGGTATGTGAAAAGAACGCACATGCAATGACTCTAGTTGTTGTTAGTAAAAAGAACACACATGCAATGACACTGGTGGATCCATGTGTGGTCTCTGAACAGAACACACATGCAATGACTCTAGCTGTGGTTAATGAGAAGAACACACATGCAATGACACTGGTGGATCCAGAGGTAGATTGTGAAAAGAACACACATGCAATGACTCCAGTTGTTGTTAGTAAAAAGAACACACATGCAATGACACTAGTGGATCCATGTGTGGTCTCTAAAGAGAACACACATGCAATGACTCTAGCTATGGTTAATGAGAAGAACACACATTTCAATGACACTAGTGGATCCATATGTGGTATGTGAAAAGAATAGTCATCAAATGACTCTAGTTGTTGTTAGTAAAAAGAACACACATGCACTAACACTGGTGGATCCATATGTGGTATGTGAAAAGAACACACATGCAATGACTCTAGTTGTTGTTAGTAAAAATAACACACATGCAATGACACTGGTGGGTCCATGTGTGGTCTCTGAAGAGAACACACATTTCAATGACACTGCTGGATCCATATGTGGTATGTGAAAAGAACACACATGCAATGACTCCAGTTGTTATTAGTAAAAATAACACACATGCAATGACACTGGTGGATCCATGTGTGGTCTCTGAAGAGAACACACATGCAATGACTCTAGCTATGGTTAATGAGAAGAACACACATGCAATGACACTGGTCGATCCATATGTGGTATGTGAAAAGAACACACATGCAGTGACTCTGGTTGTTGTTAGTAAAAAGAGCACACATACAATGACACTGGTGGATCCATGTGTGGTCTCTGACGAGAACACACATGCAATGATTCTAGTTGTGGTTAATGAGAAGAACACACATTTCAATGACACTGGTGGATCCATATGTGGTATGTGAAAAGAATTGTCATGAAATGACTCTCGTTGTTGTTAGTAAAAAGAACACACATGCAATGACACTGGTGGATCCATGTGTGGTCTCTGAAGAGAACACACATGCAATGACACTAGTGGATCCATATGTGGTATGTGAAAAGAACACACATGCAATGACTCTAGTTGTTGTTAGTAAAAAGAACACACATGCAATGACACTACTGGATCCATGTGTGGTCTCTGAAGAGAACACACATTTCAATGACACTAGTGGATCCATATGTGGTATGTGAAAAGAACACACATGCAATGACTCCAGTTGTTGTTAGTGAAAATAACACAATTGCAATGACACTGGTGGATCCATGTGTGGTCTCTGAAGAGAACACACATGCAATGACTCTAGCTATGGTTAATGAGAAGAACACACATATCAATGACACTGGTGGATCCATGTGTGGTCTCTGAAGAGAAAACACATGCAATGACTCTGGTTGTTGTTAGTAAAAATAGCACACATGCAATGACACTGGTGGATCCATGTGTGGTCTCTGAAGAGAACACACATTTCAATGACACTAGTGGATCCATATGTGGTATGTGAAAAGAACACACATGTAATGACTCCAGTTGTTGTTAGTAAAAAGAACACACATGCAATGACACTGGTGGATCCATGTGTGGTCTCTAAAGAGAACACACATGCAATGACTCTAGCTGTGGTTAATGAGAAGAACACACATTTCAATGACACTGGTGGATCCATATGTGGTATGTGAAAAGAATAGTCATGAAATGACTCTAGTTGTTGTTAGTAAAAAGAACACACATGCAATGACACTGGTGGATCCATGTGTGGTCTCTAAAGAGAACACACATGCAATGACTCTACCTATGGTTAATGAGAGGAATACACATGCAATGACACTGGTGGATCCATAGGTGGATTGTGAAAAGAACACACATGCAATGACTCCAGTTGTTGTTAGTAAAAAGAACACATGCAATGACATTGGTGGATCCATGGGTGGTCTATGAAGAGAACACACATTTCAATGACACTGGTGGATCCATATGCGCTATGTGAAAAGAACACACATGCAATGACTCTAGTTGGTGTTAGTAAAAAGAACACACATGCAATGACACTTGTAGATCCATGTGTGGTCTCTGAAGAGAACACACATTTCAATGACACTGGTGGATCCATATGTGGTATGTGAAAAGAACACACATGCAATGACTCTAGTTGTTGTTATTAAAAAGAACAGACATGCAATGACACTGGTGGATCCATGTGGTCTCTAAAGAACACACATGCAATGACATTAGTGGATCCATATGTGGTATGTGATAAGAACACACATGCAATGACTCCAGTTGTTGTTAGTAAAAAGAACACACATGCAATGACACTGGTGGATCCATGTGTGGTCTCTAAAGAGAACACACATGCAATGACTCTAGCTGTGGTTATTGAGAAGAACACACATTTTAATGACACTGGTGGATCCATATGTGGTATGTGAAAAGAATAGTCATGAAATGACTCTAGTTGTTGTTAGTAAAAAGAACACACATGCAATGACACTGGTGGATCCATGTGTGGTCTCTAAAGAGAACACACATGCAATGACTCTACCTATGGTTAATGAGAGGAATACACATGCAATGACACTGGTGGATCCATAGGTGGATTGTGAAAAGAACACACATGGAATGACTCCAGTTGTTGTTAGTAAAAAGAACACACATGCAATGACACTGGTGGATCCATGGGTGGTCTATGAAGAGAACACACATTTCAATGACACTGGTGGAT
Organism: Avena insularis; assembly: GCA_023614405.1. Taxonomy (NCBI): domain Eukaryota; kingdom Viridiplantae; phylum Streptophyta; class Magnoliopsida; order Poales; family Poaceae; genus Avena; species Avena insularis. The sequence continues at coordinate 363,190,050 of CM042686.1, read as the reverse complement.
CCATATGCGCTATGTGAAAAGAACACACATGCAATGACTCCAGTTGGTGTTAGTAAAAAGAACACACATGCAATGACACTTATAGATCCATGTGTGGTCTCTGAAGAGAACACACATTTCAATGACACTGGTGGATCCATATGTGGTATGTGAAAAGAACACACATGCAATGACTCTAGTTGTTGTTATTAAAAAGAACAGACATGCAATGACACTGGTGGATCCATGTGTGGTCTCTGAAGAGAACACACATGCAATGACATTAGTGGATCCATATGTGGTATGTGAAAAGAACACACATGCAATGACTCCAGTTGTTGTTAGTAAAAAGAACACACATGCAATGACACTGGTGGATCCATGTGTGGTCTCTAAAGAGAACACACATGCAATGGCTCTAGCTGTGGTTAATGAGAAGAACACACATTTCAATGACACTGGTGGATCCATATTTGGTATGTGAAAAGAATAGTCATGAAATGACTCTAGTTGTTGTTAGTAAAAAGAACACACATGCAATGAAACTTGTGGATCCATGTGTGGTCTCTAAAGAGAACACACATGCAATGACACTAGTGGATCCATATGTGGTATGTGAAAAGAACACACATGCAATGACTCCAGTTGTTGTTAGTAAAAAGAACACACATGCAATGACGCTAGTGGATCCATGTGTGGTCTCTGAAGATAACACACATGCAATGACACTAGTGGATCCATATGTGGTATGTGAAAAGAACACACATGCAATGACTCTAGTAGTTGTTAGTAAAAAGAACACATGCAATGACACTGGTGGATCCATGTGTGGTCTCTTAAGAGAACACACATTTCAATGACACTGGTGGATCCATATGTGGTATGTGAAAAGAACACACATGCAATGACTCTAGTTGTTGTTAGTAAAAAGAACACACATGCAATGACACTGCTGGATCCATGTGTGGTCTCTGAAGAGAACACACATGCAATGACTCTAGCTGTGGTTAATGAGAAGAACACACATTTCAATGACACTGGTGGATCCATATGTGGTATGTGAAAAGAATAGTCATGAAATGACTCTCGTTGTTGTTAGTAAAAAGAACACACATGCAATGACACTGGTGGATCCATGTGTGGTCTCTGAAGAGAACACACATGCAATGACACTAGTGGATCCATATGTGGTATGTGAAAAGAACACACATGCAATGACTCTAGTTGTTGTTAGTAAAAAGAACACACATGCAATGACACTAGTGGATCCATGTGTGGTCTCTGAAGAGAACACACATTTCAATGACACTAGTGGATCCATATGTGGTATGTGAAAAGAACACACATGCAATGACTCCAGTTGTTGTTAGTGAAAATAACACAATTGCAATGACACTGGTGGATCCATGTGTGGTCTCTGAAGAGAACACACATGCAATGACTCTAGCTATGGTTAATGAGAAGAACACACATATCAATGACACTGGTGGATCCATGTGTGGTCTCTGAAGAGAAAACACATGCAATGACTCTGGTTGTTGTTAGTAAAAAGAGCACACATGCAATGACACTGGTGGATCCATGTGTGGTCTCTGAAGAGAACACACATTTCAATGACACTAGTGGATCCATATGTGGTATGTGAAAAGAACACACATGCAATGACTCCAGTTGTTGTTAGTAAAAAGAACACACATGCAATGACACTGGTGGATCCATGTGTGGTCTCTAAAGAGAACACACATGCAATGACTCTAGCTGTGGTTATTGAGAAGAACACACATTTCAATGATACTGGTGGATCCATATGTGGTATGTGAAAAGAATAGTCATGAAATGACTCTAGTTGTTGTTAGTAAAAAGAACACACATGCAATGACACTGGTGGATCCATGTGTGGTCTCTAAAGAGAACACACATGCAATGACTCTACCTATGGTTAATGAGAGGAATACACATGCAATGACACTGGTGGATCCATAGGTGGATTGTGAAAAGAACACACATGCAATGACTCCAGTTGTTGTTAGTAAAAAGAACACACATGCAATGACATTGGTGGATCCATGGGTGGTCTATGAAGAGAACACACATTTCAATGACACTGGTGGATCCATATGCGCTATGTGAAAAGAACACACATGCAATGACTCTAGTTGGTGTTAGTAAAAAGAACACACATGCAATGACACTTGTAGATCCATGTGTGGTCTCATAAGAGAACACACATTTCAATGACACTGGTGGATCCATATGTGGTATGTGAAAAGAACACACATGCAATGACTCTAGTTGTTGTTATTAAAAAGAACAGACATGCAATGACACTGGTGGATCCATGTGTGGTCTCTAAAGAGAACACACATGCAATGACACTAGTGGATCCATATGTGGTATGTGAAAAGAACACACATGCAATGACTCCAGTTGTTGTTAGTAAAAAGAACACACATGCAATGACACTGGTGGATCCATGTGTGGTCTCTAAAGAGAACACACATGCAATGACTCTAGCTGTGGTTATTGAGAAGAACACACATTTCAATGATACTGGTGGATCCATATGTGGTATGTGAAAAGAATAGTCATGAAATGACTCTAGTTGTTGTTAGTAAAAAGAACACACATGCAATGACACTGGTGGATCCATGTGTGGTCTCTAAAGAGAACACACATGCAATGACTCTACCTATGGTTAATGAGAGGAATACACATGCAATGACACTGGTGGATCCATAGGTGGATTGTGAAAAGAACACACATGCAATGACTCCAGTTGTTGTTAGTAAAAAGAACACACATGCAATGACATTGGTGGATCCATGGGTGGTCTATGAAGAGAACACACATTTCAATGACACTGGTGGATCCATATGCGCTATGTGAAAAGAACACACATGCAATGACTCTAGTTGGTGTTAGTAAAAAGAACACACATGCAATGACACTTGTAGATCCATGTGTGGTCTCTGAAGAGAACACACATTTCAATGACACTGGTGGATCCATATGTGGTATGTGAAAAGAACACACATGCAATGACTCTAGTTGTTGTTATTAAAAAGAACAGACATGCAATGACACTGGTGGATCCATGTGTGGTCTCTGAACAGAACACACATGCAATGACATTAGTGGATCCATATGTGGTATGTGAAAAGAACACACATGCAATGACTCCAGTTGTTGTTAGTAAAAAGAACACACATGCAATGACACTGGTGGATCCATGTGTGGTCTCTAAAGAGAACACACATGCAATGACTCTAGCTGTGGTTATTGAGAAGAACACACATTTCAATGACACTGGTGGATCCATATGTGGTATGTGAAAAGAATAGTCATGAAATGACTCTAGTTGTTGTTAGTAAAAAGAACACACATGCAATGACACTGGTGGATCCATGTGTGGTCTCTAAAGAGAACACACATGCAATAACTCTACCTATGGTTAATGAGAGGAATACACATGCAATGACACTGGTGGATCCATAGGTGGATTGTGAAAAGAACACACATGCAATGACTCCAGTTGTTGTTAGTAAAAAGAACACACATGCAATGACACTGGTGGATCCATGGGTGGTCTATGAAGAGAACACACATTTCAATGACACTGGTGGATCGATATGCGCTATGTGAAAAGAACACACATGCAATGACTCCAGTTGGTGTTAGTAAAAAGAACACACATGCAATGACACTTATAGATCCATGTGTGGTCTCTGAAGAGAACACACATTTCAATGACACTGGTGGATCCATATGTGGTATGTGAAAAGAACACACATGCAATTACTCTAGTTGTTGTTATTAAAAAGAACAGACATGCAATGACACTGGTGGATCCATGTGTGGTCTCTGAAGAGAACACACATGCAATGACATTAGTGGATCCATATGTGGTATGTGAAAAGAACACACATGCAATGACTCCAGTTGTTGTTAGTAAAAAGAACACACATGCAATGACACTGGTGGATCCATGTGTGGTCTCTAAAGAGAACACACATGCAATGACTCTAGCTGTGGTTAATGAGAAGAACACACATTTCAATGACACTGGTGGATCCATATGTGGTATGTGAAAAGAATAGTCATGAAATGACTCTAGTTGTTGTTAGTAAAAAGAACACACATGCAATGACACTGGTGGATCCATGTGTGGTCTCTAAACAGAACACACATGCAATGACACTAGTGGATCCATATGTGGTATGTGAAAAGAACACACTTGCAATGACTCCAGTTGTTGTTAGTAAAAAGAACACACATGCAATGACGCTAGTGGATCCATGTGTGGTCTCTGAAGATAACACACATGCAATGACACTAGTGGATCCATATGTGGTATGTGAAAAGAACACACATGCAATGACTCCAGTAGTTGTTAGTAAAAAGAACACATGCAATGACACTGGTGGATCCATGTGTGGTCTCTTAAGAGAACACACATTTCAATGACACTGGTGGATCCATATGTGGTATGTGAAAAGAACACACATGCAATGACTCTAGTTGTTGTTAGTGAAAATAACACACATGCAATGACACTGGTGGATCCATGTGTGGTCTCTGAAGAGAACACACATGCAATGACTCTAGCTGTGGTTAATGAGAAGAACACACATATCAATGACACTGGTGGATCCATGTGTGGTCTCTGAAGAGAAAACACATGCAATGACTCTGGTTGTTGTTAGTAAAAAGAACACACATGCAATGACACTGGTGGTTCCATGTGTGGTCTCTGAAGAGAACACACATGCAATGACACTAGTGGATCCATATGTGGTATGTGAAAAGAACACACATGCAATGACTCCAGTTGTTGTTAGTAAAAAGAACACACATGCAATGACACTGGTGGATCCATGTGTGGTCTCTAAAGAGAACACACATGCAATGACTCTACCTATGGTTAATGAGAGGAATACACATGCAATGACACTGGTGGATCCATAGGTGGATTGTGAAAAGAACACACATGCAATGACTCCAGTTGTTGTTAGTAAAAAGAACACACATGCAATGACATTGGTGGATCCATGGGTGGTCTATGAAGAGAACACACATTTCAATGACACTGGTGGATCCATATGCGCTATGTGAAAAGAACACACATGCAATGACTCTAGTTGGTGTTAGTAAAAAGAACACACATGCAATGACACTTGTAGATCCATGTGTGGTCTCATAAGAGAACACACATTTCAATGACACTGGTGGATCCATATGTGGTATGTGAAAAGAACACACATGCAATGACTCTAGTTGTTGTTATTAAAAAGAACAGACATGCAATGACACTGGTGGATCCATGTGTGGTCTCTAAAGAGAACACACATGCAATGACACTAGTGGATCCATATGTGGTATGTGAAAAGAACACACATGCAATGACTCCAGTTGTTGTTAGTAAAAAGAACACACATGCAATGACACTGGTGGATCCATGTGTGGTCTCTAAAGAGAACACACATGCAATGACTCTACCTATGGTTAATGAGAGGAATACACATGCAATGACACTGGTGGATCCATAGGTGGATTGTGAAAAGAACACACATGCAATGACTCCAGTTGTTGTTAGTAAAAAGAACACACATGCAATGACATTGGTGGATCCATGGGTGGTCTATGAAGAGAACACACATTTCAATGACACTGGTGGATCCATATGCGTTATGTGAAAAGAACACACATGCAATGACTCTAGTTGGTGTTAGTAAAAAGAACACACATGCAATGACACTTGTAGATCCATGTGTGGTCTCTGAAGAGAACACACATTTCAATGACACTGGTGGATCCATATGTGGTATGTGAAAAGAACACACATGCAATGACTCTAGTTGTTGTTATTAAAAAGAACAGACATGCAATGACACTGGTGGATCCATGTGTGGTCTCTGAACAGAACACACATGCAATGACATTAGTGGATCCATATGTGGTATGTGAAAAGAACACACATGCAATGACTCCAGTTGTTGTTAGTAAAAAGAACACACATGCAATGACACTGGTGGATCCATGTGTGGTCTCTAAAGAGAACACACATGCAATGACTCTAGCTGTGGTTATTGAGAAGAACACACATTTCAATGACACTGGTGGATCCATATGTGGTATGTGAAAAGAATAGTCATGAAATGACTCTAGTTGTTGTTAGTAAAAAGAACACACATCCAATGACACTGGTGGATCCATGTGTGGTCTCTAAAGAGAACACACATGCAATGACTCTACCTATGGTTAATGAGAGGAATACACATGCAATGACACTGGTGGATCCATAGGTGGATTGTGAAAAGAACACACATGGAATGACTCCAGTAGTTGTTAGTAAAAAGAACACACATGCAATGACACTGGTGGATCCATGGGTGGTCTATGAAGAGAACACACATTTCAATGACACTGGTGGATCGATATGCGCTATGTGAAAAGAACACACATGCAATGACTCCAGTTGGTGTTAGTAAAAAGAACACACATGCAATGACACTTATAGATCCATGTGTGGTCTCTGAAGAGAACACACATTTCAATGACACTGGTGGATCCATATGTGGTATGTGAAAAGAACACACATGCAATGACTCTAGTTGTTGTTATTAAAAAGAACAGACATGCAATGACACTGGTGGATCCATGTGTGGTCTCTGAAGAGAACACACATGCAATGACATTAGTGGATCCATATGTGGTATGTGAAAAGAACACACATGCAATGACTCCAGTTGTTGTTAGTAAAAAGAACACACATGCAATGACACTGGTGGATCCATGTGTGGTCTCTAAAGAGAACACACATGCAATGGCTCTAGCTGTGGTTAATGAGAAGAACACACATTTCAATGACACTGGTGGATCCATATTTGGTATGTGAAAAGAATAGTCATGAAATGACTCTAGTTGTTGTTAGTAAAAAGAACACACATGCAATGAAACTTGTGGATCCATGTGTGGTCTCTAAAGAGAACACACATGCAATGACACTAGTGGATCCATATGTGGTATGTGAAAAGAACACACATGCAATGACTCCAGTTGTTGTTAGTAAAAAGAACACACATGCAATGACGCTAGTGGATCCATGTGTGGTCTCTGAAGATAACACACATGCAGTGACACTAGTGGATCCATATGTGGTATGTGAAAAGAACACACATGCAATGACTCTAGTAGTTGTTAGTAAAAAGAACACATGCAACGACACTGGTGGATCCATGTGTGGTCTCTTAAGAGAACACACATTTCAATGACACTGGTGGATCCATATGTGGTATGTGAAAAGAACACACATGCAATGACTCTAGTTGTTGTTAGTAAAAAGAACACACATGCAATGACACTGCTGGATCCATGTGTGGTCTCTGAAGAGAACACACATGCAATGACTCTAGCTGTGGTTAATGAGAAGAACACACATATCAATGACACTGGTGGATCCATGTGTGGTCTCTGAAGAGAAAATACATGCAATGACTCTGGTTGTTGTTAGTAAAAAGAGCACACATGCAATGACACTGGTGGTTCCATGTGTGGTCTCTGAAGAGAACACACATGCAATGACACTAGTGGATCCATATGTGGTATGTGAAAAGAACACACATGCAATGACTCCAGTTGTTGTTAGTAAAAATAACACACATGCAATGACACTGGTGGATCCATGTGTGGTGTCTGAAGAGAACACACATTTCAATGACACTGGTGGATCCAAATGTGGTATGTGAAAAGAACAAACATGCAATGACTCCAGTTGTTATTAGTAAAAAGAACACACATGCAATGACACTGGTGGATCCATGTGTGGTCTCTGAAGAGAACACACATGCAATGACTCTAGCTGTGGTTAATGAGAAGAACACACATTTCAATGACACTGGTGGATCCATATATGGTATGTGAAAAGAATAGTCATGAAATGACTCTCGTTGTTGTTAGTAAAAAGAACACACATACAATGACACTGGTGGATCCATGTGTGGTCTCTAAAGAGAACACACATGCAATGACACTAGTGGATCCATATGTGGTATGTGAAAAGAACACACATGCAATGACTCTAGTTGTTGTTAGTAAAAAGAACACACATGCAATGACACTGGTGGATCCATGTGTGGTCTCTGAAAAGAACACACATTTCAATGACACTAGTGGATCCATATGTGGTATGTGAAAAGAACACACATGCAATGACTCCAGTTGTTGTTAGTGAAAATAACACAATTGCAATGACACTGGTGGATCCATGTGTGGTCTCTGAAGAGAACACACACACACATAACTCTAGCTATGGTTAGAGAAGAACACACATGCAATGACACTGGTGGATCCATGTGTGGTCTCTGAAGAGAACACACATGCAATGACTCTAGTTGTTGTTAGTAAAAAGAGCACACATGCAATGACACTGGTGGATCCATGTGTGGTCTCTGAAGAGAACACACATTTCAATGACACTAGTGGATCCATATGTGGTATGTGAAAAGAACACACATGCAATGACTCCAGTTGTTGTTAGTAAAAAGAACACACATGCAATGACATCAGGATCCATGTGTGGTCTCTAAAGAGAACACACATGCAATGACTCTAGCTGTGGTTATTGAGAAGAACACACATTTCAATGATACTGGTGGATCCATATGTGGTATGTGAAAAGAATAGTCATGAAATGACTCTAGTTGTTGTTAGTAAAAAGAACACACATGCAATGACACTGGTGGATCCATGTGTGGTCTCTAAAGAGAACACACATGCAATGACTCTACCTATGGTTAATGAGAGGAATACACATGCAATGACACTGGTGGATCCATAGGTGGATTGTGAAAAGAACACACATGCAATGACTCCAGTTGTTGTTAGTAAAAAGAACACACATGCAATGACACTGGTGGATCCATGGGTGGTCTATGAAGAGAACACACATTTCAATGACACTGGTGGATCCATATGCGCTATGTGAAAAGAACACACATGCAATGACTCCAGCTTGGTTAGTAAAAAGAACACACATGCAATGACACTTATAGATCCATGTGTGGTCTCTGAAGAGAACACACATTTCAATGACACTGGTGGATCCATATGTGGTATGTGAAAAGAACACACATGCAATGACTCTAATTGTTGTTATTAAAAAGAACAGACATGCAATGACACTGGTGCATCCATGTGTGGTCTCTGAAGAGAACACACATGCAATGACATTAGTGGATCCATATGTGGTATGTGAAAAGAACACACATGCAATGACTCTAGTTGTTGTTAGTAAAAAGAACACACATGCAATGACGCTAGTGGATCCATGTGTGGTCTCTGAAGAGAACACACATGCAATGGCTCTAGCTGTGGTTTATGAGAAGAACACACATTTCAATGACACTGGTGGATCCATATTTGGTATGTGAAAAGAATAGTCATGAAATGACTCTAGTTGTTGTTAGTAAAAAGAACACACATGCAATGAAACTTGTGGATCCATGTGTGGTCTCTAAAGAGAACACACATGCAATGACACTAGTGGATCCATATGTGGTATGTGAAAAGAACACACATTCAATGACTCAGTGGATCCATGTGGTCTCTAGAAAAGAACACATGCAATGACACTAGTGGATCCATATGGTATGTGAAAAGAACACACATTACAGCCCAACAACAGTGCGGATCCATTAGTACACCTCACGAAGATAACACACATTTGATATTTCACGGTTGTTGTTAGTAAATGATGTAACTACCTCAGAGTGAATTACGCTCTAGTTACAAGCACGGATGAAAGCGAGAAATGGATTTGGGGAAATAATGTAAATTGGGCCCAAATGCCACTCACGACAGGTGACAGACCTTTCGGCCGTCCCAACCATTTCCAAACATCCGGGACAGAGAGCAGGCATCAATCGTGAGCGTAATCGTGATGAAGGATCGACTACATACACAAGATCGACTTCACTTCTGAGTATGTATGCAAAGCCACCATACACATAGTTACATGAGCCATTCCATCTAAAAAGAAGAGAGGAAATATGGCATACATCTGGACAAGATCCAAATATCCTAGATATAGTATATAATAGTTTTGGGATATCTCCTCATACATCAAACTGTATCGAGGTGCTCGGTAGGGAGCGGAAGACAAAATCACGATCTGGATAAAAAGCAAATCAGCATAAGATGCCCCACCAAATAAAAGCAGATCCGCCCATCCAGAGATCTCACTTGGATCCCGTTCGGAATCTACTACACCGAATGATCGTTGCCCACATGCTTATTCCGTCTCCTCCACCCAGTATCCATCTTGCGAATGTACTTGTTCCATCCCGAACCAATAATTTATAAATTAGCAGAGACCCTGAAGGGGTAATTTTCGGCGGCCGTCTTTATATGCCTCTAAAAGGGACTGGCAACTTTGAGGGTAACGCAATTGCAGCAAAGATAAACCCTAACGATTCTATAGATACTACGCTAACCATCCACGCCCTAACTTAGGAGATGAGCGACGATGTCAAGTGAATCAACAACAACGAGTTACTAATGAAGTAATCTCAATGAGATCCATCCTCCTCCTCGCTTACACCGGCCGAGGCATGAGAATGACATTTCCATCCGTTGGCAATTTTTATTATCGCATTCCACTTAGTGTTGCACTATTTACTAGTAAAGAGTGCCTAATACCTCAAATTAAAAGCGGTACTTTAGTTATTCTTGTCTGTAATCCCGAAGCTGTATGCCCAAGTAAATACGTCCATACCCAGACATGGTTCGGCTTCCGAAAAATTTGAAGGTACCTAAGGGTGCACAAATAACAACACACACTCGATCCCATGCCTCGGGAAAAACCAAATCAAAAGCCAGGCGAGGTAGTCACGACAAAGCGATCCGCGAGTTGAGGAAATATTTGAGCCACCCCATTGAGCTACCACTGATGAAGTTAAGCCCGACTCGAGACAGCCCTCCAAGGTTTGTGTGGCCATTTGTAAGCTTGATGGGAACCCGAAAGTGTGAGCTGGAAGCATTGTCTGGCTAGCAGTGTCACGAGACCATTTAAGCCGATGTACAGATTGCGATGCCGCACAATTTAAATTAAAAAAGCTTGATAAGCATAGCATAAGTACAGGATAGTAAATAAAACCTCAAATAGTTTTGTGGCCCTCAAGAAATAAGAATGAATCAAGCTCCTAGCTCGGGGGTTCATAAGCCTCCGGGATGTGGATATGTGAATATTCAAGGAAACAGGGAATCAAGTACTTGGGGTCCTCTCACAGGACACCGTGAGCCCTGTGAAAAACAAATAGCGAATATAGCTCACCGATGCCACTTTTCATTAAGATTATCCATTACTACTCGGGTTAAGATTCATGAAACATTTAAATTTTCGTTATCCATACAGACACTCACATACTTTACATTAACATGCTTTCATTCTCGACTATGCAAGCTCAAACAGCTCCTGTAGTAACAAACTCATACAGGATCGGAGGAACAAGCTTTAGTGAGTTTTAAAAGTAAAGAGCTATGCACAATGCCAGGATTCAATTTAATGCAATCAGCGACTCAATGATGCAAGAGAATAAAGATAAAGCAATAGGTACTAACTATGTATACAAGCATGTGTAGTAGTGCTTGCACAGCTATTCGAGTTGAAGCGAGAAGGATGGATCTGGGTGGTGCTCACAATTTCTTGATATATCCACCTTTCAGCGTCTACAATAGAAGAAAAAAGAGAACCAAACAAACAAGGGCCAACACATAAATAAAAGGCAAGCATATGAATAAATCGACAAACAAGCAATCATGCCGCATGATGAATGATGCACAATGGTGCATGGCAATAAAAATTAACGCGCATGGCATGGGTGAGGTGTGGAACACAGAATAAACCATTTTATTTAGTTTGAAAAACCATTTTACCTTCACTATTAGTTGCTGTATATACTTTTATAATTATATGATGCATGCTGCCAAAACAGATGATGGAACACATAAACAAGAAAGGTCTCGTCGTAAACTCTAATCGCTTTTAGACATATCATTTGTTAAATTTGGAGTTATAAAACAAAAGTTATTAATTAATTAAAGGTGGAAGGGCATTTTAATGTAATTTTAAATCAACTTGGAAATTTAAGTGTCCAAAATATATTTTGAAATGGCATATTTGAGATTCCTCATATTTTCTGATTTCAAAACATATATTATTTGTATTAATTGGGTTTGTATATTTAAAAGATATTTAAAAGCAGTTTAAATTTGAATTTGAATTAATTTTAGAAAAAGATTTGAATTAAAAGCAGATGTCTGAGAAATACTTTTTATACAGATTCATGTCTGATCCCAGTAGCCAGTGGGGCCGGCCCAGTGGCTTCAGCCAACCTGCCTACTTGTGAAAAACACATCACATGACTGTGCTAGCCATCTTGTGGTGGGGCCCGACCACAGGCCGCAGCGCCAGTGGCAAGTATGTGAGGACCGACAGGTGGGAGGCTACTGGTGGGCAGGTTGAGTGAAAGAGCCAGGGGTTTCTGTGAAGTGCTGTGGTGACTAGTGGAGCCTAGGAGGCCAGCAGGTTTAGAATAAAAAGCTCTAGGTTTAGCATAAAGCGTATCATGATGCAACATGCTTCTTCCTCTCTGCGCCCGGCGGCGTTCCCGGTCTGAGGCGGGATCGATCCCGAGGACACAGCATCTTGTGGGTAAACCAGCAACCAGTCGCAGTAACAAGGTTGTTGCTGGGCGAGGCAGAGAGCCTGAATTGAGCTTAGCGCTATCTTTTGAGAAGCCAACCCGAGCGAAAGCGGCGGCGCTTAGCAGGCGTTAATGGCAGTCCAGCCCGACACTAAACGGTAGTAGCGGATAATATCCGGTGAAAACTCACCAAAGGCGTGTTGGCGTGGTATTAATTCGGCAGCGAAGCGTCTCTGTGGCGGCTTGATAATCACGAAGGCCGAAATGGGCTAAAGGTTCGGTGGCGTCGCGGTGTTCTTGACTCCAGTCCTCCTCCTGCCGGCGGCGTGTTGGGCGGATGTAGAGACTCTCGTCCTCCTCCCGATCACCTCCTACGCGCTGTCGTGCAGGTAAGCGGCCTTGACCGGCGAAAGATGGCGGCGTTGGGGGGTAAACCAGTGGCGATAGAAGAAAGGAAGCGGCGCTGCGGCGATGGGAAGCCAAGGAGAGGCGAGGGAGGCGGATGAGAGGTGGGAGGCGTGGGTGCGAAGTAGAGGTGGGAGTAGATGGAAAAAGGTGGCTAAGCCTCCTTTTTCCTCGCCTCTCCTCCCTTCCTCCGTCTTCGGTCAAGGCAGAGCAGGTGGTGGGAGGTGAAACCAAGGAGCCGGCGAGGGGGAAGCTCGGGTGAGGAATCCCCCTAAGCCGGAAGAGAGAAACTAGAGAAAAAAGGTGGCTAGGGTGGATGCTAGGGGTTGGGGAGTAGAGGAGGGGTGTGGCTGGGTGAGAGCCTTGGCAGGGTTGAGTGGATGGGCGGGGGTGTGTAAGTGGGGAGGCCAATGGGGTGAGTCATGGTAGGGGTGGCTAGGGTAGAGAGGGAGGGTGAGGAGGTGCCAGGGTTGGTTTAGGGCCAGTATATATTAGGGTTTAAAGAGAGAGGAATATGGTGATAGTGAAGGTAGGTAGGTGGTTTAAGGCTTAGAGATAGATGGAGTGTTTGCCAAGATCAAGCATGCTCTAGAACAAGCTCTAACAGATCAAGTCAAGAAAAAGAGAGGGATGGGAAGCTAGGGTTAAGCAAGATCAAAATGGTCAGAGCCAAAAGAAAGATAGAGAGAGAGAGAGATGATGATCCACTCAAGATTCAAATAAAACCAAATACTAGAAAAGTAGCTTATGGCCCATACAAAAATTATGTAATGCCATCTTGATTCTTGTGAAACAATATTACTACATGGCATTATTATTTGCATTCCCAAAATTGGAATAAAATGGCTTGAAAAGAATTAACTAAAAGGATGCCCCATGTGGAGTAGATGGAGATGACCATTTTGAAATACAATGGGACTTGCTAGTGTGTATATGCCACTAGGTAGTTAATAAGCCCACAAAATATCCCAACATGATGATAACCCCAAAAGCAACACATATGGGAACTAGAAATAGGGTTCCACCCACAAAGGCATGCAAAGGTGGCCATGTGGCTTCTCATATATCCAACAATGTGAAAAACAAAATGAGCTGCCAAGATGAGAGCATGTGGAAAAATTGGATCCATCCCAACCCATGAGCTAGAGGCTAAAACAATAAGTGCCAAGCTCATACTATGGTGGAGATAAGGCCTGGAATGATGGAGTGATGACATGAAGAAAGGTGGTGGAGTTAACAAAAGATATGCACAACTCAACTTGGGCATTTAAACAATATATCAACAACCAAATACAATATCGAAGGGCAAATACAATTAATAATGCATATAGAGATAGAACCAAATGAAAAAAGGGTTTTATATGATGTGCTCAAATGCAAAGGTGGCATGATAACATGAGCATGATATAATGATGATGCAACAATTATATGTAGGAAGTAGCATATATAGACTAGGCTAGTAGCATTACAATTGTTAGACAATTGGGATGCTACATGAATCGAGAAAGAAGTAACAGATGAAATGAGGCAGCATCTAGTGGATCCACCTGTGGTTTATGAAAAGAACACACATGCAATGACTTCTAGTGGATCAATGTGGTTTATGAAAAAGAACACACATGCAACCGCTCTAAAGTGGATCCATGTGGCTTATGAAAAGAACACACATGTAATGACATCTCTTTGGATAAAAGTGTGGTACATGAAAAGAACAGTACATGCAGTGACATCTAAGATTGATCCATGTGGTTTAGGAAAAGAACACACATGCAATGACATCTAGTGGATATATATTTATTAAAAAGAACACACATGTAATGACATCTAATTGATCCATATGGTTTGGAAAGAAAACACACACGCATAATGACTTCTAATGGATCCATGTGGTTTATGAAAATAACACCATGCAATGACATCTGAAGTGGATCCATGCGGTTTTGGAAAGAACACACATGCATTTGACATGAAGTGGATCATGTGGTTTTGGAAAGAACACACATGCAATGAGTCAAGTGGATACATTGGTTTGGGAAAAGAACACACATGAAATGACGTTTATGAAAAAAAGCACACACTGTGGCAGCATCTGAAGGTGGATCCATGTGGTTTATGAAAAGAACACCACATACAATGATGTCTAGATGGAGCCATGTGGTCTATGAAAAGAACACATGCAATGACATCTGATGGATCCATGTGGTTTTAGAAAAACACACAATAATAATGACATCTAGTGGATCCATGTGGTTTATGAAAAAGAACACCACATGCAATGACATCTGAAGAGTGGATCCATGTGGTTTTGGAAGGAACACCTGCGATGAAATTGACATAGAAGTGGATCCATGTGGTTTTGGAAGAAACACACATGCAATGAGTGTAATATGTCCAAAACGTATCTACTTTCCCGAACACTTTTGCTATTGTTTCTCTTCTAAACTTGTGTGATTTGGACTAACGCTATTTTTAGCAGACTTGCCTTGGTGTCTACTTTTTGTGCAGAAAACCAACTATCAGGAAAAATCCCAGAAAATATGCCAAAAATCCTATTTCACCCGAAGACTCCAGGAGCCAGAATACGAGACGGAGAAGAGCCAGGGGGTGGCCACACCACCTGGTGGCGAAACCCACGCCAGCGCCGGTGGTGTGGGCCCCAGCACCCTCGGCCTCTCTCTCCGCCTATAAGAAGCCTTCTGACCTAAAAACTTAGGGGGGTTCAACGTTTTTCCAAAAGGAGTTACGCTCCGCCGCCACCACCAGATTCCAAGAAACAGCACCAGAAACTCCGTTCTGGCACCCTGCCAGGACAGAGAATTGGAGGAGATCATCGTCATCATCATCACCATCGCTTCTCCATCGACCATCCATGTTTCCCCCATCTATGAGTGGGTAATCCCCCGCTATAGTCTATGGGGATGGTAGGGATTAGATGAGATCGTTCATGTAATGGCATCAGATTGTTAGGGCATGGTGCCTAGTATCTTTTATTAGTGCTTTATGACTTTGTTGCGACTTGTTGTGCTTAATGCTTGTCACTAGGGCCCGAGTGCCATGATTTCAGATCTGAACTTATTATTAATTCATTATGATAGTATTGTTCTTGGTGTTATCTGCAAGTTGTATACACACGTTGTTGTCCAGAACCTATGGCCCTGAAGTGACAGAAATCGGGATAACCGGAAGGGAAAGGCTTTGATGTGAGGATCACATGTGTTCACGGAGTGTTAATGCTTTGCTCCGGTGCTCTATTAAAAGGAGCACCTTAAGTAGTTCCCTAGAGGCCCCGCTGCAAACAGGCTGGCAGGACAAAAGATGTTGTGCAAGTTCTCATTGCGAGGACGTATGACTATATATGGAACACATGCCTAGGATTGCCTAGTACTTGGGTGCTTTATCTTATTTATCTGCAATTGCCCTATGTTCCGATTGCCATGTGAATTGTCTTGTCCATGCAACGCCCGTCCATCCATCCCTATGCCTACCACACTCGAATCCCACTGTTTACTGCTTTTGTTACTACTGTCTTTGCTTTAGTACTGCTGTTACTTTACTATTCCTACTACAAAACTGTTGCTACTGATAAACTACTATGAGCAAGATTGTTTCCAAGTGCA
Organism: Avena insularis; assembly: GCA_023614405.1. Lineage (NCBI taxonomy): Eukaryota > Viridiplantae > Streptophyta > Magnoliopsida > Poales > Poaceae > Avena > Avena insularis. The sequence continues at coordinate 363,173,348 of CM042686.1, read as the reverse complement.
GCTGAATTGACAACTCAGTTGTTAAGGCTTATAAATATTCTTTGGCTCTCCTTGTGTCGAATCAATAAATTGGGTTTCACTTCCCTCGAAAATACTACGGTACACCCCCTATACTTTCGGGTCATCAAGACTATTTTCTGGCGCCGTTGCCGGGGGGCATAGCTTTATTTATCAAGTTCACTTGGATTCTCTATTGTTCGCTGCTATCCATCCATCATGGGTAAGTCTCGTGATGGCAAGGTTCCTATTTTACCATCCACTACAAGAAGAGGTACGGTTCTAAACACCTCTCTTGCTCTTGATTCACCATCTGTTATAAGTAAGCTCGTTACACCACCACACACACATGCTACACACACTGCAACTACTGCTGAATCTGAAACTTCTGATGCTTATGATGCTGCTTCTACTGTGCTTGATAAGAGTGGTTCATTAGGTCCTTTCCTAGATGCTACGATTGCTAGAACTATAGCTGGAAATACCGAAACTCCTAATGAAGACACTACCACACATGTTAGTTCACCTGAGTCTAGTGAAAGTTATGATATTGAAGATGGTTATGTTGAGATGACCGATGAATTTATTAAAGAATGTAAGAACACCCATGATAGGAGCGCTGCTAAGAGTCTCCTTGAGAGGCGTACTATTAGACCCAAATTGTCTCCTGTTGCTAAGTTTGCTGCTTCTCCCATAAACCTTATAGATGAAGATTATGATTTCTCTCTCGATCTATCTTACATAGCTATTGTCGAGAAAGAACCTTTTTGTGGGACTAAGAATGAAAGTGCGGTAGCACATATGAATGAACTTTCTACCATGAGTGGCTTGTTTTCTGATGATATTAAGATGCGTACTTACTTTGTTGCTAAGATTTTCCCCTTTTCACTGAAAGGAGAAGCTCAAACTTGGTTTAGTAATTTACCTCCTGGATCTATTGATAGCCCTGAGTGCTTGATTAGTACTTTCCTACAGAAATATTTTCCTCCCAGTGCTAGACATGCTATTTTGCAGGAACTTTTTGATTTTAAATAGGGAGAAAAGGAGGTATTGCCCGAATCTTTGGCAAGGTTTTGTGCTTTGATTCATGCACAGGCTGGAAGTCCATTACCTAAGAATGAGCTTCTTGATATATTTTATAATGGACTAACCGAGGAATCTAGGACATACCTAGATAGTTGTGCTGATTGTGTTTTCAGGAATAGGACTCCAAAGGAAGCCGAGGAATTAATGGCTAAAATAAGCAAGAATTATGAAGATTGGACTCCTCCTAAACAAGCTATACCTGAAGTAATTGTACCTGAACCATCTATTCCGGTGCCTATTCCAACATCAAAGAAGAGAGGAGTTATTGAATTAAATGATGAAGTGATGAAGGAAGCTAAGAAATGTCTTAAGGAGAAGGGAATTAAAGCTACAGATGTCAAGAATCTACCTCCTATAGAAGAATTATGTAAGCCTATTCCCTACTCACCCACTATTGAGGTACACTCTCTCCAACACTTTGATGAAGGTGATATCCCTTACTCTAAACCTCCTGATCAATGCTTAGAAGAATTTGATATCTTTATTGTTAAGCAAGATAACTTTAATAAAAGGGTGCAAAATCATCTAATGGAAAACACTAGAGCTATTGTTGAGTTGAAAGATATTGTGGAAAGAACCTATAATGATGTTAAAATGATTGTTAAACACTTTCAAATGGTGCAAACTCAAATAGATCAACTCGTTATAGTGCAAAACGACTTGCTAGTTAATGCTGCTAAAGAAAAACATGCTTATGAAATTAGGACTAGAAGTGGAGCTGCTACCCAGGATCCTCTATATCCTAAGGGGCATCCCAAAAGAATTGAGCAGGATTCTCACCAAGCTGAAAATAGTGGTTCTACTCATAAGAAAAGGAAAAAGAAACATAAGACTGTTGTAGAACCCTCTGAACCTGCTATAGATCCTAATAGTATATCTATCTCTGATGCTGAAACTGAAAGTGGTAATGAAGAAAATGAAGTGCCTAATGAAGAAAAAGTTGAAGAAGAACCTGAAAACCACACTAAGACTACTAAATACACCAAAGAAGATTTTATTGCTAAGAAACATGGTAGTGAAAGAGAACCTTGGGTCCAAAAACCTATGCCTTTCCTTGATAAGAAACACAAGTCAAAGGAAGATGAACACTATAATAAGTTTTGTGAGTGGATGAAGCCTTTATTCTTGCAAATTCCTTTGACTGATGCTATTAAATTGCCTCCTTACTCAAAGTATATGAAGGACATTGTCTCGAATAAAAGGAAGATCCCTAATGAAGAAATCTCTACTTTGCTTGCTAATTATTCCTTCAATGGTAAGGTTCCTAAGAAACTTGGAGACCCAGGGATTCCAACTATCCCTTGATCTATTAAGAATAGTTATGTTAGAACCGCTTTGTGTGATTTGGGAGCTGGAGTTAGTGTTATGCCTTTCTCTCTCTATAAGAGGCTTCAACTTGAAAAATTGATACCAACTGATATATCTTTGCAAATGGCTGATAAATCTACAACTATCCCTGTGGGTATATGTGAGGATGTACCTATTCAAGTGGCTCACAATTGCTTGATATTAACTGATTTTGTTGTGCTTGAGATGCCTGAAGATGATAATATGTCTATTATTCTTGGGAGACCTTTTCTTAATACTGCAGGAGCTGTTATTAATTGTAATCAAGGAAAGGTGACCTTCAATGTTAATGGCAAGGAACATACTTTCTATTTCCCCAAGAAGATTGAAAGGACTTATGGTTTGAATTCAATTGAACATGTTGAAGGCATTCAAGTTGGAGAAATATATTGTCCCATACCAAGAGAAAATTTTGAAACTATTATGATTGGGACCATTGCTATCAAGGTTGAGGTAACATAATCATTAGTGGAGTACAAAGATTTATCTCATATGAAATTGTTTTGGTAGAAATACTTGATGAACCTTGCTACCAAAAGGATTCCATTGAACAAAACAATGTTTTCATTATGATTATCTCCGTTTATTTCTACCCTTTGCATCTTAGTTTTTGATTTCGTTTAGTTTTCTTTGTGTTGTTAGTTCCTTGCATGTTAGAACTTCTGTAGTTCTAGCCTTGTTTTGTCTTTGCATCATGTTTCCAAAAGAAAAAAAAATCTGTCTGTCAGAAAAATCATTCTTCTATTTCTGAAAATGCCCAAAAATAAAGTGTCTCAAAAAATTCCAGAAAATTCATATTAATTTTTTACGTGAAAAAGGGGCAGAGGAGTACCTGGGAGGTACCAGGGGCCCCACCAGGAAGGCACACCACATGGTGGCACGACCAGCCTTGGGTGGCGCCATGCCCTGGTGTGGGCCACCCCTGCCCCCCCACTACCTCTCTCACCTGCCACTTTCTTCTCTCTCCCGAGTAAGCTCCAGTTCATAGATCAAAATCGTGTTCTTTCTGTTCTTGCTCTCGATTTTTTCGATCTCCTTGCTCAGCCCATCTTTCTTGCTGAAATTTGGAGCATTTGTTCCCTGGTATGTGACTCCTCCCCTTGTCCAAGTAGATTTGTGTTTAGTGGATTATTTGTTGAGTATTTTGCTGCTGTAGGTGACTGGTTATGAGAGCTTGTAAGCTTGTTTGATGCTTAGAGATATAGTTTTGATGCATGTTTAGGCCTCTTGCAAGTCCCTATGAGTAGAATCCTTCTTTATATTTACTTTGCAATCACTTGTTTAATAGGTGTTTAAATTTCAGAATACCAAGCAATACCAAGCATGAACAACCATACTTTTGGAGAGATATTTGAGACTGATGCACCTAGGAGCTCGAGGCCCTCAAGAACAGCCTCTCAAGCTAGGCCATCATACAATGAAGACCTCATTGCAACCCGTATTGGCAGTGAAAGGGATGATGGGGATGCTCACCCATCCTCTTTTCCTTGTTTTACTTTCTTGCAAGCTACAAGTATTCTTGATGATTTCTTGCTACTGATTGAGAGGGTTGGTTTGACCTCATATATGCAAGATGAGAGTGCACAATACGCTATGCTCACCAAAACTTTTGTTGAGAGCTTCACGTTTACTAACACACCCTATCAGTCTACTGTCTCTTTTAAAATCTATGATATGCCCTTCACCATGCCTTTGGAGAGATTTTGCAGTATTGTAGGTGTGCGTATGACAGGGACCATGAAGAAAATTCAAGGGCGACCCTCTGATTTGTTGGATCTTACCAAGGGGTGACCAATGATGATGACCGCGTAGCGCAGTGTGGAAAGATAAGAAATATCCAACTCCCTGCTCTTAGATACTTTGCATACTATCTTGCCACTAGTATATTGGGTAGGGAGAACACTAGTAACATCTCCAACTATCATTTAGCATTCCTTGCTGCTGCACTTAATAATGATACTCGGTACAATCTTGGCTCGCTTATTGCTCGCCGCCTAGCTGCTAGGGGCTATCTCTATTCATTGCATCATTGCATCGGCAAGTCAATGCATTAGGTCTTTCAAGGATCCCGATGCTATCTTTGGCACCACATAGGCTTGACCTTGTTGCCATGAAAACTCATCACTGTATCCTTGCTACCTCTGATTTGAACAATCTAGTATATAGGATGCTTTTCAGCACGGGATGAAGGAGATCCTTTGCCACAACCTGCTTTGTCTAGTGTTCACAGAGACCGTGGTCGCCTCAGGAGGAGGAGGGACGAGCAACCGCTTCTTTGGGTTTCCCACGAGCAACACCGGAGGATGTGCCCTCCTATGATTACTCAGCATTACAGAGGGGCACTCGAGGCTCGCACTACCGCACTGGGAGGGACCTTCGCCCGTGTACCATGGTGACACTTCATCCTGCCAGCTTGGGATTGATACCCACTTGGGCCAAAGCCTAAGCTTGGGAGAGGTACCGACGCACTCATCTCCATATCATGTTGCGTCGGTACTTTGTATATTCATGTTTTCATGCTCTTTTTAGTTTTCGTTCTTCTTTGCTTTGCTTTCTTCTAAAAACACAAAAAGACCAAAAATATTTCTGTTGTTTCTCTTTGGTTTGCTTCTTCTTTTTGCCTTGGTTTGCTTTTCCCTTTTTGCTTTGTTTGAACTATTCGAAAAACCCAAAAAGATTTTTCTTTGCTTGTTTTTCTCTTTTGGTTCTTGTTTAAAAATCAAAAACACCAAAAATATTTGTCATTCTTCTTTGGTTTTTGCGAGTTTTCTTCAGGGTAGGATGTGCCCTCCTATGATTACTCCGCGCATTACAGAGGGACGTACTCGAGCTCGCACTAGGACGAGGGGACCTCTTCGTCGTACCATGGTGACACTTCATCCTGGCCAGCTTGGGATTGATACCCCACTTAGGCCAAAAGCCTAAGCTTGGGGGGAGGTACGCCGACACCGCACTCATCTCCATATCATGTTGCGTCGGTACTTTGTATATTCATGTTTTCATGCTCTTTTTAGTTTTCGTTCTTCTTTGCTTTTGCTTTCTAAAAACACAAAAAGACCAAAAATATTTCTGTTGTTTCTCTTTGGTTTGCTTCTTCTTTTTGCCTTGGTTTGCTTTTCCCTTTTTGCTTTGTTTGAACTATTCGAAAAACCCAAAAAGATTTTTCTTTGCTTGTTTTTCTCTTTTGGTTCTTGTTTAAAAATCAAAAACACCAAAAATATTTGTCATTCTTCTTTGGTTTTTGCGAGTTTTCTTCAGGGTTCGGCAGTCCTCAGTGGATATTGGTTTCATATTATTATTCAAGCTACACAAGTGAAGAGCAATAATGAGGATCAATGACAACTTGAGGCATGGTAAGAGGATGGTAACGAACTCTATTTGTTTTCATTTTTGTACATATACTCATCACTGCGGGCATGCTTAGTCCGTTCATGTAGAGTGTATGTTTTCTTTGGATGCTTAATAGTTCTTGCTTTCTTATGATTAGCTCCAGCTCGCTAATAGTTTGTAGCATGTCTCATGAATGTTTGTTTGCATCACTCTATTTGGTATGACACCGCGGTATCCTCCTCTGAATGTTTCATTTGAATTGACTTGGCATATGCTCACGCATGCACATGACTGTGATAATTAGTTAATCCTTGATGAATTATTTTGCCTTGAGGATCTTGAATCATTTTCATGCCATGAGTAGTCCTGTTTTGTTGCAAGCATGATAATGACAGCTATCGCTCTCTCGTTTGTCGCTCCCTTACTATTGCTAGCCTTCACTTTCACTGAGTATGTTTTACTCAAGTTCCCAACTCCCTAAACCAAATATTTCCAAAGTGTCCACCATACCTACCCATTAGCATCATTTGCTAGTTCCGTGCATATTCAATATGCCTTGTTTTCTTCCGAATAAAATTTTTGCTTGTTATGAGAAAGTTAGTTAGTAAATCTCTCACGAACTTGATGGCACACTTTATTTTCTTGCACTTAATAAACCTGAACCATTGCGTCCTTCTTTGTTGTGTATATGCTTGCGCTTTATGAGTTGAAGTTAGCAGAACCATGTATCATGGGGACCACTTTCAACGCTTCATAGGTACTTTGTACCTAGTTGATATCACGTTCTTTTGCTTATGGATCCCGGCGGTGTGAAATAAAAGTGGAACTTGTAAGATCATGGAGTTTGTATGTATGTTAGAGAAACGCTGGTAGCTAGCCTAAGCCATGCCTAATCATGGTGGAAACTTGCAGCATAACCATAATGAGCATTCTATGAAACATCCTCAATAAAAATCTATGCACATAGTAAATAAAAAGAACGCCAAGATGCTCATTGTCTGCTTGCCTTGTATTTTGATTATGGGATAGGTCCCGTGTCATGTGCAAGGGGTACCCCGTTGGCGGTTCTCTATGATACGTATATACTTACAATGACAAGAGCTTACTTGTGACGGAAGTTGAGTAGCATGAGGATCGGTCTTCGTAAGTAAGGGGCATGAGACTTCGATTTATAACTTGTCAAGCATATCCTCTTAGTTGTGTCACTTTCACCTTAACCACATTAAAGATGCTTATGATAGGGGCAATGAGAGCTCAAAGCTAACGAGTACCATACTTTCAGCATTTGGAAGCCTTTCAAATTATTCAAAACCTTTTCTTCTACTTGTTGAGTCTCCACATATTCTTTGATCACCTTCTTCAGAGCATAGTTGTCATTCTTTATGTTTGTTCCATTACTTGATTATTTGTGTTATGACTTTGATGCTTGTATTCTTGATATCTTTACTTCTAGTCATCGCTTGAACTTCAGAGGTGCCTTGACATTCATAATCAAAGGCAAGTGAGATACCACTCTATCATACCTTTCTATGAGCATTGTAATGTTGCTTATGTTCGTGCTTCATGCTACTTATTATTCTTGAGTTGGAATCTCTTCGTAGCTTGCAAAGACTATTAAGTAGACTTGGTTGCATACTCTTTATTATGAATTGTCCAAGTAGTTGATCACATTGCTAAGAATATTTACATTATATGAAGCAAATGTGTTCGTGAAAGTTCTTTTATCGCACTTAGATTTCAACTGAATTGCTTGACGACAAGCAATAAGCTAAGCTTGGGGGAGTTGATATGTCCAAAACGTATCTACTTTCCCGAACACTTTTGCTATTGTTTCTCCTCTAAACTTGTGTGATTTGGATGCAACTAATGCGGACTAACGTTGTTTTCAACAGAATTGCCTTCGTGTCTACTTTTTGTGCAGAATACCAACTATCAGGAAAAATCCCGGAAAATATGCCAAAAATCCTATTTCACCCAAAGACTCCAGGAGCCAGAATGGGAGAAGGAGAAGAGCCAGGGGGTGGCCACACCACAGTGGCGTCAAACCGCCAGTGCGCCAGGGTGGTGTGTGCCCCCCAGGCACCCCCTCGGCCTCTCTCTTCGCCTATAAGGAGCCTTTTGACCTAAAAAACTTCAGGGGGTTCCACGTTTTTCCAGAAGGAGTTCCGCTCCGCCGCCACCACTAGATTCCATGAAACAACACCAGAAACTCCATTCTGGCACCCTGCCGGGACGGGGACTTGGAGGAGATCATCGCCATCATCATCACCATCGCTTCTCCATCGACCATCCATGTTTCCCCTATCTATGAGTGAGTAATCCCCCGCTGTAGGCTATGGGGTTGGTAGGGATTGGATGAGATCGTTCATGTAATGGCATCAGATTGTTAGGGCATGGTGCCTTGTATCTTTTATTAGAGCTTTATGACTTTGTTGCGACTTGTTGAGCTTAATGCTTGTCACTAGGGCCCGAGTGCCATGATTTCAGATCTGAACTTATTATTGATTCATTATGATAGTATTGTTCTTGGTCTTATCTGCAAGTTGTATACACACGTTGTTGTCCGGAACCTATGGCCCTGAAGTGACAGAAATCGGGATAACCGGAAGGGAAAGGCTTTGATGTGAGGATCACATGTGTTCACGGAGTGTTAATGCTTTGCTCCAGTGCACTATCAAAAGGAGCATCTTAATTGCCAGTAGTTCCCTAGAGGCCCAGCCAAAGCGAAATGGCAGGACAAAAGATGTTGTGCAAGTTCTCATTGCGAGCACGTATGACTATATATGGAAGACATGCCTAGGATTGCCTAGTACTTGGGTGCTTTATCTTATTTATCTGTAATTGCCCTATGTTTTTATTGCCATGTGAATTGTCTTGTCCATGCAACGCCCGTCCATCCATCCCTATGCCTACCGCACTCGAATCCCACTGTTTACTGCTTTTGTTACTACTGTCTTTGCTTTACTACTGTTGTTACTTTACTATTCCTACTACAAAACTGTTGCTACTGATAAACTGCTATGAGCAAGATTGTTTCTAGGTGCAGCTGAATTGACAACTCAGTTGTTAAGGCTTATAAATATTTTTTGGCTCCCCTTGTGTTGAATCAATAAATTGGGTTTCACTTCCCTCGAAAATACTGCGACACACCCCCTATACTTGTGGGTCATCAGTATTGTCTTCTTGCATGTATACTCGATGACGGTGATAGTGTGATTGTTTGACGACAAAAAGAAAGGGACTTATTAATTATTTATCAGGTATTCTTGGTTATCTCTGGAAGTCCAAGGACTTATTGCTGATCAGGCAAGCCACCAATCCCAAATTCCGATATTTGTCCCACTCCTTTTTATTACCTATTTTGTATATCCTTTATAAATTGCATTATTCATCTGCATGTCTTGTTTTATAAATACTGCGCTAATGAGTTGGCTCCTCCAAGTTATGACTTGGTGTCCCTCTTGGCCCCACCCTGATGTACCTACCATTTTACCCCCTTTAGACTAAGGTTGTGATGATTATCATCCTACCTCGTTGGAAACCACGAAATTTTGTGGAATAAATTGTTTCGGGATTTACCCTACTACAGTTGTTTAAAAACTGCTTTGTAAAACACTTGGGAAGAGGCATCGTTCCAAGCGGATGTTTTAACTAAAGAAGTGACGATGATGAGAAATTGGAAAATGGACAAGAGAAAGAGAAGGGATGTTCTACGCCTTTCACAAAACAATTTTTATCCATGCAACCACATTACCCCAGTTGTTGGGGCTTAGCTCGTAGTTTGTCTTCTTTAGCCGAGGCAGCTTGTACAATGCTTATGGGGAGAAATCCCCTGAATTCCGGGCAGGCGCTAATAGATCTACGGATTTGGAGCCTATAGCTTTCTTCGGCAAGAGTGAGCCTGTCTTGGTAGGAGTGCCAGTGCAACAATTGGGTCTCCCGCGGACGGTATGACATAGGTGGTACGGAAGGAAGTGGAGTCACCAAGTTAAGGTATACGCCAAGTTGCGGTTTGGGTATACGCGTGTATGGAAGGCAGGACTATGGCTGGGAGCCATATACTCGTTGTCGGGGAGAACAAACCCAAAAGGAAAAGCATCCTTTGCTAGGGTCGACAAGCAAAAGGTTAGGTTTGATTATCCGAACCCCCGTCTACCGTGTGTAGAGGGCCATGGTTTTATCCCGGTGGATGTATTGATTCTTGTGGGGAAAGTGCGCAAACTCTGCAGAGTATAATCTATTCGAATAGCCACGTCCACGGTCAAGGATGGTTGTAAATGTGATGGTTAGGAGTACCCAAGTGGTTGTGTTTGGAAAATGGATGAAAGTATGGAGGTTCCGAGGGAACCTGAGTTTAAAGTTTTGTTTTGACCATAGGTGGTCAAAGAGGTTTAAAAAGGGTTTTTCTCCAAAATGTTCTCAAAAAGGTTTTCAACAAGGATATGGGGATATCCTGATTTATAAAACGAAAGCATGTTTCAAAACTCTTTTTCAACAAAGATATGGAGATGCCATACCTACAAGAGATAGTCTGGGCTTTTCCAAAACAACCCTAGATAGAGCTAACTCGCCACAGCCAGAATTGCATTTTCCTTATTTAACTTATCTTGGTGGTTTGCGAGTACATTCAAACATACTCATGGCATTATCCGTGGCTATTTTACTTGGCCAGGATTTTAGAGGTTTGACATCGGAAGATGAAGGTGACTTCCAGCGAGCTAGGCCGTCTTCCCAGTCAGTTACCTGTAGGTTGAGGCATGACTGGGCCCTGCATGTGTTGAAGATCCGCTGTTGAAAGATTGTGTAGCCATAATGGCAACTATGTAAGTCTTATATTCGTTATGTTTCGGATGCTGTAATGATACTTGTCTATTATGCTCCACGGCTCACTGATCATGGGCACGTGGATATTTACATAACAGGGATTTCTCGAATGATTAAATCCGGGGGACCCCACAACATACATGCAATGACTCTAGCCGTGGTTAATGAAAAGAACACACATGCAATTACACTAGTGGATCCATATGTGGTTAATGAAAAGAACACACATGCAATGACACTGGTGGATCCATATGTGGTCTGTGGAAAGAACACACATGCAATGACTCTAATTGTGGTTTGTGAAAAGAACACACATGCAATGACACTAGGTTATCCATAGGTGGTTTGTGAAAAGAACACACATGCAATGAACTCTGGTGGATCCATGTGTGGTCTATGAAGAGAATAGGCATGCAATGACACTGGGATCCATAGGTGGTTTCTGAAAAGAATAGAACTGCAATGAACTTTGTTGGATCCATATGTATTTTTTGAAAAAACACACATGCAATGACTCTAGTTGAGGTTTGTGAAAAGAACACACATGCAATGATACTACGAGATCCATAGGTGTTTCGTGAAAAGAACACACATGCAATGAACTCTTGTTGATCCATATGTGGTCTATGAAAATAACATACATGCAATGAACTCTGGTGGATCCATAGGTGATTTGTGAGAAGAACACACATGCAATGACACTGCTGGATCCATATGTGGTTTGTGAAAAGAACATAAATGCAATGACTCTAGCTATGGTTAATGAAAAGAACACACATTCAATGAAACTGGTGGATCCATATGTTGTTAATGAAAAGAACACACATGCAGTGACACTGGTGGATCCATATGTGGTCTGTGGAAAGAACACACAGGTGATGACTCTAGTTGTGGTTTGAGAAAAGAACACACATGCAATGACAATAGGGGATCCATGGGTGGTTTGTGAAAAGAACACAAATGCAATGAACTCTTGTGGATCCATGTGTGGTCTAGAAAAAGAACAGACATGCAATTACACTAGGATCCATATGTGGTTTGTGAAAAGAACATACATGCAATGAACTCTGTTGGATCCATATGTGGTTTGTGAATAGAACACACATGCAATGACTCTAGCTGTGGCATGTGAAAAGAACACACATGCAATGACACTAGGGGATCCATAGGTGGTTTGTGAAAGAACACTTGCAATGAACTCTGGTGGATCCATATGTGGTCTATGAAAAGAACATACATGCAATGAACTCTAGTGGATCCAGAGGTGGTTTGTGAGAAGAACACACATGCAATGACACTAGTGGATCCATATGTGGTTTGCGAAAAGAACACACATGCAATGACTGTAGTTGTGGTTTGTGAAAAGAACACACATGCAATGACACTAGGGGATCAATAGGTGGTTTGTGAAAAGAACACACATGCAATGAACTCTGGTGGATCCATGTGTGGTTTGTGAAAAGAACAGACATGCAATGAACTCTGGTGGATCCATATGTGGTTTGTGAAAAGAACACGCATGCAATGACTATAGGTGTGGTTTGTGAAAATAACACACATGCAATGACACTGGTGGATCCATAGGTGGTTTGTGAAAAGAACACACATGCAAAGAACTCTGGTGGATCCATATGTGGTCTGTTAAAAGAATAGACATGCAATGAACTCTGGTGGATCAATGTGTGGTCTATGAAAAGAACATACATGCAATGACACTTGGGATCCATAGGTGGTTTGTGAAAAGAACAGACATGCAATGAACTCTCTTGGATCTATATGTGGTCTATGAAAATAACATACATGCAATGACTCTAGTTGTGGTTTGTGAAAACAACACACATGCAATGACACTCGGGGATCCATATGTGGTTTGTGAAAATAACACACATGGAATGAACTCTGGTGGATCCATATGTGGTCTATGAAAAGAACATACATGCAATGAACTCATGTGGATCCATAGGTGGATTGTGAGAAGAACACACATGCAATGACACTGGTGGAACCAGATGTGGTTTGTGAAAAGAAATTACATGCAATAACTCTAGCTGTGGTTAATGAAAAGAACACACATGCAATGAAACTGGTGGATCCATATGTGATCTTTGAGAAGAAAACATATGCAATGACACCGGTGGATCCATATGTGGTTGATGAAAAGAACACACATGCAATGACACTGTTGGATCCATATGTGGTCTATCGAAAGAACACACATGCAATGACTCTAGTGGTGGTTTGTCAAAATAACACACATGGAACGACACTTGGGGATCAATAGGTGGTTTGTGAAATGAACACACATGCAATGAACTCTGGTGGATCCATACGTGGTCTATGAACAGAACAGACATGCAATAATCTCTGGCGGATCCATATGTGGCTTGTGAAAAGAACATACATGCAATGAACTCTCTTGGATCCATACATGCTTTGTGAAAAGAACACACATGAAATGACACTAGGGGGTACATAGGTGGTTTGTAGAAAGAACAGACATGCAATGAACTCTGGTGGATCCATATGTGGTCTATTAAAATAACATACTTGCAATGAACTCTGGTGGATCCATGTGTGGTCTATGAAAAGAACATACAAGCAATGACATTGGGGATCCATAGGTAGTTTGTGAAAAGAACAGACATGCAATGAAGTCTCTTGGATCCATATGTGGTCTATGAAAATAACACACATGCAATGACTCTAGTTGTGTTTTGTGAAAACAACACACATGCAATGGCACTAGGGGATCCATAGGTGGTTGGTGAAAATAACACACATGCAATGAACTCTAGTGGATCCATATGTGGTCTATGAAAAGAACATACATGCAATGAACTCTGGTGGATCCATAGGTGGTTTGTGAGAAGAACACACATGCAATGACACTGGTGGAACCATATGTGGTTTGTGAAAAGAAATTACATGCAATAACTATAGCTGTGGTTAATGAAAAGAACACACATTCAATGAAACTGGTGGATCCATATGTGGTTAATGAAAAGAACACACATGCAATGACACTGGTGGATCCATATGTTGTTTGTGGAAAGAACACACATGCAATGGCTCTAGTTGTGGTTTGAGAGAAGAACACACATGCAATGACAATAGGGGATCCATAGGTGGTTTATGAAAAGAACACAAATTCAATGAACTCTGGTGGATCCATGTGTGGTCTAGGAAAAGAACAGACATGCAATGACAATAGGATCCATAGGTGGTTTGTGAAAAGAACACACATGCAATGAACTCTGGTGGATCCATATGTGGTTAATGAAGAGAACACACATGCAATGACACTGTTGGATCCATATGTGGTCTATCGAAAGAACACACATGCAATGACTCTAGTTGTGGTTTGTCAAAATAACACACATGCAACGACACTTGGGGATCAATAGGTGGTTTGTGAAATGAACACACATGCAATGAACTCTGGTGGATCCATACGTGGTCTATGAAAAGAACAGACATGCAATAAACTCTGGTGGATCCATATGTGGCTTGTGAAAAGAACAGACATGCATTGAACTCTCTTGGATCCCTACGTGCTTTGTGAAAAGAACACACATGAAATGACACTAGGGGGTCCATAGGTGGTTTGTAGAAAGAACAGACATGCAATGAACTCTGGTGGATCCATATGTGGTCTATTAAAATAACATACTTGCAATGAACTCTGGTGGATCCATGTGTGGTCTATGAAAAGAACATACATGCAATGACACTAGGGATCCATAGGTGGTTTTTGAAAAGAATAGACATGCAATGAACACTATTGGATCCATATGTGGTTTGTGAAAAGAACACACATGCAATGACTCTAGTTGTGGTTTGTGAAAATACCACACATGCAATGACACTACGAGATCCATAGGTGTTTTGTGAAAAGAACACACATGCAATGAACTCTTGTTGATCCATATGTGGTCTATGGAAAGAACATACATGCAATGAACTCTGGTGGATCCATAGGTGATTTGTGAGAAGAACACACATGCAATGACACTGCTGGATCCATATGTGGTTTGTGAAAAGAATATACATGCAATGACTCTAGCTGTGGTTAATGAAAAGAACACACATTCAATGAAACTGGTGGATCCATATGTGGTTAATGAAAAGAACACACATGCAATGACACTGGTGGATCCATATGTGGTTTGTAGAAAGAACACACATGCAATGGCTCTAGTTGTGGTTTGAGAGAAGAACACACATGCAATGACAATAGGGGATCCATAGGTGGTTTATGAAAAGAACACAAATTCAATGAACTCTGGTGGATCCATGTGTGGTCTAGGAAAAGAACAGACATGCAATGACAATAGGATCCATAGGTGGTTTGTGAAAAGAACACACATGCAATGAACTCTGGTGGATCCATATGTGGTTAATGAAGAGAACACACATGCAATGACACTGTTGGATCCATATGTGGTCTATCGAAAGAACACACATGCAATGACTCTAGTTGTGGTTTGTCAAAATAACACACATGCAACGACACTTGGGGATCAATAGGTGGTTTGTGAAATGAACACACATGCAATGAACTCTGGTGGATCCATACGTGGTCTATGAAAAGAACAGACATGCAATAAACTCTGGTGGATCCATATGTGGCTTGTGAAAAGAACAGACATGCATTGAACTCTCTTGGATCCCTACGTGCTTTGTGAAAAGAACACACATGAAATGACACTAGGGGGTCCATAGGTGGTTTGTAGAAAGAACAGACATGCAATGAACTCTGGTGGATCCATATGTGGTCTATTAAAATAACATTCTTGCAATGAACTCTGGTGGATCCATGTGTGGTCTATGAAAAGAACATACATGCAATGACACTAGGGATACATAGGTGGTTTGTGAAAAGAATAGACATGCAATGAACTCTGTTGGATCCATATGTGGTCTGTGAAAAGAACACACATGGAATGACTCTAGTTGTGGTTTGTGAAAATACCACACATGCAATGACACTACGAGATCCATAGGTGTTTTGTGAAAAGAACACACATGCAATGAACTCTTGTTGATCCATATGTGGTCTATGGAAAGAACATACATGCAATGAACTCTGGTGGATCCATAGGTGATTTGTGAGAAGAACACACATGCAATGACACTGCTGGATCCATATGTGGTTTGTGAAAAGAATATACATGCAATGACTCTAGCTGTGGTTAATGAAAAGAACACACATTCAATGAAACTGGTGGATCCAGAGGTGGTTAATGAAAAGAACACACATGCAATGACACTGGTGGATCCATATGTGGTCTGTGGAAAGAACACACATGCAATGGCTCTAGTTGTGGTTTGAGAAAAGAACACACATGCAATGACAAAAGGGGATCCATAGGTGGTTTGCGAAAAGAACACAAATGCAATGAACTCTGGTGGATCCATGTGTGGTCTAGGAAAAGAACAGACATGCAATGACACTAGGCTCCATAGGTGGTTTGTGAAAAGAACATACATGCAATGAACTTTGTTGGATCCATATGTGGTTTGTGAATAGAACACACATGCAATGACTCTAGATGTGGCATGTGAAAAGAACACACATGCAATGACACTAGAGGATCCATAGGTGGTTTGTGAAAGAACACTTGCAATGAACTATGGTGGATCCATATGTGGTCTATGAAAAGAACATACATGCAATGAACTCTGGTGGATCTAGAGGTGGTTTCTGATAAGAACACACATGCAATGACACTGGTGGATCTATATGTGGTTTATGAAATGAACACACATGCAATGACTCTAGTTGTGGTTTGTGAAAAGAACACACCTGCAATGACACTAGGGGATCAATAGGTGGTTTGTGAAAAGAACACACATGCAATGAACTCTGGTGGATCCATATGTGGTCTATGAAAAGAACAGACATGCAATGAACTCTAGTGGATCCATATGTGGTTTGTTAAAAGAACAGACATGCAATGAACTCTGGTGGATCCATATGTGGTTTGTGAAAAGAACAGACATGTAATAAACTCTAGTGGATCCATATGTGGTTTGCGAAAAGAACACACAGGCAAAGAACTCTGGTGGATCCATATGTGGTCTGTTAAAAGAACAGACATGCAATGAACTCTAGTGGATCAATGTGTGGTCTATGAAAAGAACATACAAGCAATGACATTGGGGATCCATAGGTAGTTTGTGAAAAGAACAGACATGCAATGAAGTCTCTTGGATCCATATGTGGTCTATGAAAATAACACACATGCAATGACTCTAGTTGTGTTTTTCGAAAACAACACACATGCAATGGCACTAGGGGATCCATAGGTGGTTGGTGAAAATAACACACATGCAATGAATCTAGCGGATCCATATGTGGTCTATGAAAAGAACATACATGCAATGAACTCTGGTGGATCCATAGGTGGTTTGTGAGAAGAACACACATGCAATGACACTGGTGGAACCATATGTGGTTTGTGAAAAGAAATTACATGCAATAACTATAGCTGTGGTTAATGAAAAGAACACACATTCAATGAAACTGGTGGATCCATATGTGGTTAATGAAAAGAACACACATGCAATGACACTGGTGGATCCATATGTGGTTTGTGGAAAGAACACACATGCAATGTCTCTAGTTGTGGTTTGAGAGAAGAACACACATGCAATGACAATAGGGGATCCATAGGTGGTTTATGAAAAGAACACAAATTCAATGAACTCTGGTGGATCCATGTGTGGTCTAGGAAAAGAACAGACATGCAATGACAATAGGATCCATAGGTGGTTTGTGAAAAGAACACACATGCAATGAACTCTGGTGGATCCATATGTGGTTAATGAAGAGAACACACATGCAATGACACTGTTGGATCCATATGTGGTCTATCGAAAGAACACACATGCAATGACTCTAGTTGTGGTTTGTCAAAATAACACACATGCAACGACACTTGGGGATCAATAGGTGGTTTGTGAAATGAACACACATGCAATGAACTCTGGTGGATCCATACGTGGTCTATGAAAAGAACAGACATGCAATAAACTCTGGTGGATCCATATGTGGCTTGTGAAAAGAACAGACATGCATTGAACTCTCTTGGATCCCTACGTGCTTTGTGAAAAGAACACACATGAAATGACACTAGGGGGTCCATAGGTGGTTTGTAGAAAGAACAGACATGCAATGAACTCTGGTGGATCCATATGTGGTCTATTAAAATAACATACTTGCAATGAACTCTGGTGGATCCATGTGTGGTCTATGAAAAGAACATACATGCAATGACACTGGGGATCCATAGGTAGTTTGTGAAAAGAACAGATATCCAATGAACTCTGTTGGATCCATATGTGGTGTGTGAAAAGAACACATATGGAATGACTCTAGTTGTGGTTTGTGAAAATACCACACATGTAATGACACTACGAGATCCATAGGTGTTTTGTGAAAAGAACACACATGCAATGAACTCTTGTTGATCCATATGTGGTCTATGAAAAGAACATACATGCAATGAACTCTGGTGGATCCATAGGTGATTTGTGAGAAGAACACACATGCAATGACACTGCTGGATCCATATGTGGTTTGTGAAAAGAATATACATGCAATGACTCTAGTTGTGGTTAATGAAAAGAACACACATTCAATGAAACTGGTGGATCCAAAGGTGGTTAATGAAAAGAACACACATGCAATGACACTGGTGGATCCATATGTGGTCTGTGGAAAGAACACACATGCAATGGCTCTAGTTGTGGTTTGAGAAAAGAACACACATGCAATGACAGTAGGGGATCCATAGGTGGTTTGTGAAAAGAACACAAATGCAATGAACTCTGGTGGATCCATGTGTGGTCTAGGAAAAGAACAGACATGCAATGACACTAGGCTCCATAGGTGGTTTGTGAAAAGAACATACATGCAATGAACTTTGTTGGATCCATATGTGGTTTGTGAATAGAACACACATGCAATGACTCTAGCTGTGGCATGTGAAAAGAACACACATGCAATGACACTAGGGGATCCATAGGTGGTTTGTGAAAGAACACTTGCAATGAACTCTGGTGGATCCATATGTGGTCTATGAAAAGAACATACATGCAATGAACTCTAGTGGATCCAGAGGTGGTTTGTGAGAAGAACACACATGCAATGACACTAGGGGATCCATAGGTGGTTTGTGAAAGAACACTTGCAATGAACTCTGGTGGATCCATATGTGGTCTATGAAAAGAACATACATGCAATGAGCTCTGGTGGATCCAGAAGTGGTTTGTGAGAAGAACACACATGCAATGACACTGGTGGATCTATATGTGGTTTGTGAAAAGAACACACATGCAATGACTCTAGGTGTGGTTTGTGAAAAGAACACACATGCAATGACACTAGGGGATCCATAGGTGGTTTGTGAAAAGAACACACATGCAATGAACTCTGGTGGATCCATATGTGGTCTATGAAAAGAACAGACATGCAATGAACTCTAGTGGATCCATATGTGGTTTGTGAAAAGAATAGACATGCAATGAACTCTGGTGGATCCATATGTGGTTTGAGAAAAGAACAGACATGCAATGACTCTAGCTATGGTTAATGAAAAGAACACACATGCAATGACACTGGTGGATCCATATGTGGTCTGTGAGAAGAACACATATGCAATGACATCGGTGGATCCATATGTGGTTAATGAAAAGAACACACATGCAATGACACTATTGGATCCATATGTGGTCTGTGGAAAGAACACACATGCAATGACTCTAGTTATGGTTTGTGAAAAGTACACACATGCAATGAACCTAGGGGATCCATAGGTGGTTTGTGAAATGAACACACATGCAATGAACTCTGGTGGATCCATATGTGGTCTATTAAAAGAACAGACATGCAATGAACTCTGGTGGATCCATATGTGGCTTGTGAAAAGAATAGACATGCAATGAACTCTCTTGGATCCATATGTGCTTTGTGAAAAGAACACACATGCACTGACTCTAGTTATGGTTTGTGAAAATAACACACATGCAATGACACTAGGGGGTCCATAGGTGGTTTGTAAAAAGAACACACATGCAATGAACTCTGGTGGATCCATATGTGGTCTATGAAAAGAAAATACATGCAATGAACTCTGGTGGATCCATAGGTGGTTTGTGAGAAGAACACACATGCAATGACACTGGTGGATCCATATGTGGTTTGTGAAAAGAACATACATGCAATGACTCTTGCTGTGGTTAATGAAAAAACACACATGCAATGACACTGGTGGATCCTTATGTGGTTAATGAAAAGAACACACATGCAATGACACTGGTCGATCCATACCTGGTATGTGGAAAGAACACACATGCAATGACTCTAGTTTTGGTTTGTGAAAATAACACATATGCAATGACACTAGGGGATCCATAGGTGGTTTGTGAAAAGAACACACATGCAATGAACTCTAGTGGATCCATGTGTGGTCTATGAAGAGAACATGCATGCAATGGCACTGGGGATCCATAGGTGGTTTCAAAAAAGAACAGATATGCAATGAACTCTGTTGGATCCATGATGACCCACAAGTATAGGGGGTGTATCATAGTATTTTTGAGGGAAGTTAAACCCAATTTTATTGATTCGACACAAGGGGAGACAAAGAATATTTATAAGCCTTAACAACTGAGTTGTCAATTCAGCTACACCTGGAAACAATCCTGCTCACAGAAGTTTATCAGTAGCAACAGTTTTGTAGTAGGAATATCAAAGTAACAGCAGTAGTAAAAGCAAAGACGGTAGTAACAAAAGTAGTAAATAGTGGGATTCGAGCGCGGTAGGCATAGGGATGGATGGACGGGCGTTGCATGGACAAGACAATTCACATAGCAATCAGAACATAGGGCAATTGTAGATAAATAAGATAAAGCAACCAAGTACTAGACAATCCTAGGCATGTGTTCCATATATAGTCATACGTGCTCGCAATGAGAACTTGCACAACATCTTTTGTCCCGCCACCCGTTCTGTGGGGCCTCTAGGGAACTACTGGCAATTAAGGTGCTCCTTTTAATAGAGCACCGGAGCAAAGCATTAACACTCCATGAACACATGTGATCCTCACATCAAAGCCTTTCCCTTCGGGTTATCCCGATTTCTGTCACTTCGGGGCCATTGGTTCCGAACAACAACGTGTGTATACAACTTGTAGATAAGACCAAAAAACAATACGATCATAATGAATCAATACCATGTTCAGATCTGAAATCATGGCACTCGGGCCCTAGTGACAAGAATTAAGCACAACAAGTTGCAACAAAGTCATAAAGCACTAATAAAAGATACTAGGCACCATGCCCTAACAATCTGATGCCATTACATGAATGATCTCATCCAATCCGTACCATCCCCATAGTCTACAGTGGGGGATTACTCACTCATAGATGGGGAAACATGGATGGTCGATGGAGATGATGGTGGAGATCGATGGAGATGGCTCTGGGGGCACTTCCCCGTCCTGGCAGGGTGCTAGAACAGAGACTTTCTGTCCCCCGAATGTCCCCTTCGGTGGTGGCGGCGCTGCGGAACTTCTTCTAGAAAAACGTCGACCCCCCTGAAGTTTTTAGGTCAGAAGGCTCCTTATAGGCGAAGAGAGAGGCCGAGGGGGTTCCTGGGGGGCCCACACCACCCCCTCGCGCGGCCTGGCCTGGCCCGTGCCACCAGGTGGTGTGGCCACCCCCTGGCTCTTCTCCGTCTCGTATTCTGGCTCTTGGAGTCTTCGGGTGAAGTAGGATGTTGGCATATTTTCCGGGATTTTTCCTGATAGTTGGTTTTTTGCACAAAAAGTAGACATGAAGGCAATTCTACTAAAAACAGCGTCAGTCCGCATTGGTTGCATCCAAATCACACAAGTTTAGAGGAGAAACAATAGCAAAAGTGTTTGGGAAAGTAGATACGTTTTGGACGTATCAACTCCCCCCAATCTTAGCTTATTGCTTGTCCTCAAGCAATTCAGTTGAAAACTGAGTGCGATAAAAGAACTTTCACGAACACATTTGCTTCATATGATGTAAATATTCTCAGCAATGTGATCAACTTCTTGGAAAATTCATAATAAAGAGTATGCAACCAAGTTTACTTAATAGTCTTTGCAATCTATGAAGAGAATCCAACTCAAGAATAATAAGAAGCATGAAGCACGAACATAAGCAACATTACAATGCTCATAAAAAAGTATGATAGAGTGGTATCTCGCTTGCCTTTGATTAAGAATGCCAAGGCACCTCTAAAGTTCAAGTGATGACTAGAAGTAACGATATCAAGAATACAAGCATCAAAGTCATAACACAAATAATCAAGTAATGGAACAAACATAAAGAATGACAACTATGCTCTTAAGAAGGTGCTCAAAGAATATGTGGAGACTCAACAAGTAGAAGAAAAAGGTTTTGAATAATTTTGAAAAGCTTCCAAATGATGAAAGTATAGTAATCATTAGCTTTAAGCTCTCATTGCCCCTATCATAAGCATCTTTAATGTGGTTAAGGTGAAAGTGAGGTCCAATTTGAGTTATATGCTTGACAGACTATAAACTGAAAATCCCAAGTCCCTTGAGTACGAGGGACGCTCCTCATGCTACTCAACTTTAGTTACCGGTAAGTTCTTGTCATTGTAAGTATGTGCGTATCATTGAGAACCGCCAACGGGGTACCCCTTGCCCGATGATACGGAAGAATCCCCATATCAAAATGACAAGGCAAGCAGACAATGAGTATCTCAGCAATCTTCTTATTTACCATGGGAAAATGGTGCTTTTTTCTCTCTTTCCTCTTTTCATAAAACTCTTTTTTTTCTTTTTCTCAATAGCTATCTCTCTTTTTTATAAGAAGAATGCTTCATAGATATCATTATGGTTACGCTGCAGGTTTCCACCATGTCAGCATGGATTAGACCAGCGGCCCAGGCGTTTCTCTAACACACATACATAACTCCATGGACTTACAAGCTCCCCTTTTATTTCACACCGACGACATCCGCAAACAAAAGAGCAAGGTATCAACTGGGTATATATTTACAAGTGTTGAAAGCGTTCCCCATGACAGCACGGTTCTGCTAATCCCCAGCCTATAATTTGGAAGCATATAATTTTCATGGAGAGTTCACAATGGTTCAGGTTTATTAAGTGCAGGAAATAAAGTGTGCCATCAAGTTTGTGAGAGCTTTACTAACTAATTTTGCCATAACAAGCAAACATTTTATTCGAAAGAAAACAAGGCATACTGAATATGCACGGGAGCAGCAAATGATGCTAATAGGTAGGTATGGTGGACACTTTGGGAATATTCGGTTTAGGGAGTTGGAAACATGAGTAAAACACTCAGTGGAAGTGAAGGCTAGCAATAGTAAGGGAGCGACAAACGAGAGAGCAATAGCTGTCATTATCATGCTTGCAAAAAAACAGGACTACTTATGGCATGAAAGTGATTCAAGATCCTCAAGGCAAAATAATTCATCGAGGCTTAACTAATTATTACAGTCATGTGCATGTGTGAGCATGTGCCAAGTCAATTCAAATGAAACATTCAGAGGAGGATACCACGGTGTCATACCAATTTATGAATAGAGTAATGCAAGCAAACATTCATGAGACATGCTACAAACTATTAGCGAGCTGGAGCTAATCATGAGAAAGCAAGAACTACTAAGCATCCAAAGATAACATACACCCTACTTGAACGGGCTAAGAAAGCTCACAATGATGAGTATATGTACAAAATGAAAACAAATAGAGTTCGTTACCAGCCTCTTACCATGCCTCAAGTTATCATTAATCCTCATTATTGCTCTTCACTTGTGTAACTTGAATAATAATATGAAACCAATATCCACTGAGGACTGCCGAACCCTATAGCAAACTCGCAAAAACCAAAGAAGAACGACAAATATTTTTGGTGTTTTCGATTTTTAAACAAGAACCAAAAGGGAAAAACAAACAAAGAAAAATCTTTTTGGGTTTTTCGAATAGTTCAAACAAAGCAAAAAGGGAAGAAAACAAACCAAGGCAAAAAGGAAGAAGCAAACCAAAGAGAAACAACAGAAATATTTTTGGTCTTTTTGTGTTTTTAGAAAGCAAAAGCAAAGAAGAACGAAAACTAAAAAGAGAACGAAAACATGAATATACAAAGTACTGACACAACATGATAAGGAGATGAGTGCGGTGTTGGCGTACCTCCCCCCAAGCTTAGGTTTTTGGCCTAAGTGGGGTATCAATCCATGTACGAATAGGGGTTCCAAGCGGGCGGATGTTGGTAAGAATTGTCGTAGCTGGGCCCATGAGAAGAAGAGGAAGCTCCCCAATCATAAGCGGGTTGCTGATATGAAGACTCTCCCTCATTCGAGGGCTGGACCGAATCATCCGTGACCTCCCTTCTAGTGTCCTGCTCCTATTGGGAGAGCTCTCCCAAGTACATGTCAAGCTCCTCCTCAGTGAGGGACCATCCTTTCCTGTTATCAAGGTTAAAGAAAACAGGTGCAGGCAAAAGAACAACACGCTCGGACTTGCTCTTTCTCCAACCAGCTTTGAGTAAGGTTATTTCATAAGATAACTCACTCAAACTAGCCCACGAGGAAATAAATTTATGTTGTATCATGGAATTAAAATCAAGCCTCTCTATGGGAAACTGTAGGTCTAGATGATGAGGCACTAAACCATGCAATGCTAGCAAACAAGAAGCAATGAGGCCTCCACAAATTCCACCTTTCTCATGGTTAGCAGCAAGACGGAAAGCTATCAAAGCACCCAAGTTGTAAGACCTATCTCGTCTAAGAGCAGCAAAGATAAATGCTAAATCAAACGAAGATAACTTATTGGCAGTTTTCCTAGCAAGAACACACTTGGCAATAAAGTAGGCAAAGTAGCGAATGGAGGGAAGATGAATGTTACGGATTTTTCCACTCTCCTTCGAGAAGCTACTCCCTTGACAAATTTCTGCATAAATCCATGAGTGGTTCCGGTCTCTCTTTAATTTTCCTACATGATCCCCATTGAGGTACCTTAATAGCTGCACAAAAATCATCAAGAGAAAGATTGATAGCAATATTGTAAATTTTGTAATAGACCATGGGGTTAGGCAAAGAGTGACTAAATTGGAAATCCTACACCACAAACATGGTTAGCTTCACAAATTGACAAGGTTCATCTTCCAAAAAGTGCTCTAACCCTGCATTAGAAACCAAACTATGGAAAATATTGTAGAATTCCTGCAGCTCTCATGAACTCAGGGCATGGATAAATGGAGGGAAAAACTTCCTCCTCCCGGTGGACCTTCATGACCTCAGGCACCCAAAGCTCATGTTGGTTTAGGTGGTGTTCACTCATCTTCTATTATGAAATTTAAGCACCTATTAAACAAGTGATTACAAAGTAAATATAATGAAGGATTCTACTCATAGGGACTTGCAAGAGGCCTAAACATGCATCAAAACTATATCTCTAAGCATCAAACAAGCTTACAAGCTCTCATAACGAGTCACCTACAGCAGCAAAATACTCAACATATAATCCACTAAACAAAAATCTACTTGGACAAGGGGAGGAGTCACATACCAGGGAACAAATGCTCCAAATTTCAGCAAGAAAGATGGGCTGAGCAAGGAGATCGAAAAAATCGAGAGAAAGCACAGCAAGAACGTGATTTTGAGCTATGAACTGGAGCTTACTCGGGAGAGAGAAGAAAGTGGCAGGTGAGAGAGTTAGTGGGGGGGGAGGGGTGGCCCACACCAGGGCATGGTGCCACCCAAGGCTGGCCACGCCACCATGTGGTGTGCCTACCTGGTGGCCCCCTGGTACCTACCAGGTACTCATCTGCCCCTTTTTTCACGTAAAAATTTAATATGAATTTTCTGGAATTTTTCGAGACACTTTATTTTTGGGAAATTTTCAGAAATAGAAGAATGATTTTTCTGACAGATAGATTTTTTCTTTTTTCTTTCTAAAAACATGATGCATGGACAAAACAAGGCTAGAACTACAAAAGTTCTAGCATGCAAGCAACTAACAACACAAAGAAAACTAAACGAAAGAAAAAACTAAATGTAAAGGATAGAAATAAACAAAGATAATCATAATGAAAACATTGTTTTGTTCAATGAAATCCTTTTGTTAACAAGGTTGATCAAGTCTTGCTACCAAAACAATTGCATATGAGATAAAACTTTGTACTCCACTAATGATTATGTTACCTCAACCTTGATAGCAATGGTCCCAATCATAATAGTTTCAAATTTTTCTCTTGGTATGGGACAATATATTTCTCCAACTTGAATGCCTTCAACATGTTCAATTGAATTCAAACCATAAGTCCTTTCAATCTTCTTGGGGAAATAGACAGTAGGTTCCTTGTCATTAACATTGAAGGTCATCTTTCCTTGATTACAATTAATAACAGCTCCTGCAGTATTAAGAAAAGGTCTCCCAAGAATAATAGACATATTATCATCTTCAGGCATCTCAAGCACAACAAAATCAGTTAATATCAAGCAATTGTGAGCCAATTGAACAGGTACATCCTCACATATACCCACAGGAATAGTGGTAGATTTATCAGCCATTTGCAAAGATATGTCAGTTGGTATCAATTTTTCAAGTTGAAGCCTCTTATAGAGAGAGAAAGGCATAACACTAACTCCAGCTCCCAAATCACACAAAGCAGTTCTAACATAACTGTTCTTAATAGAGCAAGGGATAGTTGGAATCCCTGGGTCTCCAAGTTTCTTAGGAACCTTACCATTAAAGGAATAATTAGCAAGCAAGGTAGAAATTTCTTCATTAGGGATCTTCCTTTTATTCGAGACAATGTCCTTCATATACTTTGAGTAAGGAGGAAATTTAATAGCATCAGTCAAAGGAATTTGCAAGAATAAAGGCTTCATCCACTCACAAAACTTATTATAGTGTTCATCTTCCTTTGACTTGTGTTTCTTATCAGGGAAAGGCGTAGGTTTTTGGACCCAAGGTTCTCTTTCACTGCCATGTTTGTTGGGGGGATACGCCCGGGTAGGGTCACGTCGGGGTATAAAGGCCGAGTTAGCCAAGGTTCGGCAAGGCTAAAGCGGATGCTGGCCGAGTTAACTCAAGGCAGACCGAATCTCAGGGTAACCCGGACCAGGGGGTGTCCACCTAACTGAGTCTCATCCGACTTAAGCAGTGAGCCGGATAGATAAATCTAACTTGGATGCAGGAACAGGTGTGACCGGATCGACTATGATCCGGGTCATGGCAAGCTTCTAGGAGAAGGAAGGAATCTCGCTGGTCAAAAGGAGCCCGATGCATGAGCATGGCGAACAAGGGCAGGAGCACCGAGGCGTGGCCGACAGAGGTGACGACGCCCGTGTCGGCTGACGCAGGCGCCGCAGAGGCTCACATAGCCTCTGCATGGGTGACGCGGGGGAAAAGCACCCCGGTCGGTTTGCTATTTTTGGAGGAGGCATATTCCCTGGAATATGCCTCCACATATGCCCTAAGTGGAGACCTAGCCACCCCTATATAAGGAGGGCTAGGGCCTCTGTATAAGGGGCTGGGCTATTCTGATTGGTTTTAGGTTCTAAGGGTTGATCTCTAGTTGGTCTTGTATGGGTTAACTGTGGGTGAGAGTAAGAGAGTTCCTTCTTCCTCCTCTCGCCAATACAGCTCTAGGAGCACTTGTAACCTTTGGAAGTGAATCAAATACAAACCTTCTGTGTGGGGAATCACCTCACTATCCCTCCCTGGATTCCCCTAGTTCTATTAGTCCCCACCTTTAGCCTATCCATGACATCTGCCGTGACACCACCACAACAATGTTTCTTAGCAATAAAATCCTCTTTGGTGTATTTAGTATTCTTAGTGTGGTTTTCAGGTTCTTCCTCAACTTTCTATTCATTAGGAGCAACATTTTCTTCATTACCACTTTCAGTTTCAGCATCAGAGATAGATATACTATTAGGATCTATAGCAGGTTCAGAGGGTTCTACAACAGTTTTATGTTTCCTTTTCCTTTTCTTACGAGTAGAACCACCATTTTCAGCTTGTTGAGAATCATGCTCAATTCTTTTGGGATGCCCCTCAGGATATAGAGGATCCTGGGTAGCAGCTCCACTTCTAGTTCTAATTTCATAAGCATGTTTTTCTTTAGCAGCATTAATTAGCAAGTCGTTTTGCACTTTAACGAGTTGATCCATTTGAGTTTGAACCATTTGAAAGTGTTTAACAATCATTTTAACATCATTAGAGGTTCTTTCCACAATATATTTCAACTCAACAATAGCTCTAGTGTTTTCCATTAGATGATTTTGCACCCTTTTATTAAAGTTACCTTGCTTAACAATAAAGATATCAAATTCTTCTAAGCATTGATCAAGAGGTTTCGAGTAAGGGATATCACCTTCATCAAAGTGTTGGAGAGAGTGTACCTCAATAGTGGATGAGTAGGGAATAGGCTTACATAATTCTTCTATAGGAGGTAAATTCTTGACATCTGCAGCTTTAATTCCCTTCTCCTTAAGACATTTCTTAGCTTCCTTCATCACTTCATCATTTAATTCAATAACTCCCCTCTTCTTTGATGTTGGAATAGGCACATGAATAGATCGTTCAGGTACAATTACTTCAGGTATAGCTTGTTTAGGAGGAGTCCAATCTTCATAGTTCTTGCTTATTTTATCCATTAATTTCTCAGCTTCCTTTGGAGTCGTATTCCTGAAAACACAATCAGCACAACTATCTAGGTATGTCCTAGATTCCTTGGTTAGTCCATTATAAAATATATCAAGAAGCTCATTCTTAGGTAATGGACTTCCTGCCTGTGCATGAATCAAAGCACAAAACCTTGCCCAAGATTCGGGCAATACCTCTTTTTCTCCGTGTTTAAAATCAAAAATTTCCTGCAAAATAGCATGTCTAGCCCTGGGAGGAAAATTTCTGCAGGAAAGTACTAATCAAGCACTCAGGGCTATCAATAGATCCATGAGGTAAATTACTAAACCAAGGTTTAGCTTCTCCTTTTAGTGAAAAGGGAAAAAATTAGCAACAAAGTAAGTACGCATCTTAATATCATCAGAAAACAAGCCACTCATGGTAGAAAGTTCATTCATATGTGCTACCGCACTTTCATTCTTACTCCCACAAAAAGATTTTTTCTCGACAATAGCTATGTAAGATAGATCGAGAGAGAAATCATAATCTTCATCTATAATGTTTATGGGAGAAGCAGCAAACTTAGCAGCAGGATATAATTTCGGTCTAATAGTACGCCTCTCAAGGAGACTTTTAGTAGCGCTCCTATCATGGGTGTTCTTACATTCTTTAATAAACTCATCGATCATCTCAACATAACCATCTTCAATATCATAACTCTCACTACACTCAGGTGTGGTAGTGTCTTCATTAGGAGTTTCGGTATTTCCAGCTATAGTTCTAGCAATCGTAGAATCTAGGAAAGGACCTAATGAACCACTCTTATCGAGCACAGTAGAAGCAACATCATAAGCATCAGAAGTTTTAGATTCAGCAGTAGTAGCAGTGTGTCTAGCATGTGTATGTGGTGGTGCAAGGAACTTAATCAAAACAGACGGTGAATCAAGAGCAACAGAGGTGTTCAGAACCGTACCTCTTCTTGTAGTGGATGGTAAAATAGGAACCTTGCCATCACGAGACTTACCCATAATGGATGGATAGCAGCGAACAATAGAGAATCCAAGTGAACTTGATAAATAAAGCTATGCTCCCCGGCAACGGTGCCAGAAAATAGTCTTGATGACCCACAAGTATAGCGGGTGTATCGCAGTATTTTCGAGGGAAGTTAAACCCAATTTATTGATTTGACACAAGGGGAGCCAAAGAATATTTATAAGCCTTAACAACTGAGTTGTCAATTCAGCTGCACCTAGAAACAATCTTGCTCACAGCAGTTTATCAGTAGCAACACTTTTGTAGTAGGAATAGCAAAGTAATAGTAGTAGTAATGCAAAGAAAGTAGTAACAAAAGCAGTAAACAGTGGGATTCGAGTGCGGTAGGCATAGGGATGGATGGACGGGCGTTGCATGGACAAGACAATTCACATAGCAATCAGAACATAGGGCAATTGCAGATAAATAAGATAAAGCATCCAAGTACTAGACAATCCTAGGCATGTGTTCCATATATAGTCATACGTGCTCGCAATGAGAACTTGCACAACATCTTTTGTCCCGCCAGCCCGTTTGTAGCGAGGCCTCTAGGGAACTACTAGCAATTAAGGTTCTCCTTTTAATAGAGCACCGGAGGAAAGCATTAACACTCCGTGAACACATGTGATCCTCGCATCAAAGCCTTTCCCTTCCGGTTATCCCGATTTCTGTCACTTCGGGGCCATTGGTTCCGGATAACAACGTGTGTATACAACTTTTAGATAAGACCAAAAAACAATACTATCATAATGAATCAATAACATGTTCAGATCTGAAATCATGGCACTCGGGCCCTAGTGACAAGCATTAAGCACAATAAGTTGCAACAAAGTCATAAAGCACTAATAAAATATACTAGGCACCATGCCCTAACAATCTCATGCCATTACATGAACGATCTCATCCAATCCCTACCATCCCCATAGCCTATAGCGGGGATTACTCACTCATAGATGGGGGAAACATGGATGATCGATGGAGATGATGGTGGATATCGATGGAGATGGCTCCAGGGGCACTTCCCCGTCCCGACAGGGTGCCGGAATAGAGACTTTCTGTCCCCCGAATCTCCCCTTTGGTGGTGGCAGCGCTGCGGAACTTGTTCTGGAAAAACGTCGAACCCCCCGAAGTTTTTAGGTCAGAAGGCTCCTTATAGGCGAAGAGAGAGGCCGAGGGGGTGCCTGGGGGGCCCACACCACCCCCTGGCACGGCCTGGCCTAGCCCGCGCCACCAGGTGGTGTGGCCACCCCTGGCTCTTCTCCGTCTCGTATTCTGGCTCCTGGAGTCTTCGGGTGAAATAGGATTTTTGGCATATTTTCTGGGATTTTTCCTGATAGTTGGTTTTCTGCACAAAAAGTAGACACCAAGGCAATTTTGCTGAAAACAGCGTCAGTCCACATTAGTTGCATCCAAATCACACAAGTTTAGAGGAGAAACAATAGCAAAAGTGTTCGGGAAAGTAGATACGTTTTGGACGTATCAATCCATATGTGTTTTTTGAAAAAACACGCATGCAATGACTCTTGTTGTGGTTTGTGAAAACAACACACATGCAATGACACTAGGGGATCCATAGGTGGTTTCTGACAAGAACACACATGCAATGAACTCTTGTGGATCCATATGTGGTCTATGAAAAGAACATACATGCAATTAACTCTGGTGGATCCATAGGTGGTTTTTGAGAAGAACACACATGCAATGACACTGGTGGATCCATATGTGGTTTGTGAAAAGAACACACATGCAATTACTCTAGTGGTGGTTTGTGAAAAGAACACACATGCAATGACACTAGGGGATCCATACGTGGTTTGTGAAAAGAACACACATGCAATCAACTCTGGTGGATCCATATATGGTCTATGAAAAGAAAAGACATGCAATTAACTCTAGTGGATCCATATGTGGTTTTTGAAAAGAACATACATGCAATGAACTCTGGTGGATCCATATGTGGTGTGTGAAAAGAACAAACATGCAATGAACTCTGGTGGATCCATATGTGGTTTGTGAAAAGAACACACATGCAATGACTCTTGTTGTGGTTTGTGAAAAGAACACACATGCAATGACTCTTGTTGTGGTTTGTGAAAAGAACACACATGCAATGCCACTAGGGGATCCATAGGTGGTTTGGGAAAAGAACACACATGTAATGAACTCTGGTGGATCCATATCTGTTCTATGAAAAGACCATGCATGCAATGAACTCTGGTGGATCCATAGGTGGTTTGTGAGAAGAACACACATGCAATGACACTGCTGGATCCATATGTTGTTTGTGAAAAGAACATACTTGCAATGACTATAGATTTGTTTAATGAAAAGAACACAAATGCAATGGCATTGGTGGATGCATAAGTGGTTTGTGAGAAGAACACACAAGCAATGAACTCTGGTGGATCCATATGTGGTCTATGAAAAGAACAGACATGCAATGAACTCTAGTGGATCCATATGTGGTTTGTGAAAAGAACATACATGCAATGAACTCTGGGGGATCCATATGTGTTTTGTGAAAAGAATAGACACGCAATGAACTCTAGTTAATCCATATGTGTTTTGTGAAAAAAACACACATGCAATGACTCTTGTTGTGGTTTGTGAAAAGAACACACATGCAATGACACTATGGGATACATAGGTGGTTTGTGAAAAGAACACACATGCAATGAACTCTGATGGATCCATATCTGGTCTATGAAAAGAACATACATGCAATGAACTCTGGTGGATCCATATGTGGTTTATGAGAAAACACACATTCAATGACACTGGTGGAACCATATGTGATTTGTAAAAAGAACATACATGAAATGACTCTAGATGTGGTTAATGAAAAGAACACACATGTAATGACACTGGTGGATCCATAAGTGGTTTGTGATAAGCACAAAAAATGCAATGAACTCGGGTGGATCCATATCTGGTCTATGAAAAGAATAGACATGCAATGAACTCTGGTGGATCCATATGTGGTTTGTAAAAAGAACACATATGCAATGACTCTAGGTGTGGTTTGTGAAAATAACACACATGCAATGACACTAGTGGATCCATAGGTGGTTTGTGAAAAGAACACACATGTAATGAACTCTGGTGGATCCATATGTGGTATGTTAAAAGAACACACATGCAATGAACTCTGGTGGATCCATGTGTGGTCTATGAAAAGAACATACATGCAATGACACTTGGGATCCATAGGTGGTTTGTGAAAACAACAGACATGCAATGAACTCTATTGGATCCATATGTGGTCTGTGAAAAGAACATACATGCAATGACTCTTGTTGTGGTTTGTGAAAACAACACACATGCAATGACACTAGGGGATCCATAGGTGGTTTCTGACAAGAACACACATGCAATGAACTCTTGTGGATCCATATGTGGTCTATGAAAAGAACATACATGCAATGAACTCTGGTGGATCCATAGGTGGTTTTTGAGAAGAACACACATGCAATGACACTGGTGGATCCATATGTGGTTTGTGAAAAGAACACACATGCAATTACTCTAGTGGTGGTTTGTGAAAAGAACACACATGCAATGACACTAGGGGATCCATACGTGGTTTGTGAAAAGAACACACATGCAATGAACTCTGGTGGATCCATATATGGTCTATGAAAAGAAAAGACATGCAATTAACTCTAGTGGATCCATATGTGGTTTGTGAAAAGAACATACATGCAATGAACTCTGGTGGATCCATATGTGGTTTGTGAAAAGAACAAACATGCAATGAACTCTGGTGGATCCATATGTGGTTTGTGAAAAGAACACACATGCAATGACTCTTGTTGTGGTTTGTGAAAAGAACACACATGCAATGACTCTTGTTGTGGTTTGTGAAAAGAACACACATGCAATGCCACTAGGGGATCCATAGGTGGTTTGGGAAAAGAACACACATGTAATGAACTCTGGTGGATCCATATCTGTTCTATGAAAAGACCATACATGCAATGAACTCTGGTGGATCCATAGGTGGTTTGTGAGAAGAACACACATGCAATGACACTGCTGGATCCATATGTTGTTTGTGAAAATAACATACTTGCAATGACTATAGATTTGTTTAATGAAAAGAACACAAATGCAATGGCATTGGTGGATGCATAAGTGGTTTGTGAGAAGAACACACATGCAATGAACTCTGGTGGATCCATATGTGGTCTATGAAAAGAACAGACATGCAATGAACTCTAGTGGATCCATATGTGGTTTGTGAAAAGAACATACATGCAATGAACTCTGGGGGATCCATATGTGTTTTGTGAAAAGAATAGACACGCAATGAACTCTAGTTAATCCATATGTGTTTTGTGAAAAAAAAACACATGCAATGACTCTTGTTGTGGTTTGTGAAAAGAACACACATGCAATGACACTATGGGATACATAGGTGGTTTGTGAAAAGAACACACATGCAATGAACTCTGATGGATCCATATCTGGTCTATGAAAAGAACATACATGCAATGAACTCTGGTGGATCCATATGTGGTTTATGAGAAAACACACATTCAATGACACTGGTGGATCCATATGTGATTTGTAAGAAGAACATACATGAAATGACTCTAGATGTGGTTAATGAAAAGAACACACATGTAATGACACTGGTGGATCCATAAGTGGTTTGTGATAAGAACAAAAAATGCAATGAACTCGGGTGGATCCATATCTGGTCTATGAAAAGAATAGACATGCAATGAACTCTGGTGGATCCATATGTGGTTTGTAAAAAGAACACATATGCAATGACTCTAGGTGTGGTTTGTGAAAATAACACACATGCAATGACACTAGTGGATCCATAGGTGGTTTGTGAAAAGAACACACATGTAATGAACTCTGGTGGATCCATATGTGGTATGTTAAAAGAACAGACATGCAATGAACTCTGGTGGATCCATGTGTGGTCTATGAAAAGAACATACATGCAATGACACTTGGGATCCATAGGTGGTTTGTGAAAACAACAGACATGCAATGAACTCTGTTGGATCCATATGTGGTCTGTGAAAAGAACATACATGCAATGACTCTAGTTGTGGTTTGTGAAAAGAACACACATGCAATGACACTAGGGGATCGATAGGTGGTTTGTGAAAATAACCCACATGCAA
Organism: Avena insularis; assembly: GCA_023614405.1. Taxonomy (NCBI): domain Eukaryota; kingdom Viridiplantae; phylum Streptophyta; class Magnoliopsida; order Poales; family Poaceae; genus Avena; species Avena insularis. The sequence goes on along the minus strand of CM042686.1, from coordinate 363,138,928 downwards.
TGAACTCTAGTGGATCCATATGTGGTCTATGAAAAGAACATACATGCAACAAACTCTGGTGGATCCATAGGTGGTTTGTGAGAAGAACACACATGCAATGACACTGGTGGAACCATATGTGGTTTGTGAAAAGAAATTACATGCAATGACTCTAGCTGTGGTTAATGAAAAGAACACACATGCAATTAGACTGGTGGATCCATATGTGGTCTATGAGAAGAACACATATGCAATGACACCGGTGGATCCACATGTGGTTAAAGAAAAGAACACACATGGAATTACACTGTTGGTTCCATATGTGGTCTGTGGAAAGAACACACATGCAATGACTCTAGTTGTGGTTTGTGAAACGAACACATATGAAATGACACTAGGGGATCCATAGGTGGTTTGTGAAAAGAACACACATACAATGAACTCTTGTGGATCCATATGTGGTCTATGAAAAGAACATACATGCAATGAACTCTGGTGGATCCATATGTGGTTTGTGAAAAGAACAGACATGCAATGAACTCTAGTGGATCCATATGTGGTTTGTGAAAAGAACACACATGCAATGACTCTAGTAGTGGTTTGTGAAAAGAACACACATGCAATGACTCTAGTAGTGGTTTGTGAAAAGAACACACATGAAATTACACTAGGGGATCCATAGGTTGTTTCTGAAAAAAGAACACACACGCAATGAACTCTGGTGGATCCATATGGGGTTTGTGAACAGAACACACATGCAATGACTCTAGTTGTGGCTTGTGAAAAGAACACACATACAATGACACTAGGGGATCCATAGGTGGTTTCTGAAAAGAACATACATGCAATGAAATCTGGTGGATCCATATGTGGTCTATGAAAAGAACATACATGCAATGAACTCTGGTGGATCCATAGGTGGTTTGTGAGAAGAAAACACATGCAATGACACTAGTGGATCCATATGTGGTTTGTGAAAAGAACACACATGCAATGACTCTAGTTGTGGTTTGTGAAAAGAAAACATATGCAATGACACTAGGGGATCCATAGGTCGTTTGCGAAAAGAACACACATGCAATGAACTCTGGTGGATCTATATGTGGTCTATGAAAAGAACAGACATGCAATGAACTCTAGTGGATCCATATGTGGTTTGTGAAAAGAACATACATGCAATGAACTCTGGGAGATCCATATGTGGTTTGTGAAAAGAACAGACACGCAATAAACTCTGGTTGATCCATATGTGTTTTGTGAAAAAAACACATATGCAATGTCTCTTGTTGTGGTTTGTGAAAAGAACATACATGCAATGACACTATGGGATCCATAGGTGGTTTGTGAAAAGAACACACATGCAATGAACTCTGATGGATCCATTGTTGGAGATATGCCCAAGAGGCAATAATAAAGTGGTTATTATTATATCTTTATGTTTATGATAAAGTTTACACCCCATGCTATAATTGTATTAACCGGAAACATTAATACTTGTGTGTTTTGTAAACATAAAAGAGTCCCTAGTAAGCCTCTTAAACTAGCTTGTTGATTAATGGATGATCATTGTTTCCTGATCATGGACATTGGATGTCGTTAATAACAAGATCATATCATTAGGAGAATGATGTAATGGACACACACCCATAGTAAGCATAGCATAAGATCAAGTCATTAAGTTCGTTTTGCTACAAGCTTTTCAAATGCATAGTAACCTAATCCTTCGACCATGAGGTTATGTTAATCACCATCACCGGATGGGTACTTTGATGACATCAAATGCTGCTTCGTAACTAGGTGGTTATAAAGGTGACATTGGGTATTCTGAAAGTATGTGTTGAAGCGCATGGACCAAGATTGGGATTTGTCCATCCATATGACGGATAGATATGCTCTGGGCCCTCTCAGTGGAATGTCATCTAGTTAGCTTGCAAGCATGTGACTAGGTCACAAGGGATGACATATCATGGAACGAGTAAAGAGTACTTATCAGTAACGAGGTAGAACAAGGTATGGAGATACCGGCGATCAAACCTCGGATAAGTAGAGTATCGCGTGACAAAGGGAATTGGTTTCATATGTTAATGGTTCTTTCGATCACGAAGTCATCGTTGAGTATGTGGGAGCCGTTATGGATCTCCATATCCCGCTAATGGTTATTGATCGGATATGTGTCTCCATCATGTCTACATGTTCACGAACCTATGGTGACACACTTAAGGTTCAAAGTTGTTTTAAGTAGACGTGGAATGTGCATTGGAGACCGAATGTTGTTCGGAGTCTCGGATTGGATCCGGGACATCACGAGGAGATCTGGAATTGTTCGGGGAATAAGATTCATATATTGGGATCATTTTCTAAGTTAGGAAATGTTCCGGAGTATTTGTATGGGGATTCTAGAAGGTTTCAGAATGTTCTGGAAGGTTTTAGAAGATTTCTTGGAGTTTACTTGAAAACCAAGAAAGGATCAAGGAATCCTTGTGGGGTAGGAAAAGGATTCGTGGGGGAGTAGGACTCTCTCCCCACCTCCTTGATCCGCTGGCCAAGGGAGAGGGGAGTCCTACAAGGACTCCACCTCCCCATGGCGCCTCCCTCCTTTAAATATAGGGGTGGAGGCACAAGCCCCCTTGCCCCTTCTATTCTCTAGATCTCAAGTTGCCTCTCTCCTCCTCCTTCCCTCTGCTCTAGCTTAGGCGAAGCCCTGCAGAATTCTCTACTCCACCACCACCACCACCACACCGTCGTGCTGCTGGGATTCCCTGAAGAGATCTACTACCTCCGCTGCTCACTGGAACAGGGAGAGGAAGGTCTGCTTCGACTCCGCAAGTGTGACCATGAAGCGCGCTTGCAAGCGTGGCCGAAGGATCGTCCACACGATCTTGAGATCGGCAAGTGATCGACTACATCAACCCCGTGATCTAATCTCGTAACGCTTTCGGATCTACGAGGGTTGGTATAGATCTATCTCGTTGCACATATCTAATAGATTAGATCTTGGCTTTTATCTAGATTAGATCTGGATTTTGTTTGTTCTTGCGGTAGAAACTTTTTGTTTTCCATGCTACGAACCCATCATCCATATCTGTTCTATGAAAAGAACATACATGCAATGAACTCTGGTGGATCCATATGTGGTTTGTGAGAAAACACACATTCAATGACACTGGTGGATCCATATGTGGTTTGTAAAAAGAACATACATGAAATGACTCTAGATGTGGTTAATGAAAAGAACACACATGCAATGACACTGGTGGATCCATAAGTGGTTTGTGATAAGAACAAACATGCAATGAACTCTGGTGGATCCATATCTGGTCTATGAAAAGAACAGACATGCAACGAACTCTGGTGGATCCATATGTGGTTTGTAAAAAGAACACATATGCAATGACTCTAGGTGTGGTTTGTGAAAATAACACACATGCAATGACACTAGTGGATCCATAGGTGGTTTGTGAAAAGAACACACATGCAATGAACTCTGGTGGATCCATATGTGGTTTGTGAAAAGAACAAACATGCAATAAACTCTGATGGATCCATATGTGGTTTGTGAAAAGAACACACATGCAATGATTCTTTTTGTGGTTTGTGAAAAGAACAGACATGCAATGAACTCTGGTGGATCAATATGTGGTTTGTGAAAAGAACAGACATGCAATGACTCTAGATGTCTATAATGAAAAGAACAAACATGTAATGACACTGGTTGATCCATATGTGGTCTATGAAAAGAACACACATGTAATGACACTAGTGGATCCATATGTAGTCTGTGGAAAGAACACACATGCAATGACTCTAGTTGTGGTTTGTGAAAAGAACAAACATGCAATGACACTAGGGGATCCATAGGTGGTTTGTGAAAAGAACACAGATGCAATGAAATCTTGTGGATCCATATGTGGTCTACATGCAATGAACTCTGGTGGAACCATAGGTGGTTTGTGAGAAGAACACACATGCAATGAACTTTGGTGGATACATATGTGGTCTATGAAAAGAACAGACATGCAATGAACACTGGTGGATCCATATGTGGCTTGTGAAAAGAACATACATGCAATGACTCTAGTTGTGGTTAATGAAAAGAACACACATGCAATGACACTGGTGGATCCATATGTGGTTTGTGAGAAGAACACGCATGCAATGACACTAGTTCATACATATGTGGTTAATGAAAATAACACACATGCAATGACACTGGTGGATCCATAGTTGTGGTTTGTGAAAAGAACACACGTGCAATGAACTCTGGTGGATCCATATGTGGTCTGTCAAAAGAACACGCATGTAATGAACTCTGGTGGATCCATATGTGGTCTGTGAAAAGAACACACATGCAATGACACTGGTGGATCCATGTGTGGTTTATGAAAAGAATAGACATGCCATAACTCTGGTGGATCCATATGTGGTTTGTGAAAAGAACAGACATGCAATGACTCTATATATGGTTAATGAAAAGAACACACATGCAATGACACTGGTGGATCCATATGTGGTTTCAGAGAAGAACACACATGCAATGACACTAGTGGATCCATATGTGGTTAATGAAAATAACATACATGCAAAGACACTACTGGATCCATATGTGGTTAATGAAAAAAGAACAAACATGCAATGACACAGGTGGATCCATAGGTGGTATATGAAAAGAACACACATGCGATGAACTCTGATGGATCCATATGTCGTCTATGAAAAGAACAGAGATGCAATGAACTCTGGTGGATCCATATGTGGTTTGTGAAAAGAATAGAAATGCAATGACATTGGTGGATCCATGTGTGGTTCCTGAAAAGAACACAAATGAAATGACTCCAGATGTGGTTTGTGAAAAGAACACACATGCATTGAACTCTGGTGGATCCATATGTGGTTTGTTAAAAGAACAGACATGCAATGAACTCTAGTGGATCCATATGTGGTTTGTGAAAATAATAGACATGCAATGAACTCTGGTGGATCCATATGTGGTCTGTGGAAAGAACACACATGCAATGACTCTAGTTGTGGTTTGTGAAAAGAACACACATGCAATGGCACTAGGGGATCCATAGGTGGTTTGTGAAAAGAACACACATGTAATGAACTCTGGTGGATCCATATGTGGTCTATAAAAAACAGACATGCAATGAACTCTGGTGGATCCATATGCAGTTTTTGAAAAGAACAAACATGCAATGAACTCTGGTGGATCTATGTGTGGTTTGTGAGAAGAACACACACACAATGACACTGGTGGATCCATATGTAGTTTGTGAAAAGAACAGACATGCAATAAATCTAGTTGTGGTTAATGAAAAGAACACACATGCAATGACATTGGTGGATCCATATGTGGTTTGTGAAAAGAACAGACATGCAATGACTCTAGCTGTGGTTAATGAAAAGAACACACATGCAATGACACTAGTGGATCCATATGTGGTTTGTGAGAAGAACAGACATGCAATGACATTGGTGGATCCATATGTGGTTAATGAAAAGAACACACATGCAATGACACTGGTGGATCCATAGGTGGTTTGTGAAAAGAACACACATGCAATAAACTCTGGTGGATCCATATGTGGTCTGTTAAAAGAACAGACATGCAGTGAACTCTAGTGGATCCATATGTGGTCTATGAAAAGAACGGACATGCAATGAACTCTGGTGGATCCATATGTTGTCTATGAAAAGAACAGACATGGAATGAACTCTGGTGGATCCATATGTGGTTTGTGAAAAGAACAGACATGCAATGAACTCTGGTGGATCCATGTGGTTTAGGACGAAACATGCATTTTCCATTTCTTAAAGGAACACACATGCCTACTCTTTCTATTTTCCATTTGAATCCCTTAATCTGTCTTGATCTTGCTTTTTTGATACTACTCAGATTTTTCCTCTCCCTCGGTCACAAATCTCACAAAAGATCAAACGTGTGCTCCCTCTGGGTGCTACGCCCTGATTAGCTGACACAGATGTCACGCGGATCGTCTCCACCAACCGTTGATCCTCTGTGACCCAACGGGCAGGGTAACCCCTCCCTTCTCCACTTTTTTTATGCAGGGTCTATTCGTGACACCTCTCTATCCGTGCCACCGAAACAAGTGAAAATCCATCTAAATAAAATAAATAATCATATTTCGAAGAAGCTATCGTCTTTGTCTTCCGATTCATCCTAGTCTTCGTGAACGCCATGGTCCTTGCCATCGTCGTCGTCGCTGTCCTCCTCTGATGACTCAACGCCGCCCCCTTCCTCGTATAAGCGTGCTATCTCCTTGTCAGAGTCCTCCTCCTCCTCCTCTTCGTAGTCCCATGGGTCCATGTCACTCTCCTCCGCTTCTTCCTCCAACTGATCGATGAACGCCTCCTCGTTGGCCGAGTCGGACTCGTCCAAATAGCTGTCTTCTCTCTTCTTCATGGTCTTCTTATCTTTCCTATTCTTGTCCGTACTCGTCGGTGCAACACGCGCCCCCGTCCAGGCTGCTGCTTTGCGCTCGTCCATCGCTGGAGGTACCCCCCGCTCCTCCTGCGCAGCCAATACGAGCTTCGACGTCGCGGTGTCATTGAGTATCGATGTTGATGGATCCTGGTGCGGTCGGACACAACGTGCTGCCTCAGTAGGTGACTCACGAGCGCAAACGATGCAGCAAAGAGCAGGGGAGGCAGGACGGTCAGTGGATGGCTTGGACCTGCCATTGCCACGACGAGGGGGCATCGTGCTCGAGGAAGTTGTTCGAAATGGTCGATGGCGGGTACACAGAGTTGGGTGCCATCTGATCAAGGACAATCAGCTGTTTCATGCGTCGTGTTGTCGATTATCAGAAATATGTAATATCTTGCATACTGAACATAATTTGATCACAACAAAAGTGGCACAACATATGCTAGACTCGTAAATATCCCGTGTATGCCTGTCAATGTGGAGTTCAATGGAGTTCGATGTGCCGATGTGATCGTGCAGAAGTTGCGCGCGTCATTGCCCCCATCAACATGTGACTACCACCTGGCTCACACTCCTCTTATTATATACTGGATTTTAGGCGGCGCCGAAGACCATTGAATTGTCCATCGCAATAAAGACAAGTCCCATCGATTCCCTATCCCTGCCTCCCTGGCTTCTTTGAGAAGGTAAATCGTACACAGTGGTCTTGTATAATAGTAGTAGTACTACTGGAGCATGACCTGTACTCTTTGACTCTTCTCGAACACTAATCACTATCTTCTTCCTCCTGCCGCCACCTCCCTCCCCTGCAAGCCATGGCTCCCCTGGATTGGTTTTTTTTCTTCATCTTTTGGGAGTTGTATTAGTTTTCATGATTATGACTAGATCTCTTGGTCTTTCCTTAATACCACGGTTCATAGATTCAATATGGATTTTTTGTGATTAGGATTAGTTTATTGTGGTTATGAATAGAACTCTAGGTCCATTTTTTAACACTGCTGTCCATAGATTTAACCGGGATTTTTTGATCTGTATTAGTATTCACCTGGAACCTGGAGTGTAATTATAGAATTTCTATTTCAATTAACATGAATGATGCAGCGATCGAAGGCTGAGTACCATGACAAGGTGGCCGCAATCAGTGCCAAGATTGACAACCAACAAGAGCTTGCACGCTCCCTCACCCAAGCTAATGAGAGCCTACGCAAGCAATTATTTGTGTAGAAGGAGGTCTCGCTAGATTTTGCATGTGAGGTCGTGAGGCTGCAGAAAGTGCTCGACCGTAACTTGAACAGGCAAGAATAGGCCATCAAGATAATCAACGAGCTCATGGAGGAGAAGAAGAATCTCGTGGAAAGGTGCACCCTCCTGCAGGACGAAGTCACCGAGGCACTCAGAGGACGCGTCGAGGAAACCAAGGCCATCCGAGCCTACCATGACAGGAACCGTTGCCTGGATGCAGTGAAGGAGATGAAGGAGGACATGAGCAAAGGGTTCACCGTACTCGAGGGTATTCTGAAAGAGAACAAGGAGCTAAGGGCTTGTCTGGAGGCGTATCGGAGCAATGCCCAAGTCTGATTCCCGTTAGAGGGGGCACGAATATCAGTTCTTGCTCCACTCCTTTTGTAATATTTAGGGTTCAAGGAGCAATGCCCAAGTCTACTTCCCATTATAGGGTGTAATAAGAATCCTAGGGAAACTACTTATCTATCTGGACATATGTAGGTGTTCATGTTCATGAATGGACACCATGCGCTCTTTCCATTATGTATGTATACATGGGTTTCTGCATTATGAGTTTGCCACTAGCCCACTACTATTTGGTGACATTGGAAAAAACCCACAACACACTAAACTGCAGATAAATCTTATTTGTCTTTGAAATTGAAATTATGACAGTGCCACCAGTCGATTCATAAAATGTTGATTAGTCTTAGATTGCTTCTTCCTTGAAATTATGATAGTGCCACTAGTCGATTCAGTTAATTATGGAAACTAACCAGCTTGTCCTGGTGAACTGAACAAACCATACTATGTATTTTTGTTGCAGGGAAAGAGGCGAAAGCTCAACCAGGACCTGGCGACCTGGCTAAATTACAAGATAGCCATCCAAAGGGAGAAACAGAATTCCTAGAAACTAGCCTTTGACCACCTGCACGCTGAAGTCGCGGTCCTTTTTTAACAAGTGCCAGGAACTGAAGGAGGTAAATGTCGGCTGGGTAAAGCTTCACAGAGAAGGTCGCACCTCGGCTAGGAAGCAGACAGAGATCATGAAAGGGATCTTGAAGGGAAATCATATGGCTATGGGCCAACTTCTCGAATCCGTGACGGACCGCTGTAACTTGCAGCGGGCGCACGAGAAAGTACTGAAGGAGCTGGCCAATCTTAGGGAGGAAAATAAGCAGCTCCAGGCCAGGCTCGCTTGATCCCAACATATGTCTATCTAGTACTAAACTACCTGGTTTATCCTCTGTAGTGGTGATTTTGTAAACGTGAACTTAACTCTATGCACGATATGTGTGTTCGCCTAAAATTAATTTACTCGAGGATAGAGTTTGGCGTAGTTAAGAAAGCGCAACTGCAAGTCTTACAGTTAAATAGTTTCAGGCATTGGCACAACATAAATTATTCATCTCAAATTTCCTTTATCCTGTATAGTCTGTCCTTGTTCAACCTCGCGTGCCTTCTTCAGTTCCTTCAATAGATCCGCAATGCAGTACTCTAGCTTCTTCTTGTCTTCCCTGAGCTAATCCCTCTCCTTTTCTGCATTTTGAACCAGCAACATGTGACTATCATGAAGCTTCTTTGTAGTTCCAACAACCAACCTCCCATTGATTCTGCCACTTTGTTCTGACTGCAAATTCTCGATTTCGTGTTCCATCTCCTTATTTTGTACCGACAGCTTGTAATTTTCAGTTGCATCACAAGCATCAGTAAATCTCCCCCACCTTTCCAACTCATACATCTCCCATAACCGTGCCAAACATTTCTTAAGTGCATCTGGCCACTCAAGAACCACCCACTCTACTGATTTACACACCGGGCCAACCTAAAAAACACACACTATAGTGTTATGAACATACACGATACATTATTCTTCATGTCACTGTTGCACATAATGTAAACAAACCTGATTTGTACAGCCCAAAAACCTTCTCCTAGTTTTACTGCATTCGAATGCAACATATCTCCTCAGTTTTAGCCCATGGTCACATGGTACTTCTCCATCGAGATCTAGGCCCTCCCATTCGGAGTCGTAGATCGTCCGTGGTACCTATAGGTAAACGCAAAGATGGAATGAACATGATTGCATGCACATATGGAGCTCAGATCGAGAGATTTACCAATGCCTAACCCTAGCCCGAGAAAACAGAGGAATTCACATCATGGAAGGAATACTCGATGTCAGAGAGAAGGCTATCGCTGCTCGACTAGTCATCCTCGTCGTTCCAGGACAGCATGGTGAATGCGTCGTCGCTAGCGACAGCGTCAGTGAGGAGAGAGAGAGAGCGGCCCTTCTACTGCTGCAACAATGACTAAATTGGCATGTTACAATAGTTTGATGGATACCATGCCCTTTCCCTGGATTACTGTCTCCTGCCTAATATGGTTTCTCTTCATACATTCTTATTTCAAATATTAAACATGTATTCCCTCCATCCCAATTTCAATGCCTAAGGAAACCATAGCAGTATATTACTTCATCTAAAGAATCAAAATCATGTCAACTACAAGGTACTTATGCATCACTTGTTCAGTCATGGTTTCACAAAACATTACATTATAATCTCTCAACAAACATAATCACAAAACCAAGTATATTACATCATCTAAAGAAACAAAATCATGTCAACTACTAGGTACTTATCAATCATTTGTTCAGTCATGGGTTCACAAAACATTAAATTACAATCTCTCAACAAACATAATCACAGAACCAAGTAAATTACATCATTTAAAGAAACAAAATATGTCAACTACAAGGTACTTATGCATCACTTGTTCAGTCATGGTTTCACAAAACATTACATTACAATATCTCAACAAACATAATCACAGAACCAAGTATATTACATCATCTAAAGAAACAAAATCATGTCAATTACAAGGTACTTATGCATCACTTGTTTAGTCATGGTTTCACATAACATTACATTACAATCTCTCAACAAACGTAATCACAGAAACAAGTATATTACATCATCTAAAGAAACAAAATCATGTCGACTACAAGGTACTTACGCATCACTTGTCCAGTCATGGTTTCACAAAACATTACATTACAATCTCTCAACAAACAAAATAGTAGAAACAAGTATAGTACATCATCTCAAGAAACATAATCATGTCAAGCACAATGTATTTATGCATCACGTATCTAGTCATGGTTTCACAAAACATTACATTACAATGTCCCAACAAACATAATAATAGAAACAAGTACAGTACGTCATCTCAAGAAACATAATCATGTCAACTACAATGTACTTATGTCTTATTAAAACAACGATGGTTTTAGTGAGTGACATGTCCTAAAATCTCGACAGCTCGCACAACATTATATCGCAATTTCTCAACAAACATAATCACATAAACACGGTCTAAATGCAACAGTAGTCAATGTTACAAATACAGGCAGGGGAACCCCATGGTCCATATGACAAGTCTAGGGTAGCAGCTCTCATCAGATGTCATCAACGTCGACCACCTCGTTCTGTTCAGCCACTACAGGGGCCTCTACATCCACTACAACTTGTTCAACAACATTAGAAATGGTACCAAGGAAGAACACATTCCTGGTTCGCTTCTTTCGTCGCATAATCAGCATAAGATCTTTAGTATCCAAAACATCTATGAATTGCTGCTTCTTATGATGCCACCACCGGATTTGTGCCATTTGCTTAAGGCCAATACTGATTTCCTTACTGATCATCTCCCTCATTTCATCAAGAGTTATGTATTTGGAATCAACAGTGATCTCCACAGTACATAATGAAACTGGCTTATTAACTCCCTCATCAAGTTTTTCCAAGTATGAATCCACCTCTAAGCGTATACTGAACTTATCTAGATCAGCATCTATTGGTCCGTAGTCTCTAGGAGCTGAAGCTCTTGCAGCAAGATCTCAAGCATCTGCATACATATCATCAATCATCGCTTCAACTTTCACCTTACGATCAACTGCACAACACTCCCAAACCATCTGGAGCTCATGGGAGTGCTCAATTTGTTGATAGGTATCATTCATGTTGCGCCACACAAATTTTGTCCTCTGTCTAGAACCCCAGGGAAACCTAGCGGCAAGCATATCTACCAGCTGTAAAACAGACATAAACTCTTTGCAATTCACAAGCAGATGCACATCTTGCCTGAACACAATCCTCTCGCAACCAAAGTCAAGTTTTGCAGTGTACTGGCGAACGTGAACTATGAACTCATATAGGTCCCTTTTATCAAAGTTGTGCCTAATTTGATTAAAAAGGGGAACTTTTTAGTTCATTTGATTCTATTATGCCATAACTAATCTACTTATAAGGTAAGGCATAGATAAGAAAAATTCACCTCTCGCTCTTCTCCTAGGTTTTTTCCGAGATCCGGGTGCCGCATCTGCCCACCGGAGCCAAACAATCTGCCGCCGGTCTTGCTTTTCTCTTCAACCCGTTGCTCGTAGGTACCTTGGGAGCAGAATCCTTGCTGACCTCCTCGCTAACCAGGGCTGAAGACCTAGCCGCCGCTTCGCATTGAGCCCCAGACTCTGGCCTCAACATACCTGAATCAGTCGGTGACGTAGCTACAACCTTCACCTTGCAAGACATTCTGGGTCGCCACTGTCGGATTCAGTGTCGGGGGAGGGAGAAAAAAGGTCCTCCGCTGCCGGTAGATTCAGAGACGGGGAAGGGAAGACAAAGGACCGCCACTGCCGCAGCCAGATTCAGTGTCAAGAATTAGGAAAGTACAATAATGGATTTGCCCCTACGATACGTGGAGGGTGGCTAAGAAGAGTGACCGGCAAAGAAGGGGCATAGCAGGAACTAGTGTAACGGAATATCCTGACATAACAGGCGCGATTTGAAAATATTGGGATTGGCCATCATTCACTCGAAACACCCCTCTCAGCAATTGGCGCCCCAACTTTTCAAATCGCGGTTATTAAAATCAACTTGGGTACCGCATTGCCTGGACGCCTCAACTTTCGGGCTGCAAAATGATATTCTCCTCTCGCATGTCCTCCCACGAGTCGATGCTGTCCGCAGGGAGGGTGTTGATCCATTGTCGGGTCACTCCCTCCATCATCAGGGGGAGGTAGTGAGCGGCGAGTAGGTTGGTGTGGCCTGTGATCCCCATCGCCATGAGGTATGTGCCCATCCACACCGCTGGGTCGTACATCGGGTCGTACTTATCAATGTCCTTCGGCGCCTTGAAGTTTGCCGGGTAATTTTCGCCTCAGATCATTGGTCCGAAGCATTGCGGGCCGACTCGGCTGATTGAACCCCTTGGTTTCGGCTCACCGCGGTTGGTGAGGGTGTGCCTCCAGTCATGGGGCAGGCAAGCTCACCAAGCCTGGTTGTTGACGATGTGGGTCCGCGCGTCAACCGGTTGGTCATTAGCGGCGACTATGTTTTTCACGGGTCGCGGCTCATTGGTGGAGAGCACGGGATTGGTGGCCCGTGGTTGGACCTACAAGGGCTCGGATAGTCGGCAGTTCAGAGTGTTGGCGACTGTTGGACAGCCGCTTGAGGCTGCCCTGCTCCCCGAGTAACGGGAGTAAGTCCGTCCCCGCGGGTCAACTCCCGCGGCTTGCTACTTGACGACCCTGGAGAGTAGGGCCTGGGCGTACTGGATCTGCAATGCACCCTCTTCCGTGATGTTGAGGTTGGCGACTGCGGCCTGCCCCGTGATGACATTGTCCATCCGGGTGGAGTATAGTGGGAGCCTGTTGGCGTCACGGGCTTGTGGCGAGATGATGATCCGCGGCTGGTCCATGGGAGGTGTGTGGCCCAAGGGTGGCGGTGGAGCTCTAGTCGCAGGCGCCCCAGGTGGCAGGTGCTTGCTGCCGCCAGGCGGCACGTTCTAATAGACCTCATGCTCGGCCGTGTAGGCGGGGTCGTTCTCGTTGTTTAAGTTCAGGACACAACCCTGTACGTTGGAGTTTAGGATGGTCCTGATGTGGCATTGGTGGTAGAGCGACAACTCCTACACCATTTCCCGCTCGAGGCGGAACTTCTCGCACTCAGCTTGCTCCGCGCGTGTTGCTGCCTCCATTCGCAGGCGGTGTTCCTCAACCTCCATCACCATCGCGGTCGGTGGGATCGCATGGAGAAGCGATCTAGCAGGGTGCTCGTGCTTCCCGCTATGTAGATCGTGTTAAAGCGATCGGTTTTGGCACAGAAGACGTCAGGTGACTCTGTCTCGTAGTCGGATTCGAAGATCCCTAGGATGGAGGGGTCCTCGAAGTCCTCAGCATTGTAGACTCACGTGATGGGGTCCTCGTGTGACACGGCGGTGATGGATCAGGCGACCGAGGGAGGGGTCACCGAATCACCGTTGTCGTGGAGGGCCACGTCGTCCGCGGCGACATCGGTCCCGACCGGGTTGCTGGTGGCCGAGTCGTACTCGGAGGTGAGGCGGCTGATTGAGCGAATCTCGCCTTCTGATAGTAGATCACAGCGTGGCGGCGACCCGCAATCGCCATCTCCACTAGGTCGACGGTGTTCGTGAAGCCGACAAACAGGTTGATTGTGATGAATGGCATCACCGCACTGTGCGTGATTGGGCACGATGCCGAGATGTAGCTGCTGGGCAGGTTCTGGAGGATCCCGCTGGTGGCGATCGGCCGATCGATTGGCGAATAGTGTCTCGTCGCAGAAGTCAGGATGGACCGGCCATTCCCCACGGTGGGCGCCACCGTCCAGGGAATGACCATGGCAGTCTCTACTAGGGGTAGCGATTGGAAGGATTTGGGGAAAGAGCGGGCAGCCATCTGCGGAGCGAGATGAGGGCAAAGACATAGGGATTTACCCAGGTTTGCCCTCCCGTAGGGTAAATATCTACTCCTAGATTGTATTATCGGCGAGTGAATATAGGGGTGGCGAGCTCGGCGGCTAGGCAGCGAGTCGCTTGGATGGAGTATATGATGGAACATAAGTATAGAGGGTACCCTAGGGAGGTTTATACAGGGGTTACCTCTCTAGGGTTTATAGATATACAACTGAATCAGTTAAGGACTCAGAGGATTTAACCTAACCTGACTGGGCCAAACTATGCTTCTTGGCCTCCAGCTTCTAGTCGCCGGGCTCCTTCTCAGTCGCATTCCAGTCGCTGTCCTGCAGGCCCACTCGCAGGGGCCTTGACTCAGTCAAAACGTCCTGCTGGGTATACCCCCTTCGGCATATCCCCATCAAACGACATAGCCTATGGTGCGCCTCCCCATCCTCCCGTACGCGGCGGATTGAGAGGTTGGGGCGAGGAGAAGCCGCCCCTCGTGGCGATCCCGGTGCGGGTTCAAGCAGGGACAAGCGACGCCTGTTCACCGGAGGATGCGCGGGTTACCCTGGTTAGGCACCAGGGTCATGTGGCCCAGACCCTCTAGGACATCTCGGCCACTGGGCTGCAGAACCAAGCTAAGCTTACCGGTGGCATGGAGACCCGTAGCTCCAGTTGCCCGGCCCTCACCAAACACCTCCAACGGGTGGTATGGCCGCCCAAGTTCAAGCTGGAGATGCCCCCAGGTACATGTGTGCCACAAACCCCGTGGAGTTCCTACACCTTTTCACTACGGGTGTAGAAGCAGTCGGGGAGACAACCTTGTCCTGGCTAACTAGTTCTTGTGGGCCTGGGACCGGAGGCATGTGCCTGGCTCTTGAACCTTTCCGAGGAGTCTATCAGCTCATGGCCAGAGCTCTATGGCCTCTTCATTGTGAAGTTTGGGGAGGCATACGAGTCTGTGTACACATGGGAGGACCTTCGGAAGGTGCGCCAAGGGCCTGAAGAGACCTTGCAAAGGTACCTACAGTGCTTCGACCAAAGCATCACCAAGGTTAGTAGGGTCACTGACGCGGAGGTCATCATGGCCTTTGTGGACGGGGTCTCCAATGCGCAAGTACTTGGAAAGATCGGCCATGGCAGGGAGAACCTGACCATGGTAGCCGAGCTCTTCACGATGGCTGACCGCTGCTCCAAGGCAAAAGTCGGGGATCTGTTTGACCACGATAATAAGGGTTGTGCAAGCCCCACCATGCAACAGAGGAAGGGCGGCAAGAAGCACCTCCTCATGATAGGAACGAACAACTCTACAGGCCCACACCCATACTACGCCTTCCATCAAAGGCAGGTACATGATACCCACCAAAGCGTCAAGCTTAGGGAGGTTAGGGAGGAGTACAACAACAAGAGGAGGCGAGAGCAGAGCATCAAGCACAATAGATCCAGGTGCACCCAAGACCCTGGACCCATGGCCCCGGCGGAGGGCCCAGGGGCTAGGCGGGCAACGCAGCCAGAAGACCCTAGCCCCCATGAGGAGCCCGGAGGGCCAGGGACAGCGCGCGTCCTAGGTGCACACACCTCTGCAGGGCACTGGCCCCAAGGTGACCCACCGTTGTCACTCCACCTCTACTGGATGACATTTTGTGCCCCCACTAGGGCACCCGGGAAGGGAAACAACTGCTGTAAACGACGAATTCTGCCTATTTTTGGATACACTATTCCGTTTTTCTGGGTCTTCTTCGCCCAGGTGCTGGCCTCGTCCCTATAGTCCATCATACGAGAGGGGGTTAGGATGGTACTTATCACCTAATATCCTCCGTCGACGCCGGGGATCGACAAAGGGAGCTCTGAACTTATGGACTAGCTCCGGAGATAAGTCATTTCGCTCGTGGTTCCCCAGCACTCAAGGCCCTCGTATGATGTACTAGCAGGACGGGGCGATGCCGGGAATGCGGCTCGACCAGGGATACACACGTCCCCGATAGGGAGCGCCGCAATGTGCTACGCCTGCGATCCCCTCATTAAGAGGGTCACGGGATGGCACGACCCCCATGGTGCTCTCCTTGAGAGGCTTACGAGGCGGCTCGTGAGGCACTTCTCTCTGGTGGCCCTAAATTGCCAAGGCCTAAAGTTGTTGGGAATATGTCCTAGCGGCAATCATGTATGATGTTATTCCCAATGTATTGATAAAGTTATTGTCCATGTATGAACTACTGATTTGTATCATTGAATATGTGATTTAATTGTGGAACTATATATTCATGTTGTTCATATGAGTTGTCCTTGGTCGTTGAGGTTGTGCTGGACACACAACTTAGACTAATGTGAAAGTCGGCTGATGGCTCGATTCCACTTCTCATGGGCATGGAGATGCTATTTCAAATTACATGGATTCATCTAAAGAGTTTAGCTAGTCGGACTGACCCATATTGAGATACAACGAACAAGTCGTCATTTGTATGTCTCAATCAATGTAATCCTTACACCTGAAGTTATTGCAAAATCCGAGTTGAGGATCACCGACTTAGGTTCTATCAAACGATGTTTCGTCAAAGTGCAATCATAAAGGCAAAGTTCGGGTCGACTGAGAATCAAGCTGCGTGATGTGAATAACCAAGATGGGATTTTGCCCCTCCAACTGGAGAGATATTCTCTGGGCCCTCTCGGAAGATATGATTTAAAAAGCATGGCCTTGCGCGACTCGGTTAAGTGTTAACAGAGGTGATCGACTAAGAGTTAGTCAGATGAATCACTTATCTCAGACCGAGAAAGAGAGTTGGACTATTCAAGGGATGACGATTCTTCACCTATAATTCGACAAGGCATATCGTGAGGCAAAAGGGACTCAGACGAAAGTCGCATTGGAAGGTATGTTGTCATGGCTCTTTGGTACTTGGGAGTCGACATGTTCTACTAGGAGCCGCTGCCGACTGATCGGTCACAAGTGAGACTTGGATCGTGTCTGAGTTACCATGAGCCTGTCGTGTCACACACTTAAGAGCGGGAACAGGTTTGGGTGAGACCCGGACCAGAAACCTATTTGGGTTGGACCCAAATAAGACATGGACTGAGTCAGTGAGTTGGACACGCAATGACTAATATAGGCCTTTTAGTGAATGGTCCACAAGTGAGTGGAGCCCACTTTCACTCTCTATATAAGCTAGGGCGTAGGTGCTTAGAGCACATGGTTAGATCATTCCAAGTGTTGGAAAACCCTAGTCCTAGTCTAGTCATGTCGCCGCAGTACCGGACCTAGCAGTCCACAACCAGCGCTCCTCCTCGTACGTGTGCATATTAGTGGAGGTGCTATACATTCAGCACTTCGACGATTGTGGATCGGAACGGGTTGTGAGGACTACACTGCATCAAGAAACGTGCTTCATCGATTCCGCAACTGCGCGTCTAGTGGTAATTCTCGTGGCCTTCTACCAGAGCTAGATCTTGGGATCATCGTGTAGGAAATTGTTTTTGTTTACCTCTACATGGACCAACAAAAGTGTCGAGCTCTGAACTTGCGGCCCATCCCTCGGCCGCAAGTTACCTCACTCACAGTCTCTGACAAAATAAAATCATCACCATGATGACTCGCGAGGCCCTGTCCATCCGCGGCCTGAGATCCTAAGGACCTAAAGTGTCAAGCTATGAACTTGCAGCCCGTCCCTCGGCTGCAAGTTACCTCACCCATGGTTCCTAACACAATAAAATCACCGCCATGACAGCTCGCGAGGCCCTGTCCATCCGTGGCCCGAGCTCCTAAGGACCTAAATTGTTGAGCTCTGAACTTGCGGCCCGTCCTCCGGCTGCAAGTTACCTCACCACGGTTCCTAACACAATAAAATCATCGCCATGACGGCTCGCGAGGCCCTGTCAATCTATGGCCCGAGCTCCTAAGGACCTAAATTGTCGAGCTCTGAACTTGCATGCCCGTCCCTCGGCTGCAAGTTACCTCACCCACGGTTCCTAACATAACCAAAAACATCATTGTGACGGCTCGCGAGGCACTGTCCATCCGCGGCTCGAGCCCCCTAGGACCTAAAGTGTTGAGCTCTGAACCTACGGCCCGTTCTTTGGCCATAAGTCATATCACCCATGGTTCCTGGCCATCAAAAGATCAAAAACCCCTATGTTGACAGGACAGCCTCCCCCGGGAAGACGACAGAGTGACTCATGAAACATTGTCCCCTCCACCGATCAAAAGGTTCAGTAGGTCGAGATCTGAACTTACCACTCGATCAAGGACACAAGTCACCCCACCTGTAGACACAAACATTTACACCTTGACAAGAGCGTGGCCAAGTATGCACCACCAAAAGACATTAGGTCTAGGACATGGCTGGTGCGCCAGTTCACTCTACACGGAGTACAGTCGACAGGGCCCCTCAGGCCAGCGGCTCCGAAGTGTTACCTCCTAGAGATGGCTCATCACCCCCCGGCACCAGGCGACTCAGCTGGGGAGCCTCCGTATTCGCCTCCAGAGGACTCATTGGTCTAAGAGCTCCCCCCTCTTTGGTCAGCATGAAGACTGGGAGGAACTCGTTGACGCGTTCCTCCACGAGCTGGTTGAACCGCATGGCCTCGTCAGGAAGGGTTCCCACAGGGTGTTCCACCGTATCCAGGAGCAACCTCCAGGGAAAGTCAGCGTCATACTGGTAGAGGACAGAGAGAACATGGGTCGCTATGACCGGCATCATCTTGCGGCACTCCTCCAGGTGATACCTATCGTAGAGCACGACCCTCCCCTCCAGCGCCGCCATGATCCAGCCGAAGAGCGTCAAGAAGGCACCATCTGTGCTAGCATCTGCGAGGGGTCTGGTGTAGAAACCGGTCACCCCAAAGTCTTGCAGAGTGGCAGCCGCATGCTGGGCGAGCACCCGGTACATCTTGCACCTCTCTTTCTCCAATACCTGGAGGTCTCACTCCACCTGGTCGTGAAGGTTCCAGCGCTTCTAGAGATCCTCGTGAGCAGCTCGCAGCTCCTTTAGGGCGTCTTGGTCAGCAAGAGCCTGGGCCAGCCGCCCCTCCGCTGAGCGGAGAGATGCCTGCAGCTCCACCATCCTCTTCACGAAGCGGGACTACTGAAATTCGGCTTCCCATGCCATTTTTCCCAATAGGCCTGGCGAAGCTGCGTGAGCACCACCTTGTTGTCATGCTTCATCTGCTCCCGCTCGACGGCGACCTTGGTATAGCACCACTAGACACGGTCGTCGGTGTTTGCACTGCGATGGTCGACATCAAGTGTGCTCTCCTGATGTCGTTCCTAGGCCGTAAGCAGCTAGACCTCAAACACGTCCAGAAGGCTCCTCTCCAACTGAGCTTCGTGCTCGCAAAGCCGGACTACCTCTTTGCAGAGGGCCACGTCTTGCTCCCTCTAGGTGACTCTCCAGCAATCCTCCTCAGCTTCCTACTCAGAAAAAGCAAGCGCATGTTCGCGCACGGAGAAGGCCTGGGCTACGCCGGCTAGGCCTGGTTAGTGGGCCTCAAAAGACAGAGCGTGGTCTCGGACCTGCACGTGGGTCACCTCGGCCTGGCGAGACGCCTCCTCAAGGTCTCGGCCACCCCTGGAGCTAGTAGCCTCGCCACGGTTCCTTCATTGCTCCTGGGCTCGTTCCGCCCATTCCAGGTGAAGGCGGTGCCACGCCACGGCCAGACAATGCTCCTCTGCAGCGATGTCAGTAAGAAACTGGTCAAGCACGGTGTGGGCGGTTGCGACAATGTCTCGCAGGCGCCCAGATCGACTCTAGGAGCTGCCCTCTAGGGGTAGCAGGGCCAGCACACTCGTCCCAGCTAACTCGGGGACGGGGTCCTGCCCTGTGCTCCTACTAGGTCGTCAGGGAGGGGAGCCTCACTATGCCCAGGATCCACCACCGGACCTAGAAGGCTCTCATCAGCCAAGATTTTCCCCACCATGTTGAATTCCTGGGCAGACACAGAGGCGGAGTTTCCCCCGATGCGCCCTCCTGCTTCATTCAAATTGGTGTTCGCCGTCACTACTTTCCTTTTCCCCTCACGCCTGTAGTGGCAGAACGAGGTGGTGTCATGAGGAAATAGGCAAGAAGAGGAAGGGGATTATATGAAGGTGTCTCACCTCTTCACTCCTTCCCCTACCAAGTACTAGTTGGCCGTCCTCACGCTGGGAGGGAGGAAGGACTTGTAGTCGCCCCGCCTCTGGTACTACTCGATCGGTGGCACCGGCACCGGGACAACCGATGCCTCAGATTCGACCCGCTTCCCACAACATCCTCTGCTAGGAGAGCCGTCGGCCCTAACGCGAGGGGAGTGTCCTCGACATCTTCCTATTCTTCGGAATATGACAAGCTGTTGATCATCCTCCCACGCCGCACGTGCTGGAGGATCTCGGGGACTTGGATTGGTCCCTCGTCCTCGTCATCTAGGTCGACCAAGGGACATACCCCTCGGGCATCGAAGGTGGCGAGACCCGCCCGAGCGGAGCTCGCACCGCCCACTAAGTACAAGGGACGCGCGCCTAGCAGAAACTCCACCTCCATGTCCATGCCAAGGAGCAGCAACATGATCGTGGACATGGTATCCTCGGCGCGGGGCCCCTTGGAGAGCCGTACCGAGTCATGGTCGGGCGACACAGACCACACGGGCCTTCTGCGCTCCTGAAGGGTGATGACCCACAAGTATAGGGGGTGTATCGCAGTACTTTTGATAAGTAAGAGTGTCGAACCCAACGAGGAGCAGAAGGTGTTGGCTAGTGGTATGGATCAGGAATTCTCTGCAAATACTTAGCAAACGGATTTATAGGGGTTTTCGAATAAGCAAGTAAACAAAGTACGAGTAAATAAAAGACAGTAGGAATAAATGCAGCAAGCGGCCCAATCCTTTATGCAGCAAAGGACAAGCCGGTTGTATTTCTATAGATGACCAAACGTTCTTGAGGACACATGGGAAGACTGTCAAGTGCTTTCGCTTCATATAGTCGATTAATCTTCTCTAGCTTGCTAAGTGTTGTGTCGGTGAACCTGTGCTAATGTACCGCCCCATCCAAGACTAATACATACTTGTGATTATACCCCTTGCAAACATCCGTAAGTACAAGAAAGTAATTAAGGTAGAAACCTAACCACAACTTTAAACTCTAAGACCCTTACGTCCCTTGTGCAATGGTTTCCTAACGGGGGTTCATGTTTCTGTCACTCCGGCAACCCCTACGATTAGTAGCCAATAACACAGTGCATTCCCCTAGGCCCATATAGGTGAAGTGTCATATAGTCGACATTCACATGACACAACTAGAAGAAGTACACCACAACTTAAATAACAATCTATTGAATCTTTCTCAATGCAACTCCACTACTAAAACCAAGACTTCTCCCATGTCCTCAAGAACAAAACGAACTACTCACAAGACATCATATGGATCATGATCAGAGATGGAATAATGATGTATAACAATCTGAACATAAACAATAATTCAATGGTTCACTCAATAGTATCAACTACAAAGAGTAATCAACAGCGGGAAAGTTTCCCCTATGAACTATGCAAGATTCAACTCAATTGTTACAGCAATATGGAGATGGTGATGAGGGTGCTGATGGTGATGATGGTGGTGATGATGATGATGATGATGATCCCGATGAAGTCTAGCTTGATGCTGGTGTTGATGGCGACGATCTCCCCTCTCCGGGAAGGAATTCCCCCGGCTGAAATCTGTCTGCCGGAGAGATCTTTCTCTCTCGGTGTTTTCCGCCCCGCAGAGGCGGCGGAAATTTTCTGTGGTCGCTCCCCGAGTCTTAGGGTTTCGGGAGGATGATATACGCCAGAGGGGAGAGGCTGGAGTGGGCCAGGGTGGCCACACCACCTCCAGGCGTGGCCTAGGCCTACCCGCGCCATGGGGTGGTGTGGGCCCCTTGTGGCCCACCTCCACTCCATCTTCTGGCATCCTTAGTCGTCTGGAAAAATAGGATTTTCCGTATATTTTCCCGGATTTTCTGATCTTCGCGAATTTTGCCTCCAAACAGCACCTTTTCCATCAGAATCCTGACTGCAGCGGTCCATGCTCCAAAAGTCATCAACCATGCAAAAATAGATGAAATAACATAAGTATCACCTCTCAATACGAAACATATTAATGAATAATAGTGAATTAAGACATAGAATAGTGATGCAAAATGGCCGTATCAACTGCCCCCAAGCTTAGACTTCGCTTGTCCCCAAGCGAAACTGAGCTCAATAAACATGGCCTCAAGTTTATGGAGTGAAGAGTTGATAAAAGAATACGGAAAAGAAGCATCACATTCATCAAATACATATATCATAATAGAAGACAACTCACTATTATATAACCCCACTTGTAATAAGTAAAGGAAACACAATACAGATACATAAAGTGAATCATAATTGGTAATGGCAAACTTAGCTCTTGATCGAAGAATAGTTGATAATTTGCTGGAGTTCACAAATAGCTGGCTTTTCAATGATAGCTTTCAAAGTAGTAAACATCAAGATAAGAGCAATGTGCAAAACAAGGAACATAAGAGACATGATTGAATAAATCAGCATATGAATGAATGAAGCACAACAACTCAAAATACTTGCTAAGATAGAAGGGAGTAGGTTTACTGACTCAACTACAAAGTAAAAGAAAGGCCCTTCAAAGAGGGAAGCAGGGATTGCAAGTCTCATAAAGAGCTCCCAAAAATTATGATACTTACTAGCTTTCAGCTCTCATTGCCCCAATCATAGGCATCTTTAGCTGATTAAGGTTAAAGTGATCAAACATGAGGATATGCATTGACAAGTTGTAAGTTGAGAATCTCATGTCCCTTGAATACGAGGGCCGCTCCTCATGCTACTCAAGTTTAGTCACCGGTATGTTCTTGTCATCATAAGCATATGTGTATCATTGAGAACCGCCAACGGGGTACCCCTTGCCTGATGATACGGAAGAATCCCCATATCAAAATGATAAGGCAAGCAGACAACAAGTATCTCAACAATCTTCTTATTTAACATGGGAATATGGTGCTTTTTTCTCTTTCCTCTTTTCATAATATCTCTCTCTTTTTTTTTCTTTTTTCTCAATCTCTATCTCTTTTTTTTATAAGAAGAATGCTTCATAGATACTCGTTATGGTCACGCTGCAGGTTTCCACCATGTCAGCATGGATTAGACCAGCGGCCCAGGCGTTTCTCTAACACATATGCATAACTCCATGGACTTACAAGCTCCCCTTTCATTTCACACCGACGACATCCATAGACAAAAGAACATGATATCAACTTGGTACAAAGTACCAGTGCAATGTTGAAACCGTTCCCCATGACAGCATGTTCTGCTAATTCACAACTTACAAAGCGCAAGCATATACGCAACACAGGTGAGCACAATGGTTCAAGTTTATTAAGTGCAAGAAAGTAAAGTGTGTCGTCAAGTTCGTGAGAGCTTTAATCACTAATTTTCACATAATAAGTTTAATTTGGGAGGTAGATAAAACAAGAATTTACTTGGAATAGAAATAATGCGACTAGGTAGGTATGGTGGACATGAATGGCAAAGGTTTTGGTTTTAAGGGGGTGTATGCACGAGAAGAATTCCTTCTCAGTATAGGGTTTTTGGCTAGCAAGGCCGGGTAGCAAGTACAAGAGTTGAAGGAAACAACCAAACATACAAATGATAAAAACAAACATGCGATCTTCCTTGGAAGCACAAAAGACCTTAACTAGAGAATACTAGACTTATGAGCAAATCAAGAAAGAAAGATGATGAAATTATTTTTCTTTAGAGTACTTCTATCTCTTTCTTTTCAACTCTCAAAAAGGTGTTGTTACTGACCGAGCCAGGTTTGCCAAAACCAACTAAATTAACTCAATGATCCCAAAGTGATACCAATACTAACAACAAGATCAATCATATAACCACGAATTGAAAACTAACATAAGCTATGCAAAAGAGTGAATGATAGAACTTCTCATTAATACTCCATAACGGAAACTCACACCAAGGGATACATATCTAACAAGAGAGGGGACACTTCCATAATGCAAACCATACTACATAATAACTCCTTTATTCAAGATATGACTCTACTAATAAGGTAAAAAGATAGAAGATAGTGATATGATACCGCGACACTCCCCCAAGCTTGGAACAAACCAAGGGGATGCCAAACATGATGACGAATTACTCCTTCGGTGGTGGTGGTATCCTCTCGATGAGCTCTCTGATCTATTTCCCAAAGTCCTCAATCTCGAAGGTGAGAGTACAAATCAATTCCGAGTTGTGCTCAATATGGCTCGTGATCATTTCAGTTTGTGGATCCCAGCTCCCGTGATTCTTTTTCCGTTATTCCTCCTTGAAGTCTTCTTTTCCTGCATGGTTATGGATGAAGGTATGGAAGGGATTCTTGGTGTGTGGAGGAAGTGACCTTGGAGCCAATCTGTGATGGGGAACTTTCCCCCCAGTCTGCATCCGTGCCGTCCTTCTAACCCTGGCAGGCTTCACCACTCTAATGCTTGCAATGGTAGTGCCGGTGCGCGGGTGTTGGCCTTGCGCCTCTTCACCTTCACTCTTGATCTCCTTCTCCTTCCCAGGGTCTTGAAGGTCTTCCTCCATGGGCTCCTTCCCTTTATCCTTGGCAGACACCATTGTGCTTCTAAGCTTTCAAAGAGTATGTCCTGGAAGAAACAGATCGAAACAAAAACATGATGAAAACACGATATACGAACCTCGGGGGGTCCGGGGGGTTATATATTACGCAGTTTCATATCAAAAGGAAGGTACTGGGTGAAAACGGGTCGGAGGCAGAGTCCTGGGTGGCCTCACCACGTGGTGGCGCGACCAGGGGTGGGCCCACGCCATGGGGTGGTGTGGGACACCCCGGCTCCGGTTCTGTCCCTTTTTCGCTTCGAAACTTTCCTTATCGACTGAAAACTGCAAAAATATAGTTGTATTGTATTTTCACGGAACTTTTCTTACCAGAACTGTTACCTAGTTGGAAACAGACTCTGCAGGTCTCTAAATTTGGTCCTCAATGAATTTCTCTAGAGGTATAACTTTAAAGGCATCAACATCTTCATTGTAAGAATCTCCAGCAATATAGTGTTTGAGTCGTTGTCCATTCACTACTTGTGTAGTATTATCTTTTAGAGAAGAGATTTGTATTGCTCCTGAACGGTATACTTCTTCAATGATGAAAGGTCCTTCCCATTTTGATAGTAGCTTACCTGCAAAAAATCTGAGATGACACCTATACAATAGTACTTTCTCACCAACATGAAATTCTCTCTTAAGTATTCGCTTGTCATGCCATCTTTTAACTTTTTCCTTAAATAGCCTAGTATTCTCATAGGCTTCACTCCTCCATTCATCTAAAGAACTTAAGTCAAATAATCTTTTCTCACCAGCGAGCTTACAATCTCTATTTAGTTCTTTCACTGCCCAGTAAGCTTTGTGTTCTAATTCTAAGGGTAGGTGGCAAGATTTCCCATAAACCATTTTATAAGGAGACATTCCCATAGGATTTTTGTAGGTAGTTCTATAAGCCCATAAAACATCATTCAACTTCTTAGCCTAGTTTTTTCTAGACCTATTAACGGTCTTTTGCAAGATAGATTTAATTTCTCTATTTGATAACTCTACTTGCCCGCTAGTTTGGGGGTGATAAGCTAAAGCAATTCTATGATTAACATCATATTTAGCGAGGGTCTTCCTAAAACCGCCATGAATGAAATGAGACCCCCCATCAGTCATGAGATACCTAGGCACTCCAAACCTAGGAAAGATAACGTCCTTAAGCATTTTTAGAGAGGTTTCCCCGTCAGCACTTTTTGTAGGAATGGCTTCTACCCACTTAGTAACATAATCAACGGCAACAAGAATATGAGTGTAACCCTTTGAAGGAGGGAAAGGACCCATAAAGTCGAATCCCCAACAATCAAAAGTTTCAATAACTAGAGAGTAGTTCATAGGCATTTCATTGCGTCTAGAAATATTACCAACACACTGACATTCATCACAAGATAAAACAAATTTCCTTGCATCTTTAAAAAGGGTAGGCTAGTAGAAACCTGATTGTAGTACCTTTTGTGCAGTTCTATCTCATACATGATGTCCTCCATAGGCGCTACCATGACATTTACGCAATATCTCCTTTTGCTCATATTCTGGAACACATCTTCGCATAATACCATCAACTCCTTCTTTGTATAAGTGTGGGTCATCCCAAAAATAATGCATCTAATCATAAAAGAACTTTCTTCTTTGCTGAGCTGTAAAAGTTGGAGGCAAATACTTGGAGACAACAAAGTTAGCATAATCGGCATACCAAGGGCTTCCTCGCGAGCTCACCCCTACTGCGGCTAACTGTTCATTTGGGAAACTATCATTAACAGGCATAGGATCAAAAGAGATGTTTTCCGAACGAGATAAATTATCAGCTACAGGGTTTTCAGCACCCTTCCTATCAACTATGTGTAGATCAAACTCTTGTAAAAGCAGTACCCATCTAATAAGCCTAGGCTTAGCGTCCTTCTTCGTGATAAGATATTTAATAACAACATGATCAGTATGAATGGTTACTTTTGAGTCCACAATATAGAGCCTAAACTTATCACAGGCAAAAACAATATCTAGAAATTCCTTTTCAGTAGTGGCAAAATTCCTTTGAGCAGCGTCTAGAGTCTTACTAGCATAATGGATAACGTTTAACTTTTAATCAATACGTTGCCCAAGGACAGCCCCTACAGCAAAATCACTAGCATCACACATTATTTCAAAGGGTTAACTCCAATCAGGTGGTTGAACAATAGGGGCTGTAGTTAAAGCCTTCTTAAGAGTTTCAAAAGCTTCCCTACAATCATCATCAAAAACAAAAGGTACATCTTTTTGCAGAAGATTAGTGAGAGGTTTTGATATCCTAGAGAAATCTTTAATAAACCTCCTATAGAAATCAGCATGACCAAGGATACTACGAATACCTTTGATGTCTCTTGGACATGGCATCTTCTCAATTGCCTCAACTTTAGCTCTATCAACTTCTATGCATCTTTCAGAAACTTTATGCCCAAGAACAATCTCTTCATTAACCATGAAGTGGCATTTCTCCCAATTAAGAACAAGATTAGTTTCTTCACATCTCTGCAAAACTTTATCAAGGTTGTGCAGACAATTATCAAAAGAAGTTCCATAGATAGAAAAGTCATCCATGAACACTTCTACAATTTCCTCACAAAAACCATGAAAGATAGCAGACATGCACCTTTGGAAAGTGGTAGGAGCATTACATAAACCAAAAGGCATACTTCTATAAGCATAAGTTCCATAAGGGCAAGTAAAAGTAGTTTTTTCTTGATCTTGTTGTTTAACAGCAATTTGAGAGAAACCAGAATAACCATCAAGAAAACAAAAATGGGTCTTTTTAGACAACCTTTCCAACCTTTGATCAATAAAAGGAAGCGGGTAGTGATCTTTCTTAGAAACTTTATTAACTTTCCTAAAATCGATGCACATCCTATAGCCTACCACTATTCTTTGAGGAATAAGCTCATCATTATTATTAGGGACAACGGTAATACCTCCCTTTTTAGGAACACAATGAACAGGACTAACCCATTCACTGTCAGCAATAGGGTAAATAATACCAGCATCAAGGAGTTTCAATACCTCATTCCTTACCACTTCCTTCATCCTAGGATTTAAACGTCGTTGGTGCTCCACTACTAGCTTCCATCTGGTTCTATGTTGATAGAATGCTGAAATATAGTAGGTGAAATCCCTTTTAAATCATCCAGAGTATAGCCCATAGCTCCTCGATGTTTCCTCGAAACTTCTAATAGCCTTTCTTCTTCCTTCCCTGAAAGTTTAGCGCTAACAATAACAGGATATATCTTTTTATCATCAATATAAGCATATTTAAGATCATCGGGGAGAGGTTTTAGATCGAAAACCGGATCCTTTTTAGGTGGCATCATGGTACCCAAGTCTTCTACAGGCAAGTCGTGCTTAAGCATCATAGGTTGATCATGGAGAATCACGTCAATCTCATTCCTTTCTTCCATCAAGATTTCACTTTCATGATCTTCCATAAATTGCTGCAAAGCAATGTTAGGAGAAAGAGAAATAGAAGCAAGTTGTTCGACCCTAAAATCCTCATTATGGGTTTCCTCTTCGCAAGGTTCTTTAGCAAATTTCGAAAAATTAAACTCATAAGATTCCCCATCAAACTTAGTCAAGATTTTCTCCCTCTTGCAATCAATAATAGCACCACAAGTACTCAACAAAGGTCTACCAAAAATGATAGGGTAGGTTTTACTAGCAGCCGAACCAAGTACTAGAAAATCAGCAGGGTACTTAATCTTACCACAAAGAACTTCCACGTCTCGTACAATACCAATTGGAGAGATGGTCTCTCTATTAGCAAGGTGAATAACCACATCAATCTCTTCCAACTCGCAAGGACTAATTTCATGCATAATTTCTCTGTAAATCTCATAAGGAATAACACTAGAACTTGCACCAATATCACATAAACCATAATAGCAATGATCACCAATTCTAATAGAAAGCACAGGAACACTGGCCTTTTTAGTTCTATTGGGATGTGAAACAATATTAGAAGCATCCTCACAAAAGACTATGTGCCCATCTTCTACGCTTTTAGTGACAAGATCTTTCACAGTTGCTACCACAGGTTCAATGTTTATTTGTTCATCAGGTTTTTACGTTCTTTTTTCACTGTTGGTGATTACATTAGTTATCATAGGATGGTCCTTTACCTTTTCAAGGAAGGGAATCTTCTCGATATAAGGTTCGGGTAAGATGGGGTCAATAATGCAATATTCAACACTTCCAATAGGAGCATAGTCAACAATATCTTTGTAAGGTGCATGGTATTTGTTCCATCACCTTTTTGGAATTTCGATATAGGAAGAAAAAGATCTAAAGAAATTCGTAATAACTTGCAAATAAAGACCATAAATATGACTAACATTTTGAAAGTCATCAGTTCCCATAAAAGATTCAATGCATTCATAATCATAATTTATACCTGACTTTCTACCTTTGTCATTCTCCCAAGCTTCAGCATTGTCTTGAATACGATCTAGAAGGTCCCATTTAGCTTCTTCTTCCATACGAGTGAATGATCCAGCACAAGAAGCATCCAATAAATCTTTATCATGTAGAGAGGGCCTTGCATAAAAGTTATTGATAATAATATTGTTGGGGAGCTCATGAATGGGACATTTGAGCATTAGTAACTTCAATCTCCCCCAATCTAGAGCTATACTCTCTCCATCAAGAGGCCAAAAGTTGTATATTTGATTCCGATCTTTATGAATCTCACTAGGAGGATAAAACTTTGAATAAAAGAGAGGCACTATTTCCTCCCATTCCAGAGCTTGACCATTCTTCAGCAGCTTATACCATTCCCCAACTCTTCCTTTTAGTGCTAATGAGAACAACTTCTTCTTAACTTGATCTGTAGTAATACCTGCACACTTGAACAACCCGCATAATTCGTGTATAAAGAGCAAATGATCACCGGGATGGACAGTTCCATCCCCAACATAGTAGTTATCCATAACAAGATCAATAATTTTTGTAGGTATTTTGAAAATATCATTCTCAGTAGGTGGCGGCTTATCTACTACCTTAACAGTGGTAGTAGCATTACCAAATAAGAAACTTAGCAAATTATCCATAACGAAAATAAAGCAACTAGCAGAAGTAAACAATACTCACAGTAGAAGTTTCCTTTACCAGTTCCACTCTCCAATAGCGCTTCACTCCCCAGCAACGGCGCCATAAAATAGTCTTGATGACCCACAAGTATAGGGGGTGTATCATAGTACTTTTGATAAGTAAAAGTGTCGAAACCAACGAGGAGCAGAAGGTGCTTGCTAGTGGTATGGATCAGGAATTTTCTGCAAATACTTAGCAGACGGATTTTTAGGGGTTTTCGAATCAGCAAGTAAACAAAGTACGAGTAAATAAAAGACAGTAGGAATAAATGCAGCAAGTGGCCCAATCCTTTATGCAGCAAATGACAAGCCGGTTGTATTTCTATAGATGACCAAACGTTCTCGAGGACACATGGGAAGACTGTCAAGTGCTTTCGCTTCATATAGTCGATTAATCTTCTCTAGCTTGCTAAGTGTTGTGTGGGTGAACCTATGCTAATGTACCGCCCCATCCAAGACTAATACATACTTGTGATTATACCCCTTGCAAACATCCGTAAGTACAAGAAAGTAATTAAGGTAGAAACCTAACCACAACTTTAAACTCTAAGACCCTTACGTCCCTTGTGCAATGGTTTCCTAACGGGGGTTCAGGTTTCTGTCACTCTGGCAACCCCTACGATTAGTAGCCAAATACACAATGCATTCCCCTAGTCCCATATAGGTGAAGTGTCATGTAGTCGACGTTCACATGACACCACTAGAAGAAGTACACCATAACTTAAATAACAATCTATTGAATCTTTCTCAACGCAACTCCACTACTAACAACAAGACTTCTCCCATGTCCTCAAGAACAAAACGAACTACTCACAAGACATCATATGGATCATGATCAGAGATGGAATAATGATGTATAACAATCTGAACATAAACAATAATTCAACAGTTTACTCAATAGCATCAACTACAAAGAGTAATCAACACCGGGAAAGTTTCCCCTATGAACTATGCAAGATTCAACTCAATTATTACAGCAATATGGAGATGGTGATGAGGGTGTTGATGGTGATGATGGTGGTGGTGATGATGATGATCCTGATGAAGTCCAGCTTGATGGTGGTGTTGATGGTGATGATCTCCCCACTCCGGGAAGGAATTCCCCCGGTAGAAATCTGTCTGCCAGAGAGATCTTTCTCTCTTGGTGTTTTCCGCCCCGCAGAGGCGGCGGAAACTTTCTGTGGTCGCTCCCCGAGTCTTAGGGTTTCAGGAGGATGATATATGCCAGAGGGGAGAGGCTGGAGTGGGCTAGGGTGGCCACACCACCTCTAGGCGCGGCCTAGGCCTGCCTGCGCCATGGGAGGTGTGGGCCCCCTGTGGCCCACGTCCACTCCATCTTCTGGGCATCCTTAGTCTTCTGGAAAAAATAGGATTTTCCATATATTTTCCCGGATTTTCTGATCTTCGCGAATTTTGCCTCCAAACAACACCTTTTCCATCAGAATCCTGACTGCAGCGGTCCATGCTCCAAAAGTCATCAACAATGCAAAAATAGATGAAATAACATAAGTATCACCTCTCAATACGAAATGTATCAATGAATATTAGTGAATTAAGACATATAATAGTGATGCAAAATGGCCGTATCAAAGGGCGGCAATCTATTGCTATAGGAACTCCCTCACCACCATCACACCGTAAAGCCCTAGGCCCCTCATATACGACACGCGCCTCAAGAGGGGCCCGTGACTCATGCAGGCGGCCGCCTCGGGAGCCCAACCTAGGTTCTCCACCGCCGCCCCAGCAGGATCACAGAGCGGGGGCCAGTCCCGACCGGCGTCCACCAAGACCCAATTGCGGTGGAACGCTGACACCAGACCATGGATGGAGATCGGTAGGAACTCACCGTCTTCCCCGACGAATAATCCAACACTACCTAGGATGTCCCTAGGTACGAGGACGTGAAGGTTGTAGAAGTGTAGGAACAATGCCAAGGACTTGCACCAGAACGCGAAAGCGGTCAGGAGGGTCATGCTCCGGGTGGAGGTGGACAAGCTGGATACAATAGTGGTCCAGGACGGCCATGAGAAAGGGGAAAAGGGCAGAACTAGGCTGGCGGTGATGGAATGGGTGAAGACAGGGGCCGCGGTGGTGACCCACCTGTCTCCCGCAAAATCGGGGCACCACACGCGTGAAACACCCCACTCGTTTGAGTCTAAAGCCATCAGCTTGTGGACCTTCTCCATCCCCTCCCTGTTGAGGATCACCATTGACGGTAGGTCTCCCGCTATCAATGCAGCGAAACTCGGCACAACGGAGGTGTCACATGCTCTCTTGAGTGCCATCATGGCGCGGCGGAGAAACAAAGTTGTAGGGAACACTGGCAAATGGGTGGTGGAGGAAGGCAGAAGCCGGTGAGTTCTCAGGGATTTGGGTTTTTTTGGGCGGCCCCTGCCCCAAGGCTAAATAGTGAAGCGACGGTTCCAGTAACAGGCGTACGCCATGTCCCGCGTGGGCATGTGGAACCTGCGGGCGGCAGCTTCGGGGGTCATGCATCGA
Organism: Avena insularis; assembly: GCA_023614405.1. Lineage (NCBI taxonomy): Eukaryota > Viridiplantae > Streptophyta > Magnoliopsida > Poales > Poaceae > Avena > Avena insularis. The sequence continues at coordinate 363,106,312 of CM042686.1, read as the reverse complement.
CCTGACCGCATGGCAGGGCCCGGCTCTGTCAGGTTCCTTGACCTCCTTGTCCCTTTACAATAACGTGCAACCCAAGCGACCGGGGGATACTATTGGACTATCGGTACCGAGGGTCTCCTATCCCACTAGGTCATCAGGCCCTGCACCCATGACTTCTCGAGGAGAGGGGGCCTCCGAAGAGGGAGAGATGTAAGAACTCTCCCTAGGCACTCGAGACAGTGGCGGTTGGGCGGCCAAACCCCCCGTCAAGACCTCTAGAGGGAAATCCCGTGAGGCCCAAGGGCGCACCGCTGGATGATGCCTTAACGGTTGGTCCAAGGGGTGGCCGGTCCACTCTAGGAAAGCAAAGCAAGAAGGAGGTAGTGGGATGACGCAAGACACATGCATCTCCTGACACAGCCATTTTGGTGCAAGGAGACCAGGATGGCAGCATAAAGTGAAGGAGCTGCCGACCACCCCTATACACCATAACCACTCGGTGGTCGCAACAAGACAAGCTAGGGCTGAATCCCATGGTGGGAATGTGGTGACCCCTCTCGCCCATGAATCAGGGGAAAAGACCCGACGCCACCCTATATAAGGGGCCTTTCTCCTACCTTGGAAGAGACATATCCTAGAGATCTCACACTCTAGACTTTCATCCACCATTATAACCTCGCGAGCCAAGCGAGCAATATAACCAAGCAGGAGTAGGGTTACCTCCTCATGAGGGTCCTGAACCTGGGTAAAAACCCCGGTGTCAACTCTCTGTTGTACCTCCGCACCACCACCATAGCCGTCGCCAGACTCCTTCGGACTCGCGTGTTTAGCCCCCTCTCGAACCAAGGGATTATCGGACCCTAGTTCCTTCACGAGACAAATCAATGACACTAGTTCATTGTTGAATTAGTGGGAGTCATTATGGATCTATAGGTCCCGCTAATGATTATTAATCGGAGAGAGTCTCGATCATGTTGACATAGTTCACATGCCCGTAGAGAGACACTCTTAAGGGTAGTCGACACATTTGTGTGGATAGGGAATACATGAGAAAATACTAGACAATGCATGAATTGTTCTAATAAATCTGCCGGAATAGTTTCGGTGTATCGAAATATTGCAAGGCGATAAATTTTTAAGGGATTTCTATTTTCGTTCCCCTAGTTCATTAGTTGTACTCAGTTTTCCCCATCCGCTTAACTTTTCCTCAATTTTGCCCCTCTCCTTCTCGAAAACTCATCTAAGAGCTCGAACGACAGCTGTCGTCTGGTTGACCTTTGGCTGACGTGTGGGGTCGCGTGGTCTGGGACCACGTGGGGCCGTTTGGTTAGGAACACATTATGCTGACGTGTGGGGCCGTGCCATGTGGGACTGCGTGGGGACGGTTTATTGGGAACACATTATGGGGGCATGGTACACCCTGTCGCCTAAATTGGAAGTTTTCTGTTTTGTTATTTTTATGATTGGCCTTTTTAAGAATGCCTTTTCCCCTCTCCCTCGCTAAGAGTTGTGTTTTTTTGCCCAAAAAGGTAGCGATTTAGAGCAGCTTCTCTCTTCATTCATTATTTCTTTTGGCCCTCGTTTTCCCCAATCTGGTAGCAAATCTAGAGCAGCAAATCTAACCAGCAACATAAATAAATTCAGTAAACAGAGCATATGTAGGTAAAGCAGCTAATATAGGATATATAGTACGATACTTAACGAGGTTCAACAATTAGGCTACTCAGCAGCAGCAGACAAGTTCAACATATAAAAGACAAAAGAAGCTGCTTTAGAGTAGCAACACAAGATCAGTGGCCCCACATGTCCTCCGCCTCCTCCCTATGGTGCCTCCTCCACTTCTTGCTGCCCAGTCCCTTGACCTTGGGTGCCTTGGGCTTGATTGGGGGAATTTGACCCTGCTCGATGGCCACCTTTTGGAGGTTGCAGAGGTGAAGACCGAGCACCTGGTGCTTGGCTATGAAGCCGTGGATGTTCACGGACTCACCGCAGGTCCTCACATCCTCAGCATGCTTCACGAGGGAGTTGAGGTTGGTGGCACGGAGCCTCCTGGTGGTGCAGAAGGGGCACATGTAGATGTCACCGACGAAGAAGTTGTCGTATTGGTCGGACTTCAGCCTCCTTAGCACATGAATAGTCTTGGTGTCCTTGGACTCGTCGTCGCTGCGGACGTCGCTGCTATCCTCTTGTTGGAAAAAAAGTAGAGTACAATAAGGACATGATTGAGATACCTTGATTATCGGGATTTATTATTTGCGTAAATTAACCACTTGAGATCCCTGATTATTCCCCAAATCTCAAACCAAATCGAATACTGATCCCAACTATGAACATGGGGATTCAAATATGAACATGGGATTCATCGAAATACCAACATGGGGATTCATTGAAATACGAGATCTAGCACAAGAGGATTAGCTACTGTAAAAATACGAATAGCCGAACCGTAATAACATACGATCTAGCATCCAACGATTGGAACGGGGGAAGAACAAGGGAAGGGCCGAAACTCCTAGTTACCTCCGACCATGGGTCAGTGATGCTGGTGTCGTAGGGGTTCTTCGGCCTGATGTAATAATCCTCCTCATAGGGGCCCCAGCCGAGCGTGATCTACCCAAGACCGGCGGGGGCCTCATCATCGGTGGCTACAGCGGAAGGGGGACGGGGGTCTGGACGGGGACGGTGGCTGCCTTCGATGCCTCGACGCGGGCCTGCATGGGGACGGGGGCATCCACACTGTCGGCCTTGGAGGCACCGATGGCCACTGCGCCGTTCTTCTCCATCCCCGGCGTGGTTGGGGTTTTCTTGGGGGTTTGCAGAAGGTGATGGGACAGTGGAGACGGTTGAGTGAGCGAGTGAGTTATGAGTGAGAGTGAGGAGGCCTTTATAAAGGAGAAGGGAAGCGACGTTTCGTTGCACCACCGTGCACCACGTAACCGCGTACGCTACTGCATCATGCATGGCCACACGTGTCCGCTACCACCCCATGCACTGCACACGCGTACCATGAGTGACGTTTTTTCCCTCGAGTCTAACCCTAGCGACTTAGTTGTGCTCAGTTTTGTCATCGAATGTAACACCGGCAGTTTGGTTGTACTCAGTTTTGCCCTCCAGTATTAACACTACCGTGTGCAATATACTTAGTTTTACCCTCCAGTGGCTGGTCAACGGAGAGTCAACGGATGAGTTTTAGCTAGCTAATTGAGTCTATGCACAACAAATTCAAAAAGATCAAAACATAGTAGCATCTACCCAGGGAGTCTTATTATGTGAACTGCCACCATAAGAAATGTATATAAATCAAGTTTTAACCTAGATCACCACTTCTCAAATCAGCTACTATCTATGAAGGTTCATGGCTTTCTACTCAAGCCTCTTCCCAAAACATCCCTACCCAAAACATAGTTTGTCTGAATGAGGCAATAATTGTCAATATGGTATATATTTGAATTGCAAATAATTTGATGTATGCCAATATGTATTTTATTGTATAAAATATGCATTTTCCATTTTCTAATTCTCTTTCTATTTTCTATTTGAACCTCCTTTTCAGTCTTGCCCTTGGTTTTTAAGTTCTATTCAGTTTTGCCCTTGTTCATAAGTTCTACTTAGTTTTCCCCTCTCTTACACACAATCTCTCACACTTGTGCTCATCTTGGCTGCTATGCTCTTATTGGATGAGATAGTTGTCACGCGGATCATGCCTACCAACCATTGATCCTCTATGATCTAGCAGACAGGATAACCCCTATATTTGTCGGGGGCACCCCTCTATCCATGTAAAATAATGACTTTGCCACTAGTACTTTAATCATAAACAAATGAATTTGAATATAATTTGAAGGGAAAGTGTTCAAAGGTGTATAATTTGTGCATTACATTCCACTCTATGAAAATGATAATCTCTCAAGATTTTCTTAGCACAATATTATCATGTATTAAGTGTTATTTCAGAGAGTTCAGATGTGTATAATTTTTGTATATGCAAGTTTATACATTACATTCAACTCTATGAAAACGGGGGAGAAAATGATAATATCTAAAAAAATTGCTAGCATATCATTATCTTGTTATTAAGTGCGATTTCAAAGTGTTGAAAGGTTTAAAAATTTTCGTATACGCAAGTTTATGCATTATATTTCACTCCATGGAAATGATAAATGATCAGGATTTTATTAGCACAACATTATCATGTCCTAAGTGTGATTTCAAAGAGTTCAAAGGTGTATAATTTTCATATATGCAAGTTTATGCATTACATTCCACTATATGAAAATTATAATCTCTCAAGAGTTCCTTAGCACAACATTATCACATATTAAGTGCGATTTCAAAGAGTTAAAATGTGTATAATTTTTGTATATGCAAGTTTATGAATTACATTCCACTCTATGAAAATAGGGGAGAAAATGATAATCTCTCAAAATTTTGTTAGCACATCATTATCACGTATTAAGTGCAATTTCAAAGTGTTCAAAGGTTTATAATTTTCGCATGTGCAAGTTTGTGCATTACATTCCATTCTATGAAAATGATAATCTCTCAAGATTTTCTTAGCACAATATTATCACGTATTAAGTGCAATTTCAAAGAGTTCAAAGGTGTATAATTTTCATATATGCAAGTTTATGAATTACATTCCAGTCTATGAAAATGGGGGAGAAAATGATATATCTCTCAAAATTTTGTTAGCACATCATTATCACGTATTAAGTGCCATTGCACAGTGTTCAAAGGTTTATAATTTTCATATACGCAAGTTTATGCATTATATTTCACTCTATGGAAATTATAATTGCTCAGGATTTTATTAGCACTACATTATCATGTCCTAAGTGCGATTTAAAAGAGTTCAAAGGTGTATAATTTTCATACTACTTTTTGTATATGCATTACATTTCACTATGTGAAAATTAAGCTAGACAAAGGACCGCCGTCACCAAATAAGAAGAAGAAAGGAGAGGTAATGGCATAGGCGCTGGTGTGGGGCTAGCTCGGGTCCCATCTTGCCATGCCAACTTGGGTAAGTTGTGGGTCCGGCGCTCATGTGGATAAGCTATGGGTCCGATGCTGATCTGGATAAGTGGAGAGAGGTGTCCACTACAGGCACCGACTGAACGCGGCCCCACTTGTAAGCATGTAACAACAAGGGTCCACTACGGGACCCGATAAAACACGGCCCTACTTGTCAGCACATAACGATGAGGGTCAACTACGGGACCTGACTGAATGTGGCCCCACTTGTCAGCATGTAACGGCAAGACTGACAGACAATGAGTTTTTAGACCGTGTGAGAGTTTCATAGAAGCATATGGTCAAAAGGGAGGAAAAGTTAAGCGGCTGGGGAAAACTGAGTACAACTAAAGAACCGAGGGTATGAAAATAGAAATCCCAATTTTAATATGTTCATTAAACGAAGTACTCATGAAATGAAGTGTGCATTAAATGAAGTACTCATTAAATGAAGTGTTCATTAAATTGTGTGGCATTAAACCAAGTGAATTAAAATGCTCTAATGGAAAGACCTTTGATTTTTGAGTGGAGAAGTAATGGGAGGAAGTGACCTTTGATTATGTGTGAGTGGAGAGTCCACTAGAAATCAAGAAGGGTGAGGTGGGGGCACATCATCCCCATGCACCCATCCCCTTGGGGGATGTCCGCTTCCCCTATAATAGGACGGGTGGAGCTCCTCTCCCTGACACACCTCTCCATTCCTCTCATATGCCCTTTGGTTGGCATCTTCTCCCCCTTGCTAGCTTGTCCAATATCACGAGTATGATGCTAAGGAGAAGCCCTTCTCAATACCTTCTCCTACACCACCACTACCATGTTGTAGTTCTACTGGAGTTCTCGAGGATCCACTACTTCCGCTGCCCATGGAGCAAGGGACAGAGGTTGTCGATACACCGAACGTGTGATCGATTATGGAGGCGCTTCCCTTTGTGGCACTTATAGTCATCACATCCTTGAGGACGGTCGTTCACATTCTACACCAACCATGTTTGTTTGTGGGGATGTTATCCCGCTTACAGTCTTCGAGGGTGAGTCCTTTTGAAACCGTTACAAGTATCGCCTAGATTCAATCTTAGCAGTTGCAACTGTAGGATTTTTTGTTTTCTATGCAACGAACCCCCTCACAAGTCTCGCGAGTTTGTAGAGACACCATGATGGGAGGGCTCGTGAGGTACCTTATGAGGCCCTCCAAGTCTTTGGCTGCCGCAGGAGTCCATTGGAAAGTCAAGGCCTTCTCGCTGAGCTTGGAGGTGAATCTTCCTAGCGCCGCCATGCATCCCACCAAGTACTGCATGTCCTTGAGCCGTTTGGGAGGTAGCATATCCTCAGTGCCCCTAATTTTGTCAGGGTTCACCTTGATGTCGCGATACGTCACCAAGAAACCGAGGAGCTTGCTTGATGGGACCCCAAACATGCATTTGGCCGGGTTGAGTTTGATGTTGACCTTGTGTAGGTTGGAGAAGGTCTGCTCGAGGTCCACCACAAGCGGGTAGGCCTCAACATTTTTCCCATATGTGTTCCCAGGGCGATAGGCATGAGCCTCTAGAAGGTGGCACCGGTGTTATTGAGGCCGAATTACATGCAAGTGTAGCAAAATACTCCATAGTGGGTGATGAAAGACGTCTTATCCTTGTCTTCCTTGGCCATCTAAACGTGATGGTAGCCTAAGGAAGTGTCCAAGAAGCACAGGAGGTTGTAGCCCACTATGGAGTGCACTATCTAATCAATCCTTGGCAACGTGTATGGATCCTTCGATCGGGCTTTGTTGAGGCCGGTGAAGTTGATGCAGAGTAGCACCCTGCCGGTGATTGTCGGTCCCGTTCTCCCCAAGGGTCACGGAACCATGGGCTCTAGGCTGGGCAACCCGCAAATTGCTGAGCTAGGAGACCCGGGGAGCTCCTTGTCGAGAAGATACTAGGGTTCATTGCCCAGTGCAAGTGGCCGAAAATCACCCTGGAAAAGATTGGACAACTGGCCAGCGATGCCTGATTCTAGCGCAGGACCAGCGGTTGGAAAAAAGCCATGCCTCGACCTAGAAGCACAAAAACAACGCGGGGCTCTCATACATACCGCACTTCACCGCATGGCTGCATGAGGGCTCTTCTGGTGTTCCCTCATGAGGCCCGGCAGCATCCCCGCCAACGACCCCAGGATGGCTAGACTACCCGGATACAGGAATCAAGCTGACATAACAAGTCTGGTGCTAGTGTGCTATGTGAAGTGAATGACATGTGGCACCAGGACATGATTGTGAGGCCACATTGTAGTCCAGAGACCGCCACGTGGCTAAGCTCGCACCAATGCATGTGATCCAACCCTTGTGGTGTCCCCTTATCCATATAAAAGGAGGCTCATGTCGGACTTGGGAGAGGGGGAGATGGAGAAGAGAGAACCTTCCTGGCGAAGGAATCTAGTGTAACCTTGTGATAATCGGATAGTATCTAGTTGCAGGACGTAGGGATCCTCTCACTATGGACATAAACCTAGGTAAAAAAGGTGTGTCTCTTTGATTGTGTTCGTCCAGCTCGCCGAACTTTGCGACCCTGGCCGAACAACAAAGGGGGACTCATACCTATGGTGTCGAAAATCAAGACCAAGAAATCTGGTGCACCAGGTAGGGGCGCACTTCTATGAGCAACCTTCGCCGGAGACCCAACAGTCCCACAGTGCATGGCGGCTAGGAGTCAGAGGGGCGCCGACAACAGAAGGTCGGTGCGGCCTAGTGAGGAAGGATGATCGCTTGTATCCTTAACCGAACCAGGCACGGTGGGAACCACCTTGCGTTCTTTGCCACCCCCTATGGTGCGGTGGAACTGGCTTGCCTGGGTGAAGCATCAGAAGGCAGGGTGGACGCTTCTTCTAGTGAGCTATGGCCACCCCCAACAATTTTTCGGACCATGGTTTGCACTAACGGCAGCTGATGTCCTCCTTTGATTCCTGTCGAAGGCTATCGGAGATAGCCCTAGGGTTGGATCTTGTCTTATTCGGCTCATGGATCTCGTAGGATATGTCTTGTGACACCATCGGTCAACAAGCCCATGACCCACCGACCTTGTTCCCCTAGCCGTCATAGCGAGCAGGGGAAGGAGACCAAGAACTTTGAGACAAGGAAACCTACACCTTGTTCGTTTCCCCACAAGGCCACGGGCGAATGGTCACCGTGAAGTGTCGCAAGGGCGCTCACGGACACACCCCATACCGCGTGACGTTCTGTGCATCCATGGGGGAGCCTAGGAGTTCCCCTCGCACAATGTCGTAAAACGTCTCTCCCAAGTGGTGTGTGTTGTACATCCAAGCATGGATGCACAATGCCCCCTCAAGTGGTCATCTATGTCGGTTACCTTTGACACTCAGGATCACCCCAACCAATGTGTTGGTGTGGGGATCTTGCTGCTGGTGGTCTCCCAGACCATCAGCAATGTCAGGGTAACCAAGATGTTAGTGGACGGAGGTGCGGTCCTAAACATCATGTCTGACCAACTCATGAGACAACTCCATACATCATGGTGAAGACCAAGCATCACCAGAACCTTCTCGGGGACTTGGAGGAGACGTTCAATAACCCGCGCAAGATCAATCTCAAGCTTAACCCCAAAAAATACGTTTCTAGGGTCTCCTCGGGAAAGCTGCTTGGTTTCCTGGTTTCTCACCGGGGTATCGAGGCTAACCCCGACAATATCAAAGCCATCGACTAGATGGAAGCCCCTAGGAGGGTCAAAGTTGTGCAGCGCCTTAACGGGTGTATCACCATCCAGGGGCTCTTCATTTCCTGGCTAGGGGAGAGGGGCCTCCCCTTCATCAAATTATTGAAGAAGACTAGACTAATCGAGTGGACCCGGAGGCGGAGGCCGCGTTTCGTGACTTGAAATGCTACCTTACCTCCCCTCCGGTAGTTTCGGCTCCCAAACCTGGGGAATCGTTGCTGCTATACGTCGCTGCCACTATTCAACAGGTAAGCGCAGTGTTCGTCGAGGAAAGTGAAGAAGATGACGAGCGTGTCATCGTCAAGGGCTCTGGTCCACAGATCGAACCAGGCACACCTCCTAAACTCTATGAGTTCGGAAGCAACCCTAGATTCTAGGAAGCGCCTCTTCCCGATCCCAACGAGGTGAAGCCCGTGGTGGGAGATGACTCGGAAGTCATCATCGAGGGCCCCAGTCTAAGGACCGATCCTGGCACACCTTCTGAATTCTGTGAGTTAGGAAGCGACCTTGGATGCTCGAAAGCACCTCCTACTAGGCCCTAAAACTCAAGCGTTGAGGACAAGCCGGAGCTCTCGAAAAAATGTATGGTGCAGCACCCCGTGTATTTCATCAGCAACATCCTACGCGATGCATGGGTTCTCTACCCTAGCTTACAGATGCTCTGGCTTGGTATTGCATCGCCTCGAGGAAGCTTCATCACTACTTTGAAGCCCATCGGGTCACCATAGTGACCAAGCACTCACTAGAGTGCATGCTACGCAACAGAGAAGCTATTGGGTATGTGGCAGAGTGGGACATGGAGCTATCCATCTTTGACATCCACTTCTCCCACACCCAAACCATCAAGAGTTCATCTATAGCCAAATTCGTTGCCGAATGGAGTCTGACACTAGAGGTCCCTTGTCCTTGCTATCAGGGAGCATCGATGAATGCGACTAGATCATGTACTTCGACGGTTCATACTCCATCGACAGCTTGGGGGCTAGCATGCTCCTCGTGTCGCCGACAGGGGACCAACTAAAATACGTTGTATAAATGCTATACCACTAAGAACATTCGACTAACAACACCGCCGAATACGATGGCCTTCTTGCTGACCTTGGATCATGAAGGATCTAGGGATCAAGTGTCTGGTCATCCATGGGGATTCTCAGTTGGTCGTCAATCAGATCAACAAAGATTATGATTCCCTGTGGATGGCCCCTTATCTGGAAGAATTTAGAAAACTAGAGCAACACTTCGATGGGATCCATATGGAGCACATCCCGTGTGGCTCCAACACTGTTACCGACGAGGTCTCGAAGATCATGTCTTCCAGGGGATGCGTAACCCCGGAAGTCATGGTGGAGCGGCTACTCAAGCCCTACATCAAGATGCCCCAAGAGCCAGTCAGCGAAGAAGCCTGGGGTGAGCCCTCGGCCACACCGATCATATGTGAAGCGATGGCTGCTAAGCTATGCTCCCCGGGGATGATGACATGAGAATCCAATAAGCTAGTAGAGAACCCCGAGGTGAGCCCTCGTCCACACCCATCATATGCGAAGCGATTGTTGCAGAACTGTGTGCCCTCACGAACAAACACATGGAGATGCATCGAGCTTATAACAAACTCTGGGGTGAGACCTTGATCACACCCATTGCATGTGAAGATAGGGTGCAGAGTTGTGTGCCCTTAGAAACAAAGACGCGGGAATCAAGAAATCCTGCCAAAGACCAAGAGGTGATCCCTCGTCCACACCCATCGTATGCAAAGCGATGGTTGGGGAGCAATGTGCCCCGGCTGCAAAGACACGGGAACCCTTCCCGGCGAACACGCCATCGTGGTAGATGAGATGCCTAGGCTACCCTGGGCATCAGACTTACTAAGGTACCTCCGAGCGTAGGAGCTCCCCGCCGACTATGCTGACACCTATGCAGTATTCCGACAAGCCAAGATGTACACACTAATGCATGGGGAGCTCTACCAGAAGCGCGAATCTAGTGTCTTGCTGTGTTGAATATCACAAGAAGAAGGGTACAACTCCCCACCGACAACCACAAGGGAGAATGCTCGAGTCACTATGCCTCCCAGACGTTGGTGGGGAAGGCGTTCCGTCAATGGTTGTAATGGACAATGGATTTTTTGGACATTGAGTACTTGGTCAAGACCTACGACGCTTGCCAATTCCACGCCAAGAAAACATACCAACTAGCTCAAGCTCTTCAAACTATACCCTTGCCATGGCCATTCATTGTGTGGGTGCTCGAAATCGTGGGACCTCTCTCGTGGGTAGTGGGGGTACCAATACTTGTTTGTTGCCATCGACAAGTTCACCAAGTGGCTCAAAGTGGAGTCAGTGCGGGCTATCACTACTCAGGTCACCGTCAAAGTCATCCGAGGTATTGTGTGCAGCTTCGTCGTACCCCCCTGTGTTATCATCGACAACGGATCGCAGTTCACCAATGGCGCCTTCATCTCCTACTATGACACCCTCGACACCAAAGTCTACTTTGCCTTGGTGGCCCACCCCTGGAGAAATGGGCAAGCAGAGCGCCTCAATGCGGAGGTGCTACATAGGCTCCAAACCCGGACCTTCGACCGATTCAAAACTAGCATACGGGGATCAAGCAGATCCCAGCCATCCTTTGGTCGATCCGAACCACCCTAAGCAGGGCCACTAGAAAAACTCCTTTCTCCTTGGTCTACGGAGCTGAAACCGTGCTACCCACCGAGCTACAGTATGGGTCCTCCTAGGTGCGAGCTTACTTAGAGGTCTCCCAGGGGGAACAATGAATCTACAACATCAACTTCCTTGAAGAGGGTTGCAACCTAGCAACTATGTGTGCGAATCACTATTAGTAGAGCTTGCGGTGCTACCATAGTCATCGGGTCTGACCTAGAACCATAGAAGAAGGTGACCTTGTCCTTCGCCAGGTTCGCCCTGGGAAGGGCAGTAACAAGTTGCAACCAGAGTGGGACGGCCCTTACCGGGTGGTACAAGTCTCCAAGCCCGGAGCGGTCTGCCTGGAGAATGAAGATGGTATCCTCATGGAGAACTCGTGGAATATCAAGTACTTGCACGAATACCATCCTCGCAAATTCTACCCATAAGTGATCCATAATAAGGATGTGTGCTACCGAGTTAGCTGTGCAGCGTGTAAGTCCAGGCAAGATCACCATGTGTGTCTCACCTGCTGCAATGATGAACACACCATCGAAGTAGTGGGCATAGATGATCCTGCCCACGGTTGGTATCTGACGATGATCGAGTTACCAGAAGAGCAGAAATGCTCGAGGGCTGCTCCCGAGCACCTAAAAGCCTTGTGTGCCGGCTGGGTCCCATAGCACAAGCAGTGTACCCATGATTGCCCCTTTTGATGAATATAAATGAAGTGGTTTGTCACGCACTCGTTTTTTGTGATCATTCACCCAAGGGCTTTCCACTAATGGGGAGATGCGTTAAGAAACATTTTAGGGGTGACCGAGAAGCAAACCTCATAACCCCCAGAATATCGACAATGGAAACAAAGGAATAAGACCACGACATCAAATAACTGCCCTCTTTTATTATGGAGACAGTAAATGTAAAGTTACATCTAAGAAAGGTAAATTGAACACTCCTTCTGGGACCTTACATGCCGTATGCCTTGCTAAAATCTAAGCAAGTCCAACCTACTCGCACTATGTGGGTTCACGGGCAAGAAGCTGGGCAGGGCTCTCTGCAGGACAGAGACCCTCCTCAGGGAAGTACTCAACGCGATGTTGATTGCCCCTGAACACCTTAACAAAAAGCGTATCCACCTCGTCGAACATGAGAACAAGGATGCCTCCCCTCTGAAGGCTATGTCTCTCATAGAAGAGGTTCCACCGTGTCCCGAGGCACATGCTCCCACCCTCTTCGAAGAAGATGCGATTCCACCATATGGTGTTACAGCATCCGCCGGGCTAGAGCATCTGCCTACGAGGACGACTGCGACTTCCAAAGGACCAAGCAAAGACATCGGGGAGGCGCATCATTCCTGCATTCTCACGGTGCACCCTCACATAGAACTCAAGGTCGTAAAAGTCCAGCCACGAGTCCTGAAGGACCGCCAGTGTGGGGGAACGGTCCGTCTCCAAGCGACGAACTTGCCCGCCACTTCTCCACTCTCGCCCTCGGTTCACCTCACCACCGCCCAACAGGAGCCAACACTCCAGCACTGGCAAGAGCAACCTCCCTGAGGCCGTTTCATAGTTGGCGAGATGGGTGGTGTCCATGAATCTACAAGAGGCAAAGAGTATGAAGGAAGAGAAGATGAATGCTGGACGTGGCCTCCTCCTTGAAGCCGTTTAAATAGGCTATGGGAGGAATCCCTCACCTGAAGTACAGAAGACTGGAGTTATGCTAGGACAATCTTTTGGGTTCCCTAGGCTGCAAATCCACTGTGCCAAGATCTTCGTCAGGGTCTTGTTGGTTTGTGGCTCCAAAGTTCTTGGAGAGTGCATCGCGGGGCCTGACTTGCCTATAATTGTCGTGTTTCGCAAAGTTGGAATGCCAACTATTGAGAGGAGAAATTTCGAGGCAAACTCATCTCACCCCTACGAAATTAAATCATTTCATCAAACTGCCCCGTGAAGTAGACGGTCGGGACCCTCATGTCAGTAATCTGTCCGGGACACGAGCGCCAACACGCAACCACTTAGGCAAATCGAGGAACTATGGGGATTGGTGCATTGACCAAATTCAGAAATCTACTCCCTCCTTTTGCATGAACCCTAGCACCAACGGTGTCGAAATCCACCCTCCAACCAGAATGATCCCTTCGGACATTTGACTTCGACGCCAAGTGTCATTGTATTGGGAACGATAGAACCTGAAAAGGTTAGATAGAGGTGTGGTGACTAGCAGGGAGACTCTCGACGGCGTCCGCAGGTGGGATTAGGTACGAGCAAGTGTATCGAGACACAAGAAGTACCTAGGTTCGCAGCCCTCGTCATGAGGTAAAACTCCTACTCCTGCCGATCTGACTATGAGTAGTATACGGGCTACAATCTCTCCTCGAGCTGTATCTTCTAGCTACCTTCTGAAATGCACTCAGACCAACCCCTTCTATGAGAGCCTTTCCCCTCCTTATATAGGTAGAGGGGCAACAGTCTCACTGGCCAGTCCGGCTGGCGGGCCCCACAGGCGGGTCCCAGCCGGGTGATCATCTATAGTATCCGGTATGGGCACGTACCGTCGAGGTACATGCGGTAGGGGGCATCGTGGGTACAGTGAATGCCATGCGTGCCTGTCGTCAGCATCCGACCACTGTGCCCGCATCACCTAGCAAAGTCTTCGGTACAGCCTTGTAGTTGCGGGTCGTGTCGCTGTACCAGGGAGTATTGCGCACTATGCAGCACGTCACCTTGTCCTTCTAATTGCGTCCGACTACGCTGGTGTAGCCGGTCCTGAACCTTGTCACCCTTCCTGGTTCCGGATATCGTAGAGTAGCCGGTATGACTTGCTCGTGTCCGGCTACGCTTAGCTCGCCGGACACGAACCGACTGTTGTAGTTCTTGTCTGGTTGGGGTATCTGGGGGTCATCCACCCGACACTAGACCCCGAGCGTGTGTAGATTTTGCCCTTAGATGAAATGTGCGTGCGCTCCTTCTTGAATTTGAATTTTGTGTCTGGCTACGCCTAGTGGTTGCGATACCCGTAATGTCAGCGCTGACGCTGGCCACGAGCACGCGCGCCATCATTGCACTACGGCGTGCAGCATAACGTCCCATCCCACGTTGCCTCGGGAACTGCCGTTTGGCACTTCGGTTCCTGCTCCTGGATCTTCTGCGCACTCAGCGCCTGCACACGGGATCTGAGGCGGTAGTGGGGGTGGGGAGCGGCCCGATGAGTGTCGCGTGGCGCCACAGACGGTTGCCCTCCCTGGCCCTTAAAAGGTCATCAGGGGGAGGCAGTTCTCCCTTCCGCTCGCTGCTTCCCCACTCCCCTCCTTGCGCCCTTGCCTTCGCGCCTGTGCTCTAAGAGCCCTTGCCGCCAGACTTTGTCGTACCGCTCCTTCAGCGCTGCCGGAGACACGGTACTCCGCCACTCCACTCCCAGCACGACGGCTAGCGAACCCGCAATGGCTTCAAAGTGCGGTGCCTGGTGCAGCTCCTCTGTCACGGAGGAGCACATCAAGAAGTGTCGTGCCACCCGCGTCTTGCCGTCGAAGACAAAGTTGAAGGTACGATTGGCGCTGCCGGGGGAGGAGTCGCCGCACCCAACAGAGGGGGAGGAGGTCATCTTCCTCTCCCACCTCGCCCATGGCTTCACGCGGCGGGTGCACCTGTTCCTCCGCACCTTCCACGCCTTCTTCGACTTGCCCCTCCACCACCTCGGCGCCAACGCAATCGGCATGCTGGCGCATTTTGGTGCGTTTTGCGAGAGCTACCTCGGGATCCAGCCGGATCTCTGGTTGTTCTGTCGGCTGTTCCGCGTGTGGCTGTATGTGCAGTTCACACAGGGGCCGCTGGTGATGTGCGGTGGCGCCTCCATCTATTCCCGCACCCAGACCGGCTACCCGAAGTTCTGGTTGTAGGATACAGTGCGACTGTGGCAATGTAACTCGAAGATTGAAACACATAAAAAGGTGTATTGTTAGAAGCTTACCGGCACTATGGGGTTTTCCACCGTATGCATATCCAGAGAAACCTCCGGGATCCTCCTCTCGATCCGCTCCCTGATCAGCCACTTGATCTGGCTTATATAGCCATGTGTGGTGTAGGCTTTGGGGCTGATGCGGAGGGAGTCTTTCTGGGAAGACGTGATGGAGTGCATCAGTCGGTCTTCGTGGTACTGAAGGGGCTGGATCCGACGTGATACCCAGCATTGAACTAGGCCGGATCCCTTCAGTCCCTTGTGTTTGATCAGATATTCGACCCGCCACTTAGCGAGGATTAGATCGTCACTGAGAGCCAGAGCGGCCTCGTCCCAAGATGGTTGGGCCATGGCAGCTCCGTCGACAAAAGTCGGCAAAGCAATAGCTTTGCCGGGAGCCGGAATATCCCTATGGTAAAAGAATATGGCTGGCCACTGTTTGACCGAGTCACTAGCTAGGATTTTGGGATATGCGCGCTCGCGTCTAAGAGAAAAACTAATAGTACCGGTGATGTAAGGAACACTGGCAGTGATAGAGTTTCTCCGGACATGAAAATAGTACATGAATAAGGTCAAACTCGGCCTAATCCCGCGAAATCCCTCACACAAAGAAGTGTAAGCGCTCATCTCTAAGAGAGAGTTGGGAGGAAGATGGTGGAGTTGAACTCCGTAATTGTCAATCACCTCGGAGAAGACCTCCGAGGGAGGAAACGACAAACCTCTATCGAGCTGGCTGCCGAAGTGGACCCGCTCGCCGGCTCGCGGGTTGGGGACGGTTTCCATGAAGCCGCTCCGCCAGTTGCTGGCATGGAGGAGCCCTTCTATCTCCATGTTCTAGAGTTTCTCGTCGTCGAGCACGCAGGGGATCCAGACCCGCGGAAGCTTTCCTTCTCCGTCGCCGCCGCTGCCGCCAAGCCGGAAGAGGAAGAAGAAGCCATTTCTCCGGCGGGCAGATGACCTAGGATTGGTGGCGCTAGGAGTTTTTGGGGGAAAGTAGAGGAGCTCTATGCGCGCAGAGGAGATTTGGAGGAGAGGAAAAGGCAAGGGAACAGGTGAAGAGAGAAGGAGAAAATCCTAACCCCTTATATCCACCTAACCACGCCAAGATTCGTGCAAAATGCTATAGTGTAACTGCCACGCGTCGTGGAAGGAACTGGGAAGGACCCGCACGATGATTACGTCGCCTCGATCTCCGTGCACGCATTGAAATGGTGCCTCGGTTCCTCCACCAACGGTCGTGCTGACAGGATGTCTGTCAGCTGACGTGACTTGACCATGACTTGTGTTAGGTGGCGTTAGAAATCAAGTTCCGGCTTAGTTTGAAATGAAGCTGGAAAATCCGAGTAACCTGTTGATAGGTCCGACTTATTTTTAAGACCCGGATCGTATTTTGTGTTGTGAAGTTTTAGGAACCCTTCAAGATTCTGCAAGCGGAAGATCAAGCTAGACGGTGATGAATCCGACTTTGGATCTTGGAGGCCTCCGGGGGCTGCTGTTGGGGATATACTTTCCGGGTATCCTCACAGTTCCTCACTGACCAGGGTGGCCCACTTCGGGTTAGAGCTTTGCTTCACGGGCGGCCCAGTCAGGGAGAAAGAGGGAGTCCAATCCGGCTACAGGAAGGCCCAGAAGACTTACTGACTTAGGCCCATATTGTTACTTGTAGTTCAAGATGTACTCTGTAACAGACTCTTAGTCGTAGCCGGATAGATCTCTCCTGTAAACCCTAGGCCGGATATCTATATAAGCCGTCCTAGGGAGAGCCTTTAGGGCACACCTCAATAATCTAGAATCTCAACTCGCATAGGCGAACCCTTGTAACCCATAATCCGGCTCTACCGTATTACTGGATTGCTAGCAGGAGTAGGATCCGTCCAAAGCCAGCGGATTCGAACCTGGGTAAACTTGTGTTCTCACCGTCCCGGAACACCGTACGTCTCACACCCCTCTCTTCTGCACGCCTTGAGGACCCCCTCATGGCGTACTTGTCCTCAATCCGACGACAAGCAGTTGTACTTCTATGTCAGCAATGTTACTACCATCTACCAGATCATTCTACCGGCTCTCCAGTATGTGGAATCTAGCCAGCAGAACTGGGACCTGACGATTCACGGGGATAAGGCAGAGTCGGATGCGATGCTGCAGCAAATGCGCTCCCTTGTCACCGCCGACTTGACCGGCCTAGACATCATCCTCAGTTGGATGTCCCGGCTGATGATGCCGCTGCAGCAGTGGGCACACAAGATGTGCTACTACTCCGGCTGGCTGGACCCCACCCGGCTGTCTCACCATGATCCTTGCTACCAAAACCTCGAGGAGTGGGTGTGGACGATCACCAAGGAGAGATTGCTAGAGGGCTGGAAATTCAGGTTGGTCCCATATAGCCGAGACAATCGGGCGCCTCGGGTAAGCTTTCTGTCAACTAGAACTTTCTGTTTCATCTACATTGGCGTCCGGCTAACTTTTCCTTCTCTTTTCTTGATAGACTTTCCCCTGCATCATCCGGGAGGAGGGCGAGACACCCTCCAGAACTTCACGCCTGACCTTCCCGAGCTGCGCGCATGTCGGTCCGGTGAGGAGTCGGCTGGGGACGGCGACGTCTTCCCCAGCCGGAATGACAAGCCAGCGCACGACCCCCACGCTTAGGTCAATGAGGAGGAGGCCATGCTGGCTCTCGAAACGTCCCGGCAACGCACGGCGGATGGCGACTCAAGTCGGTCGGGTGCCGGGGGGAGCAGTTCTGGCCGATCTGGCGCTGGTGGGAGCGGCTACAGCTGGTCTGGTGGAGGAGGAAGTGGGTCCAGTCGGCCCATCATGGAGGAGCCGGCCCCAAGAGGAGTCAGAGCAGCGCCCTTCCCCTCAGCCATCTTGGCCGCAAAGATTGTGTTGCCCCCAGTGGTGCAGGGGTGAGCACTTGTCTGTTCTCGTTTGGCGTTTCCTCCTCTTCTCTTTCTCTTGCACAACTTCTTCTGCCTTTTGCCTTTCTTACTTGCTACTTTTTATTGTCTTTTGCTTTTCAGGTTGCTCGTCTCCTTGGGTGCAGCCAGCCCAGTGCGGGTGCCGACTGTCTCGCTGCCCCACACACCGGACACGACGCCACCCTCTGCTATCATTGCCGCCTCCACTCCTTCGCCTAGGGCCCCGCCTCCGCCTCCGCCTTGAGCTGATCCGGCTAACGCAGTCAGAGCTGGGGACGCTCCGCCGACTGTGGTGGTGTGGCTAGACTAGGCTACGGTGGCCCCACAAAGTGGAGGTAGTTCTCCCGCGGGGGCGAGGAGGGCCTCAACCAGCAAGGAGCTCGTGATCATCGCTGATGACAACTTCGACAACGAGCCAGGGGAGGGGTGGCGGACGGCGGTGCTGGAGGCGAAGGAGTCGCTGGCCATCAACGTCGTTGATGACGCCTCTTCTGCTGCCTCGCTGGCGGATCTGGCCGCCACCCTCGAGCTGGCTGTGAAGGAGATCCGGCTACTGGAGGCCACCGCTGAGGGCAACCGGACTTTGGAGCAGAAGTTGGCCGCCGCCACCGACACCTCCTAGAGTAAATCGTTTCACTCGGTCCTAGTAGCCGGATCCATTCCACTTCCTATTTGTTTTTTACTGATAGCCTGCTACTTGCAGCTATTATGGTGTGCGCTCAGCGGGAGATCGATCGCCTGAAAAGGGCGAACGACCGCCTGGCCAAGTCCGACTCCATGCTCTGGCTACAGAACAATGACTGGCAGTCCAAGACGGATGCGCTATAGGCCACCCTCAAAGAGCAGGACTCCGCCCTCGCCAGCCGGGCCTAGGCCTTTGATCTCCTTGATGCCCAGAATAAGGACCAGGAGAAGGAGATCAAACGGCTGGCGGACCGGGAGAAGGCGCTACTCGAAGAGTTGATGCAAATCGGGTGCACCGCCAACGGTAAGTAGTTTCCGACTAGCTTTTCCTGTCCGGATCCGGTAGACGGACCTGACCTTCTTTTTTCTAATAACCGGCTGCAGGAGAACTGGTCGAGGGAGCAACCCACTGCCTAGGAGCTAGTCGTCCTTCAAGGCGAGGAGGCTGCTGAGATGCACAAATCGGCCCACGTGGTCTTCGAGTTCCTCTGGCCGGATGCGGAGGCTCCGGAGACGATCACCCAAGCGAAGGGCCAAGGTGACGGAGGTGTTGGCTGACGTCGAGCGGCTGAGGGACCTGGAAGCATGAGCCGTAGTGGAGATGGCTTTGGCCTTGATGCTCTCCTAGTACAAGGACGCCCGCGTCGAGAAGATTGATGGAGGCTTCCATGCCGGTGCCAACCTTGCCGCCATCCGCCAAGCCCATCCCGAGCTCCACACTTCCACCATCAAGATTCCCGGCTATGCCGACGTCGACGAGGTCATTATTGATTTGGAGTCCGCTGGGACGCTGGATGCGGGGTCCGAAGCCTCGCCACAGCCGACAGGTGGAGACATCGGAGCCGGATCTATTAGCGCGCCTCCTCCACTTCCTAAAGCCGTCTCCGGCCAGAATCCACCTTACGGCAAGGGTCCTGCCGCCTAGACATGATCCCCGGGATGCCAGGTGAATTTGTAATTATGTTGTCTAGTTGGACTCTAATGCTTGTGCCGGCTATTTTTGATGCCGGATGAACCTATGGGAGCTTCGACTCCCCTTTTATTCAATCGTGTTGTTTGCTTGCTTCTATTTTCCTTGTGATCTTTCATGCTTCGAAGTTTTTATCTTTTGCCGGTTACACTTATCCGGCTACCTTCGCCGCTGAGCATCTTTAGTTGGAGGAACCTCACCTCTAGTGGGGGCGTGCCAGCGCACCCACTGGGTGTAGCCCCCGAGATTCGAAGTAGCTGGCGAAGACAGGTGCTTTGAATCTTCCTCTTTTTCCTACCCTTGTCCTCATGTGGGCTCCAAATATCCGGCTAAACTCCTTTAGCCGGTCGGAACTACATGATTTCACTAGGGGTGCGCGAGCGCACCTAGTGGGTGTAGCCCTCGAGATTCAGAGCACTTGATGAAGGCAAGGGCTTCGAACCTTCTTTCCTTTTGAAGTCTGACTCGATGTAGTCGTACAAAACAAACACACATAAAGACCAATTTGTTAATAGGTTAGTCAGTTAAGGTAGTGATTATTAATCGGAGGACAGCTTTAGTTTTCGAAAACTAGCTTGTGCTTCTCTGGACACTTAGTCACTTTCATGTGCACTTTGCTGTTTACGCTGCATCCTTGTCGGGTAGTCGGGTTGCGGTCTGCAGCCGTAATCGAATGGAGATGACAATACATTGCACACAGTACTGGGGGCTTCGTAGCCGGATCGTCTCAAACTTGGCGCAAGGCCGGACCGCCCGATCCATCGCATCTCCTCCCTGTTTTTCATGTGGGATGCCTCGGGCTTTTGCTCTTGCTAGCCAGACAGCAGGGTTGCAGTCTATAGCTGAGATGAAGAGTGGGCCTCTGACATCGTCGCACACTACTCAGCCGGTTTGTCGATTTAGCAGGTCAGGCCAGCCGGTGAGCCCCCGGGTAGGGGTTGCAGGAGCTGGAAAACAGAACCAGAAAAGAGAACACATACAAATTTCTTGTAAGGAGCCCCCGAGTATCTATCGGGTTCCACATTTTTCATTCATTGAGTTCCTGGGATACATACACTGTCCGATGACTAGGTGTAAGCAGGGCCGTGTTCCAGGGGCGTTCTGTCTCCTCGTCTGACTTGTCCATCTTGTTCCTGCACGGCTGCTTCACATCAATGAGGTAGTAGGAATTGTTATGCAGCGCCCGGTTGATTATGAGGGGGCCCTCCCAAGGCAGCGACAGCTTGTGCATCCCCTTCGTGTCCTGCACCAGCCGGAGAACCAGATCGGCCTCGCGAAATGCCATGGGGCAGATCCGGCTCGAATGGTAGTGGCGTAGGCGCTGCTGGTATAGTGCCTATCTGGATAGCACTAGCTCGCGGGCCTCCTCGAGGAGATCCACCCTGTCGTCTCGTGCCTCCTGGTTGGCCTTTTCGACATAGAGGAGCTTGCGTGACGAGTTGAACTTGATATCCGCGGAGAGGACGGCCTCCAAGCTGTAGACGAGGAAGAACGGGGTGAAGCCGGTTGATCTGTTCGGCG
Organism: Avena insularis; assembly: GCA_023614405.1. Lineage (NCBI taxonomy): Eukaryota > Viridiplantae > Streptophyta > Magnoliopsida > Poales > Poaceae > Avena > Avena insularis. The sequence goes on along the minus strand of CM042686.1, from coordinate 363,084,924 downwards.
TGGTGCAGAGGCTCCACAACACAGCCGGAAGTTTATCGATCCAGCATTCGGGAAATCGCTCCAAGGGCTCGATGAGGCGCGGCTTGATGCCGGCTAGCACTTGGCCATTTTCCCTTTCGACTCGCCCATTAGACTGCGGGTGTGCGATGGAAGCAAGGTCTAGTTGGATGCCCTTGTTGCTGGAGAACTGGGCGAAGGCCCCCTTGGTGAAGTTCGTGCCATTATCCGTGATGATGCTTTTGGGGTAGCCAAATCGGTTGATGATGTCCGTGAAGAAGTTGACGACTGTCACCCCGTCCAGCTTCCGGATAGGCTTGGCCTCTATCCACTTCATGAACTTGTCCACCACCACCAGCAGGTGGGTCATGCCCGCACACGCTCTCTTGAAGGGTCCGACCATGTTGAGCCACCAGACGGCGAAGAGCCAGGTGATCGGTATGGTCCTGAGTACCACAGCCAGCATGTGCCTGAGCTCCCCGAAGCGCTGGCATCCGTTGCATGCGTGGACTAGCTGCTCGGTATCCTCGAGGGCGCTGGGCCAATAGAAGCCATGGAGGATCGCCTTGGCGACTATCCCCTGGGATGAAGCGTGATGCTCGCACTCGCCCTGGTAGATGTCTTTGAATAGCCGATAGCCCGTGTCTACATCGACACATCGCTGGAAGATGACGGATACGATGCTTTTGTATAGCTCCTTATTGATGGTGGTGTACGTGTGCACGCGTTGCTGGATTTGCCTGGCCTCCACTACATCATCTGGAAGTTCTCTGTTGGTGATGTAGTTCATGAAGGGCTGCGCCCAGGACGTTATCTCCCGGATGGTGAGGACGCTCTCGTTCTTCGGCTGAGGGATGTCAGGGGGTCGTCTGGGTGAGATACCCAGAACGGAAGCCCTCGAGCCACTTGATTAGTCGGCGGCCCCGGGTTCTTGTGAGCCGGAAGGTGCAGACGTGCTAGAGTCGGTGCGAGCCTTTTTCTTCGCAGGTATTGCGGGTTCCGCATGTGTCGTGCCATCAGTGGGCATGCTTCCCGCCCAGATAATGGAGTACGACTCGGGAGATGGATTGATGGAGGGCTTGTGCAGATACTCCAAGGAGACCCCTTGCAGGATCGCCTGCCTGGAAGATCCGATTCGGGTGAGCAAATCGGCTGCCTTGTTGTTGACGCTGGGGACATGATGGAACTCACATCCGTCAAAGCAGGCGCTGAGCTTCTGCACGTGGAACCGGCAGAGGGCCATGTTTGCATCGCGGGCGTCCCATTCTTTGGATACCTACTGCACCACCAGATCCGAATTGCCAAAGCGAAGGATCCGATTGACACCGATCTCCCTAGCTAGCCGGAGACCGTGCACCAGTGCCTCGTATTCAGCAATGTTGTTGGAGGCCTTGAAGTGGATCTGGAGAACGTACTCTAGATAGTCGCCCTTGGGCAAGGTGAGGACGATGCCGGCTCCCAAGCCCCTGAGCATCTTCGAGCTGTCGAAGTGCATTCTCTAGTGGTCCAAGTCAGGAACCGGCGGGAGGTATTGGGATTCGGCCCAGTCAACGAGGAAATCCGCCAGAGAGTGTGACTTGATCATGAGCCTTGCGTCGTACTGGATGGAGTAGGCGGCAAGCTCGATGGCCCACTTGGCGACTTGACCGGTGGTGTCCTTGTTGCCAATTCTATCCAAAAGGGGTGCGGTGCACACCACCTTAATCGGATGGTCCTGGAAGTAGTGCTTGAGCTTCTAACACGCCAGGTACACACCGTAGCACATCTCCTGGTAATGGGGGTAGTTCTTCTTAGAGAGAGAGAACCTCGCTGAGGTAGTAGACGGGTCACTGAACCGGCTGAGCCTTGCCTTCCTCGGGGCGCTCCACCACCAGGACGACGCTGACGACCCGGCTGATGGCTGCTATATAGAGCAACATCAGCTCCTTGCTAGCTGGCGTGGCATGAACCGGCGATGTGGATAGCATGCACTTGAGGTCATGAAAGGCGGCGTCGCCTTCGAGGTCCTGGAGAACTTATCCGTCTTCTTCATCAGCTGGTACAGCAGAAGTGCCTTCTCCCCCAGCTGGCTGACGAAACGGATGAGGGAGGTTAGGCATCCGGTGAACTTCTGGACTCCAAGCAAGCTCTTGGACGGCTACATTCTCTAGATAGCTGCAATCTTCTCCGGGTTTGCCTCGATCCCTCGTTGTGAAACGAGGAAGCGGAGTAGCTAGCCGGACGGGACGCTGAAGATGCACTTCTCCGGGTTTAGCTTCATCTGGTACCGGCGGAGGTTGCCGAACGTTACTCCCAAGTCCTCGAGAAGGTGCATTTCTCCTTTGTCTTGATGATGACGTCGTCCACGTAGGCATGCACGTTTCGGCCGATCTACGAGTGTAAGCATTTCTGCATACAACACTGATAGGTAGCGCCTGCATTCTTTAGACCGAAAGGCATGGTTACATAGCAGAAAGCCCCGTACGGGGTTATAAACGACGTATTTATCTGATCAGCGAGGTTTAGCCGGATCTGATTGTAGCCGGAATAACAATCCAAGAAGGACAACAAGTCGCAGCCGGCCGTGGAATCGATAACCATCGATACGAGGCAAAGTGAAGGAGTCTTTCGGGCACGCTTATTCAGGCTGATGTAGTCGATACACATACGCCAAGTCTTGTTTTTCTTCAATACCAGGAATGGGTTGGCCAGCCAGTCCGGGTGGTACACTTCCATGATGAACCTGACTGCAAGGAGTTGGGTGATCTCGTCACCAATGATCTTCCTCTTCTCTTCTGCGATTAGCGCCAGAGCTGCTTGACTCGCTTGGCATCCGGCCACACGTGAAGTGAGTGCTCGGCGAACTCCCTCGGCACACCTAGCATGTCCTTGGGTGACCATGCGAAGATGTCTCGATTCTCACAAAGTAAGTCGACGAGCGCGCCTTCCTATTTGCTGTCCAAGTTGGCACCAATGGTGACGAACTTGGTTAGTTTGGTGGGGTCGTGCATGATCTTCTTCGTCTCTCTGGCCGGCTAGAAAGCCACATCTCCAACTTGCTTCCTGCTAGCCGGCATCTCTTGCTGGGCCACTACCACATTGCGTATGATCTCGCGCTTCTCTTCGGCTATGATGAGGGCTTCAGCTAGTTTGGAACCGGCTGATGCGCACTCCATCGACCGCCTAAAGAAGCCGGCGATGGTGATCACCCCGTTTGGCCTCGGCATTTTTGTCTTGAGATACGCGTAGTGGTGGATGGCCATGAATTTGGTGAGGCCCGGCCGCCCGAGGAGAGCATGGTAGGAACTCGACTGGTTCACCACCTCCAACCATACTGGCTCGTGCTAGAAGTTCTCCTCAGTCCCGAAGATGACGTCCAGCAGGATTTTACCCAATAGAGCGCAAGCCAGCCCTAGCAGTACGTCATGGAATGTCATGGTAGTCGGGCGCTGGTCGCACTCGCGGATGCCAAGCTTCTCCAGGGATCACCGGTAGAGCAGGTTGAGGTTGCTGCCCCCGTAGACGAGGACGCGCGAGAAGCGGCAGGTGCACTCGTTGGATACGATGAGGGGGTCAAGCACCATGGTGTAGACCCCGGCATTCGGAAGCAGATCTGGCTAATCTTCCTGGCTCCAGGTGATGGGGGTCTCCGACCAGCTCAGGTACTAGGGGACTTGGGAGACAATGGCGTTGACCTCCTTGGAGCGCCGTCTGTGGCTGCGCTTGTCGTCCAGCTCGGTCACGAAGATGTGGTAGCCAACGTGCGGCTGAGGGTAGCCGTTGTTGTTGTTGCTGCCATTGCCACCATACCATTGTTGCCGGATCCCCTAGCCGGTGGTGGAGGTCCGCTAGGAGGGTCGGGGGCAGCCATCGCTAGTTGCCTTGGTCCTTCATCTGGCGGCTCCAGCTGTAGTTCTGGGTGGTGTGTGTAGCCGGCTTGAAGGGTCCGCTATGCCCCATGCATGGGCCGTCGAACATTTGGTCGAAGGTAAGCCGTGGCTTCTGCCTCCTTGCATGACCAGCTGGTCCATCGGGTGCACCCTCCATAGCGTTGACTTGCCGTGCATGGTAGCGAAGCTTCTGCTATCCGGCTTGGCGGTCCCCATGGAACCGGTTGTCGTTGTTGTGCTGCCTGGAGGATCCGGCTTCACCACCCGGGTTACTTGGCCGGTCCCGAACCGGCTCCGAGGGAGTCGGTCGCCCGTCAGCATTCACCCGGAGCGGCTTCTTTATCACGGCATCCGCCGTGGCATACTAGTATGCCACCGTCATGAGCTCCGCCATGGTTTTCGGCTCATCACACCGTAGCCGGTGGCGAAGCATGGTGCCTTCTCGGCACCCCTCAATGAAGAACCCGATCGCCTGGCTCTCCAGAATGCCCTTGCAAGTGTTGCGCAGCTTCGTCCACCTAGCGAGGTACTCGCGGTCTGACTCCTGCTCTCCCTGGATGCATAGGGCCAGGTCGTGTGGGCGGCCCGAACGCTTGTACATGCCGTTGAAGTTACGGACGAACACCTTCCCAAAATCTGGCCAGGCGTTGATGCTGTTGGGTGCGAGGATGTTGAGCCATGTCCTACCGACTGGTTAGCATGTGGGGGACGTAGCACACCGCTATGCGCTTGTTCCCATGGGCGATGCCGACTACCGTGGCGTAGTCGGTCAGCCAGTCATCTGGCTTCATGCTGTTGTCATATTTGGCGGTATCCCGGGGCAGGGTAAACTTATTCAGAAACGGCTCGTGCCGGATACGGGGTCCGAAACAAACCGACTCAGTAGAGTCTTCCTCTTCCGTGACGCGCGCCTGAGCGAGGAGCTCGATGCGGTCATGGGCATCCGTACGGTCCGGGTTGGGAGCTCCTACCCGACCCGAGAGACAGGAACCGACAGGTCATGGCCTTCCGGTTAGTGGAGGTGGTGGTGGTGGGTTGTTGTTCACCGTTTGCTCCTGACGCGGCTGGACCTTGTGGCCAGAGTTGCGGGGCTTGCTGCGGGCTTTGGCCGGAGGGGAGGACGCCTGTTGGGTCTTGCGTGGTGCACCATTGCTGTTGCCGGGTGGCTTGCTTCCCCGAGAGCAGTTGTGGTCCTCGTGCATCTGCCGGATGGCATCAGCCTGCTCGTCTGTGATCCGTAGGAGCTCCTATACCCGGGCGTGCTGCCGGTCTCGCTCCTCGCCCTCTAAGATGGGCAGCTCGTATACCACGGCTCGTGCCGCGCGCAGGTTCTTGTTGGGCGTGCTATAGGTGGGCCGGAAGAGAGTAGGTGGCGAATCTGGCTCGCCATCCCTCTCTATCCTTCCACCTAGCTTGCCGCCCTGGTGTCACACTTGCCCGTGCTGGCTCGGCTCCACGGTAGCCGGAGTGTGGCTGTGGGCACGGTCATACTCGTGTCGGGTGATGTCAATTTGCTTCTTGGCCACAACCAGCTCGATGGCTTCCTGCAGGAGGAGCTGCCTCCCCATGGTGAAGTTGGCCTCCTCCTCCTCCGGGTTGTCCCCGAGGCTAACTAGCGTGAGGAGCCGGTCAATGGCCTCTTCCACCGGGTTCTTCAACTGCGGCGGGGCAGAAGTTCTGACCTCGTCTGCGCCCTACTCCCGAGGACGACGAGGCTGAGAGCTGGAGCCGGCCATCATGACCTCGACGCCGCGCGAGGCGACAGAGATGCCGCGTGATTCCGGGATAGAGACGATCTCCCTAGGGAAACACTCCGGTACAGTGGCAACATAGACGGGGAGGTCGCCGAAAAGCAGAATGGAGCTATTTGCCGGAAAGGTGGATCCGGCGAAACACGGCGCGTTGTCGATGATGCAGTCGAACTTGCCGAGCATAAGCATTAGGCCGGAGGCCACGCGCTCACTGGCTGAAGTGCAGGGTCCAGTGCAGAACGTGACTCCGGTCGAAGCCATCTAGCCCCACGATGGGAACCAACTATCGTTGTATTGGGAATGGCAGTACCTGAAAAGGTTAGATAGAGGTGTGGGGACTAGCAGGGAGACTCTCGATGGCATCCGCAGGCGGGATTGGCTATGGGAAAGTGTATCGGGACACAAGAAGTACCCAAGTTTGGAGCCCTCGTGGTGAGGTAAAACTCCTACTCCTATCGATCTAACTATGAGTAGTATATGGGGTACAATCGCTCCTCGAGTTATATCTTCTAGCTACCTTCTTAAATGCACTCAGACCAACCCCTGCTATCAGAGCCTTGCCCCTCCTTATATAGGTAGAGGGGCAACGGTCTCACTGGCCAGTCCGGCTGGCGGGCCCCACAGGCGGGTCCCAGCCGGCTGGTCATCTACAGTATCCAGCATGGTTACATCCCGTTGAGGTACATGCGATAGGGGGCGTCGTGGGTACAATGAACATCGTGCGTGCCTATCGTCAGCACCCGGACACTGTGCCCGCATCATCTAGCAAAGTATTTGGGATAGCCTTGTAGTTGCGGGTCGTGTCGTTGTACCAGGGAGTACTGCGCACTGTGCAGGACGTCGGCTTGTCCTTCTGATTGCGTCCGGCTACGCTAGTGTAGGCAGTCCTGAACCTTGTCGCCCTTCCTGGTTCCGGCTATCGTAGAGTAGCCGGGATGACTTGCAAGTGCCCGGCTGCACTCAGCCAGCCGGACGCGAACCGACTACCGTAGTTCTTGTCTGGTTGGGGTATCCGGGGTCATCCCCTCGACACCAAGTTTCTCCATTCGCTGATCCCATGCTCCAATGCTACATGCCGTATCTGGTATTGCGAGGCTCTAGCCCGCCTCCACCGCCGACGAGCTAAGCAGTATGGAAGATAGAAGATCCTACTATTGAGGCAGAAGAAGTTCTGGCAACATGTAGGTGATCTACTATTCTCTTTGCTATTCGCACTAACTATAATTGCTACCTGGCTATTGAACCTATAATTGTATGCTAGCCCAACATTGACAAACAATTTTTGTCCCTAGTTTTCTGTGAAGTGGGATCTCTGTGGACCACCCTTAACTCGTTACGATAGCCCTCTTCAGATACAACTCTAAATTAACAGGGGTGAAAGGAAAGTGGTATGGACACCATTGTCTCACGATGGAAGAAGCGTCTGCATAGATTTGCACTATCTCTAGTATAGTTGCTGCTCTGCCTAAACATGCTGAAGTAGGGCCAAAGCAGACTGCAAAGTTCAGCTTCATGGATGAATGAGGCATCATGGTTCCTCTAACGTGTGAAAGTCAGCTAATTGGGTTGATGAAAAGGTATGCTTTGGCTTGCATGTTTACGCTGAATTGTGATGTACTGGATGTGGAAGTTGCTGCAACTGGGAGTCGCCCTGCTATTCTTGGACAGGGTGGTCACTCGAACCCTTCCTCCTGGTAAGCAAAAGTCTCTTCGGGTTCGCATGTTTGTGCCGAATTGTAAATTTTGTTTTGTTTACTCTTTAGATATTAGGTAGTTAGCTGTGTCTTGTTTCTTTGGCAGGAAGCCACTGCAAGGTTAGAAACATGACTACCGTGTCAGTAATTTTTCTACCGGAAGAAAATTAAAACGAGTGGAGTGATGATGATGGACACGATTCTGGTTCTGATTGTCCCGACGATGCAGAGTATGTGAAGGTAAGAAAACTGGCACCCAGCAAGAGGAAGAAGGCAGGAAATGAAGAAGCCAGTGGACGTGAAGGCTTGACACCCAGGAAGGGGAAGAAGGCCGCTAGCATTGAAGATGCATAATAATGTGTTGAACTTGAACCTATATATGTAATTTGGTTAAATTCTGGAGGTCTCTGCGTGGAACTTGTAGGGTGAAACAATCTACCCACATTCTCGGAGTAAAATGTACCGCGACTTGAGGATTGGAAACGGCAGAGTCACTAGTTGAATCCAAAATTTTAATTGTGTCACTACTATCTCAATACTCGCAGCACTGGGACCACGATTGCTGAGGGGGAGGAGGTCTCCAAATTCGATGGAATGTTAGTGGCACAGAAAGAAATTATTTAAGATGCTACACTCCATGAAGCATCAACTTATTTTAGCTGCTAGACAACGACATGGAAACATAGACAGCAGTGGCAACCGATAATGCCTAGATAATGAGGAAATCGGTACCACCTTCTAATCTTGAGCCCGTCTATCTCACCACCTCCCTGCTCCGACCTCCCCTTCATCTAACAAAGCTCCCGGATCTCCAGTAACAGCGTGTACGTGCTTCCACTTTATAAATTGTGGATGTGCCATTTGCATGCAGCAGAATCCACGTAGATTACATTTAAACAAACCACCAAAGTCAGAATACCACCATCATCAGACAAAAGGAAGTAATGAAGGGCTAAGACAGATTAACGGACGACTAAAATTTTCTCCCAGGACTCCGTGACCACTGGTTCAGACCTCTAGGTCAACAAGTACTAATGTTACAATTAAAAAAGTACGGAGCTCAAGCTAAATATAAATAGTTATCACACATCTCCTTGATCTTCCTAATCTTAGCCCGATGCACATCTTCCGGCGGGAGCAAGGATTGAATTGCCTGCCCCGTGCTTTTAGCATCTTCCTTGTACAACTTCAATTGTTTCTCTGCATTTATCCTCATGCACTTGTCAATACCCATAGTTTTGAACTACAGGACTTTGGCCTGGTGAAGTTCAATCCTTCCTTGAGTCGGTTCTTGCTCTGCTTTAGCCTTCAGGGACAACGCCATGTCCTTCTCCTTCTCGACTTCACTAACCTTGTCTGGAACCCTCCTGAGATCTCAGTGAACGTTGGTTGTGTCAACATGGTCAAATAACATCATCTCAGCACTCTCAAGAATTGAGCTCTCTATGGATTCTTTCAAATCAACCGTCATGTCCCATAGTTTGTCTACAATGATTTGGGCCACTCTGGATCTACCCATTTGACAACACCACATCATCTGTGTAGCAGTATTGCATCCTGTCCTTGACACCCTAAAAACCTCCTACCTACGTTGCGTCCTTTGAAAGTTACAAATTTAGCAGGCACATCTCCATGTTGGCCTAGTTGGCATAACACATCATACGTGCATCAGTAATCAGAGTAGATCTAGCTGAAAATAGATAAATGGCCACATATATTAGAGATCAGACGACTCACATCGAAATCACCACTGTTGTTGTTACGACGCGTTTCCTCACCATCTCCCCTTGAACCCATGCCGAAAGGGGGGTGTGGGACTAGGGTGGCCATGGGAGAGATCGCTAGAGGCGCCATCGGCTTGCGGCTACGGAAGGATGGAAAAGAAGTGGGCAAAGTGGCTTCGAGGGGAAGGTAGAGAAGTATGAGGAGGAAGAGAAGTAAAGGGAAGATGACAATAGCGGGTGGGCCCACGAAACCCGTGACACTGGCAAGTGGGAGTGCGTGGTATTGCCAGTTTTTCCAGAGCAAGCGGATAGTAAGCATGGCCAATCAAGTCGTAGAACAACCTACTCACGGATCGCTCTTACGAAGAACCATCCCAATCGTCCAAGCGTCCGGACCGAATGGTCTGTAACAATCGTGATGGAGAAAAGTGTCTTAGGGCATGCCTTCTAGAAGACTCGATCTAACTGCCATGATTGGGGGCTAAGGTTATGATGTAAAGGCCACCACAATGATGATGCACATGGTGATACACTCCATGTGGCAGTTGAATCACAACATGCTACTAGGGTTCTTGGACATGGTTGGACACATGCTGGAGTGGCATCATTGCATGTGTTCTGTTCCAAAACCACAATGTTGCACATTGATATATACACACACATCCTAGTGGGTGTGGTGATGCAACATCTTTCAAACTAGTGATCCACTACATGTTGAAGTTGAATCCCAGCATGCTGCTAGGGTTCCTAGACATGGTTGGCCGCATGCTAGAGTAGCATCATTGCATGTGTTCTTTTCTAAAACCATAGTGATGCACATTGATACACACACAAATCCAAGTCGGTGTGGTTGACGAGTCCAAAATTGAAGCATTTTACCTCTTGTTTTTGCATAAAAAGAGTAGGGATTTTTGTATTTCACTGCGCCTACGAGCACTATTTCGTTCTTGTTTCAACAGGATCCCAAATCATGGAGTCATAAATGAACTTATCAATTAGAGCTATCATATTGTGTAATTATATGATATTTCTAAGTGAAAAGTGCCATTTTATGAATTTACCTTTGCACCTAGATAAATAACAAATAAAGAGAAGGCATCAACACCGATAACAACCACTGGTACGGGTGGAGCCCGCCCGTACTTTCCGCCCGTACTAGGCACCATCAGGACCGCCTCGTCAAATAGTTTCTACTAGCAAAGACGAGAGGTAGGTCCGACATTCACAGCCACCAGAAACCATGAAACACCACATCTGAGAGGGATCTGAAGGAGGAACTTGGCTGGGGCAAAATCCCAGCTGCTTCACGGATCATTGGAGGACAACGCATTATCCCCTTCACCATCAACCCCTACATCTTCATCACCACCATTACTCCATCTTTCATCTATTATATCTCTTTGTAATTCCAGATCAAATTGTGGTTTGCATTAGATCTACCCCTGTACTTAAATCCATCCATTTGATTATGATGATGTTGTTGATTGCTTCCATTAGTGAGTAGTTCCTTTGTTCTTGGGGAGATGGAGAAACCCTAGCACCACTATGAACTTGTAATGAAGATGATCTATTATTGTGTCCATATGACTTGCTTCTCTATGATATAATTATGACTTGTGTTCGGAACGACCCATTCAGAATGACTAGAAAAACCAGACGAGTTCAGAACAAAAAATAGAATAATCCAAAAAGGTTTCAAAGAAATAGAACTTAAGTAATTTATAATTTGTTACCTAGCCTTCGCTTGTTGTGTTCTTCAGCTGAGATCACATAAATCAATTCCACAATGTTTACTTCGCCAACTCTATAATGCTTCAGTCATTGCCCATTAACAATCTAGGATGAAGAAGAGGGTGTAGTATTTTTCAATCTTATGGCTCCCGATGGATATGCTTGTTCAACATCATAAGGTCCTTCCCTCCTGGATTTCAACTTTCCTGCAAAAATCTTAAACCTAGATTTGTAAAGTAAAACTTTATCTCTAGTTTTAAATTCCTTGCCTTCTAACTTTCTGTCATGCCATTTCTTAACTTTTTCTTTAAATATTCTAGCATTTTCATAAGCCTCATTCCTTAGTTCATCTAAAGCATGAATGTCCAAGAGTCGTTTTTCACCAGCAGTTTTAAAGTCAAAATTCATAGTTTTGATAGTCCACCGAGCCTTATGCTCGAGTTCTAATGGAAGATGACAATTTTTACCGTAAACCATTTTGTATGGTGTCATTCCCATAGGGTTCTTGAAATGTTGTGCGATACACCCATAGTGCATCATTAAGCTTTAGAGACCAGTCTTTTCTTGATCTGTTCACCATTTTCTGGAGTATGGTCTTGATTTCTCTGTTTGATAAGTCCACTTGCCCGCTGGTTTGAGGATGGTAAGACGAAGCTACTTGGTGTTATACTCCATATTTTTGAAGTATCTTATCAAAAGTTCCTTTCATGAAATGAGTTCCACTGCCAATAATCAAAACACGAGGTACTCCAAACCTAGGGAAGATGATGTCTTTGACCATCTTGATAGAAGTGGTAGCATCTGCATGAGTTATAGGTATAGCTTCAACCCATTTAGTAACATAATCAACAACAACAAGAATATGGGTATAACCGTTAGAGGGTACAAATGGTCCCATAAAATCCATTCCCCATACATCGAATGGCTCTATTACTAAGTTATACTTCATACTCATCTCTTGTATTTTTCTTATATTACTCATACGTTGACAGGCATCACAATTTTTAACATATTCAACAGAATATTTGACTAAGGTAGGCCAGTAGAAACCTGACTGTAAGACTTTTGATGTGATGCGATTACCAGCATGATGCTCACCATAGGGACTATTGTGACAGGCTTTAAGGATGTCTTTAATCTCATGCTCGGGCATGCATTTCCGGATTACTCCGTCTAGACCATGTCTATATAAGTACAGATCATCCCAACACTAATTCTTTAAATCACTGAAGAATTTCTTCCTTGTATTGTAATCCATTCCTTTTGGTAGAAACTTACCTATAAGGAAATTAGCATAATCTGCATACCAAGGATCATTAGTTTCAACAACTGTAAGATATTCACCCGACATAGATTCGTTAATAGGAATAGGATCCTCCATTATTCCTTCCATTCGTGACAAATGATCGGCCACAGGGTTATCCTTCCCCTCCTATCGACTATCTGTAAATCGTACTCCTGAAGTAACAAGACCCATTTGATTAGACAGGGTTTAGCACCCGTTTTATCTAGAAGATGTCTTAGAGCTTGATGATTAGTATGAACTATCACTTTTGAGTTGATGATATAGTGTCTAAACTTATCTCAAGTAAAAACGACGACAAGGAATTCTTTCTCGTTTGTTGCATAGTGCCTTTGATCATCATTAAAGACTCGACTGGCATATTGGATAGCATTAAGGTTAGGGCCATCGCTTTGTCCTAAAACAGCTCCAACAGCATAATCACTAGCATCACACATAATTTCGAATGGTTCAATCCAATTGGGTGCTTGAATAACCGGTGCAGAAACTAAAGCCTTTTTAATGGTTCAAAAGAATCTTGACAATCTCTGTCAAAGGCAAAAAGAATATCTTTATCAAGTAGACGAGTTAGAGGGGTTGCTATTTTAGCAAAATCTTTGATAAAGCGCTATAGAAACCAGCATGCCCAAGGAAACTTTTTACTCCTTTTATATCTTGAAGAATTGGAAGTGTTTCTAAAGTAATTAAATTTGAACTATCAATCTTAATATTTTCTCAGAAACTTTATGCCCCAAAACTATACCTTCCCTTACCATGAAGCGGGAACGTTCCCAATTTAGAACCATCTTGGTTGGTTTACACCTCTGCAAAACTCTATTAAGATTATATAGGCATTGTTCAAAGGTATATCCATAGACAACGAAGTTATGCGTAAGAACTTCCATGGAACTCTCCACAAAAATATCAAAGATTTTGAAAACAAACTCTTGAAAAGTAGCAGCTGCATTACACAATACAAATGGCATTAATCAATAAGCATAGGTTCCTAAGGGCATGTGAAAGTAGTTTTTTCTTGATCTTCAGGTTGGATAGCTATTTGAGAATAACCGGAGTATCCGTCAAGAAAACAAAAGTAAGAATCAGTGGACATCCTATCCATAATATCGTCAATGAGGGGAAGTTGCTTATGCATTTTTATTGTTTCTTTATTCAACTTCCTAAAGTCAATACACATTCTATATCCTGCTATCGTTCTAGCTGGAATTAGTTAATCCTTATCATTATTAATTATTGTTATGCATCCTTCCTTAGGTATGCAATGAGTTGGACTCACCCATTTGCTATCTGAAATTGGATAGATAATACCACTGTCTAACATACGGATTACTTCCTTTCTCACTACTTCTTTCATTTTTGGATTTAATCTTTTTTGGTTATCAACAAATGGTTTAACATACTCAACCATGGGAATCTTGAGTTACTATGGTCAGATCTATACTTTTTATGTCATTTAGAGTATATCCAAAATCTTCTCGTTGTTTAACAAGTACTTTCAACAATTTTGTGCTTTCATCTGTAGAGAGATTATTGTCAAAAATTACTGGAAATTTACCTTCCTTGTCGAAGAATTCATACCTGAGCCCTAGAGAGAGAGATTTTAGAACAATAGGCGGTGGATCCTCATCCCCTTTTCTTTCAAGCTCTTCATATTTATCCCTGAGCCCTTGTTCATCCTCCGGTGTGGTGTTGAGGATTTCATCCAAATCTTTTTTGCAGAGTCGTTGGCAAGAGAATCATCACTTGTCAAGCTTCTCTCCAATTCGGATTGTGGGTGCAAAAATAGACTGTTGGCAATTCTTCAATAGGGTTATCCTCCTTAATCTCGACTTTATTCTCATAAGGTAATCTCGTGAATTGGTTGTAGCTTATTTCTACAATTTCTTCACCAAGCTGTAAAGATAAAGCCTGCTTTTTGTTGTCAATATCAATATTCATATAATTATCAAAACGATTACCAAAGATAACTAGGAAACTGGAGTTCAAAGGTATTTTGATAATATGAAAATCAACTAGATACACAAAATCCCCAATAGAGACCCAAACATTGCGAAGTACTCCCCGAGTAGGATCCAAAGTTCGATCAAAGAACATAAAAGTTACTTCTGATGGTTCAAGGTAAGAGTCATCAAGGTGATCGTACAACTCTTTCACAAAACCCTACATAAGTAGTCCCTCCTAAACAAAAAAGAATTTTCTGTTGACTTTTATTCTTATTGTCAAAATTTCCTCCTATCATTTCGGATGATTCTTTACTTACCGTAATAACCTCTTCCTTGAACAATTTAGGTTCCAAAAGTTCTTTTACTATCCCAATATTTTTTTAATGGCTCCTAAATTTCTAGTTAATCTTCCTATTCTTTTAATTCCATCTCCCCCACTATTTATTACATTAGTAAGAATAGTTTCCTCTTCAGCTAACATTTTATTTTGCATTTTTGAGTATCTATAAGTGGGGATAATTTTAGACGGTTTTTCATCCATAGGTGGTGTATAGCGTTCCCAATCTTCTGGAATTCGCAGGTAGTGATCTAATAATTTGAATGATCATGCGATGGTAAAGGTTAAAATTCCTAAGCATTTTTTCTACCGTTCCATAGGCTATAAACCTTTTTAAACAATTATACTCTATGGGGTTTTCTTTTTTAAATTCTGCCTCACAATAGGCTATCTCTATCCTATTCACCATGTCTAATAAATTCCATGCCCTCTCAATACTGAATTCGGTGAACGATCCATTGGTAAGGGAAGCAAGTTCAATTCTATTATCATCATACAAACCTGCATAGAAGGTGTGTATTACTAGCCAAGGTGGGAAATTATGATGGGCAGCGGTCAAGAAAACCTCGAAATCTCGTATACCACTCAAGCAGGTTTTCCCCAGGTTCTTGGGGATGTAGGATACACCACTAGCATAGTACTATTATTATATGTAATTAAGGTAACATACTTATTATGTCATGACATGTGTGGAGAGAGCCCCATAATAAGATGTTCACGACAAAGCTTGTAGGAAGCCACTTTGTTGAGCCAAGTGTGAGGTCACTCTAAATAACCACTACAATGCCTGAGGGCAATCACCCATACATGCCACCGCAATTAAGGGTTTCCCCATGGATATCGTAATTAGCTTAGGGAGTCCCTCTTAAACCCCCTTTCACCGTGAGGGTTACGAGCCGGCGCCAATCTGTCACGGGGCACTCTGGGTATGTTTCCACAACACTTCCAAAGGGTTTCATCCTCCCTTTAGTACCGAAGGCAAATGATACAAGGTTGACTTCACATAGCATCTAAAGGTGGCGCCTGCCTATTGGCACACATCAAGCGGGAGAAGCCATGCACGGTGTTGTACTCGCGCATGGTGGCATCTAGGCGTCGTTGGCGGGCGGCGACCTTGCTGGACTCCACTAGGAGATTCTGGTGCGTGGTCTCCAGCACGGCTGCTGCAATGGTCGGGTCCAACTCGGGAGCGATGGGGATGCAGAGGTTCTGGATGGAGTCCACCAAGGGGTCCGCGGCTTACTCATGTGGAATGGCGTGTTTGGCGCCCTCGTCGCGCTCCAGAGGTGGGCTGCTTCCATCGCCTGTGCCAGCCATGATGACCTCAACGCTGCCGCTAGCGAGGAGTGGGGATGAGAAGCCTCGAGGTGCGCCAGAGATGGTGATGACCTCGTGAGGGAACTCCTTGGAGATGGTGGCGATGTAGACACGATGCTCGCCGAAGTGCATGATAGAGCTGTCACTTGGGAAAGTCTCACCATTGAAGCAGGATGTGTTGTCGGGGATCAGTCAAAGGAGCCGAAGGTGAGGACGAGGCCAGAGTCGACTCGCTCACCGGTGACTAGCGGAAGTTCCGTGCGAAAGATGACTCGAGCCGAAGCGATGTGCCCCACGATGGGCACCAACTATCATGGTGTGGAACACGATAGTGCCATCGGGGATGGAATGAGAGGGGACAATCAGGATGCTATCGGTGGCTACTCGCAACAGGTTGGGCATAGATACTGCAGACACAGCGATGTACCCAGGTTCGGAGCCCTCTTATTGAGGTAACAATCCTACTCCTGTAGGGATCTACTATATGGGGAGCAGATGCTCAATACAGGTGCTCCTTGAGCTGTTTCCCTAGCTTCTATCGGGAGATACAGGAAGATTTACTACTTGGCTTGGTGATTCTGGCTAACTTGTAACTTACTATGCCTTACCTAGAACCCTAGAACTACCCCTCCTTATATACTAGTAGGAAGGCAGGTTACAATGTGGGTTCTAGGGTTTACTGTTTTGGGCTTTGGGTTTACAAAGCGGGCCGGTTGAACGCGTCCAGGACCTAGTGAAGCTCCAGTACAGGTGGGGATAGCGCCACATCGTCCTAATGCCTCCGCTTTGGGCGTCACCCAGTGCTTTGTCCATCTGCTTGGTGCTTTATCCATCAGCCGGAGCTTTATCCGTTATCCGAAGTGACGAGGGGTAACCTCGGCAATATCCATGGTGAATGACTTAGGGTTTTGCAGAAAAGAGAACGTTGGGGATTTCGTCAGATGTCAGGAAAACAATGCAGTCAAAGTCGCCTGAATATTGAGTAATCGCACTATTACAAGTTGTATTCTAGACTTCAGTACCCTCGCTTGGGCTTCTCCCATCCTATATATAATAGGCCGGGTCTCAAAGTTGTATGAAGATAGGTTTTACATACGCCTGATTACAATACCAACACATTGTCAGTTTAGAGACTCTTTTCGAATATAATCAAAGTCTTTGTCAGTTGCTTCCTTGGGCTATCATCTGAAATCTTCATGGACCGTAAGCCTTTTACCCAGTATAGGGCCGCAAATCACAAGCATTCGAGTAATAATACCTATGTCAGTAGCCCCCGAGACTCTACTTGAATTGTAGTTTCAGGTAGAGTCTCAAAGTTTCTTTTCCTTTATTTTTATCACGTTTTGTTTTTTTAGGGATTTGGTACAACGAGTCTGATGCTTCCGACGGATCAGGAATCAGTTAATTGCTCCTGGGAAAAAACAAGTTTGTTATACATCAAATTCAAGTCCCTAGGCACGAATCCGGAATTTGCTATTGGCGTAATTCAGTTCGAGCCGCTGAGGTCTTATCGAATACTGAATTCTAGTTTCTATTTTTATCGGGTACCCAACGCGTCCGTTAGGATTTTTCATCGTATCGTCAATACAGATATTTTACTGGCAGAGCGCATTCTTGTGCGATTACCAGGCCACACTAAACGAATCATGGGGTCTTACCTTCATGTTTTTTAACATGGCATTCAGATTTTTGTCGTGTCAGGTGCGATCCGAGAGTTTTTTGATTTGTGGCGGCTAAAGAATTTTTGTTTCCTCTAACCGCTCCCGATAGCAGTATCTGTTGATGAATTTTTATTTTCTTTCTTTATCAGGTGCGCGCCGGTTCTTCTGATAGGAGTAGCCCCCAAGGCTATGTTTGGATATATGTATCAGAACATAGGCTCGAAAACTTAGGTTTATGGCGCTAGTGCTTCTGCAGTTTTTGTCGGGTGCACGACCAGTGCTCCCGATAGGAGTAGCCCCCGAGGCTACAGTCGTAATATGGTATATTCGATTGTAGTCTCAAATCTTCCCTTGGAGGAATTTACTTCAACTCCAATTTTAATTTCTTCGGGTCATATTTCTTATAGAGAGCCGCGATTTCTGCAATGCCTCCGCTATGACGTCAGTAATGACGTACCTTATGCCTGATTTTCCGAAGACACGCCCTGACGGGTCATGTCGAACATGGGGACATGCGGCAGTAATGATGACGCGTGATAGCGTATTCAGCAGAGACTTTTTACTGCACATCCCCTCTCCATGCAAAGATCAAGGCGTCACGCGCTGTTCTCCATTTTTACCACGGCCATAACTTCTTTAGATTTTTTCCTTTATGGAATCCTTATAACACGTGTCACCACCGTGTGATCTTCTGTTGGTTTGATTTTGCATCTAACGGTTCGGACTTCACTCCTTTGCTCTTTATAAGGGGAAGGAGATTTGTTTTACTCTTTTACCTCACCTACCTCTTCTTCATCTTCTTCCTTGCCCCCTTGCGAACTCTTGCTCTGTGCTCTAGTTCCTCTTTTGCCGCCATGGGAAAAAGCAAAGCTAGGACTTCCACTGCTACCGCGAAGGCCACCAGGAAGAGGGCCGTCGGGTGGGCTCCTACCAAGTGCATGGTGCGAGACTCTGTGAGGCGTGGAACTCTAGCCATCTAGCGGAGGGTACCTTCAAGCTTCCTGGAGACTAAGATGCTCCCATCCCCGAGCCTAGCTGGAGAGTAATGCTCATCTCCTTTATTTTTCGTGGCCTTTCTCTTCTGGTCCATGAATTTCATCGCGGTCTTATTTTTGTCTATGGCGTGCAGCTATATCGGCTCACGCCTAATTCTATCCTTCATGTTGCTTGTTTTGTCACTCTTTGTGAGTGATTCCTCATGATTTATCCCCATTGGGTCCAGTGGAAGCATTTCTTTTATGTTCATCGTAACGCCACTAACACCATTGTCCATGACGTTGGTGGCGCCATTTTCTGTATTCCCTCCGAGGTGGATTATTTTGATTTTAAGATCACTAACTCTATCCAAGGCTGGAAGTCAAAGTGGTTTTATATCAAGGAACAACCACTTCAAGGCCAGTCTTTCGGTTTAGCCCCCTTTGATCCTAAGAAGCCTTGCCACAAACTTGACTCCTGGGATCAACTTCCTTCTGCCGAAAAAATGGTTGAAATCCAGCCCTATATTTATCGTATTTCGAAACTGCAGACTGAAGTTGGCAAGGAATTGTCGGGTCTCCAGATCCTGGCATATTTTTTGCGGATCCGCGTCTAGCCACTTCAAGCCCGGCTTTCTGGCATGTGGGCGTATACCGGGAAGAAGGACCAAATGAGGATTTCCTCGGAAGACCTTACCCTCAAGGTATATGAAAAGAGGGCTCGAAACTTCACCACCCTTACCAAGAAAATCCCGGTTCCCTCCAACTGTGTTGTGGAGCCTTATGGCAAGAAAAACCGGCTCCCCGAGGTAAATTTCCTTTGCCTTCATCTTTCCTTTGTTTTATTTGCGGATGCACTTTTACTCTATCAATGACTGGCGCTTTTTCCATGTCTTCTACTTGTGTAGGACTTTGATCACGTGAGCTCACTTCCTCCTCTCCCTGGAAGTTGTGAGTCCCTGTCCATCCTTCCGCTTCCGACGATCTCCCTGTGACTAGGACTGCCGCGGATGAGGAGATGGATTTCTCTACACTTGATTCTTCACCGTAGATGCAATCTCTTCCGACGGCTCGGTCCGGAGATTTTCGTGTGGAGCATGCTGGTGAAAAGAGGAAGCGCCCCTATAATGTGGAAAGGGTTGAAGACTCGGATGACTCGACTGCTTCCAAACCCCTCAATGCTGCACCAGTCTCGGCTGCTCCTACCTAGATGAATTTGTTCTGCTTTGCGCAGGATGTGTCTTCGTAAGTGTTTGACTGCTTCTTTTACTGCTTCATTGGGTATTTCTATTATTGATGCTTTTCCCAATTGTTTTGTTCTTTTCTCTTTGTAGTGATGATGATGAAGATCCTCCCGCATCTTCTCTTTGCACATCCGTGGGCTGCTCTGCAAAGAGATCTCCTCCGCCGTCAACGGAGCCGAAGGAAAAGCTCATGTCTTCTGTGGAGAAGATTATCCAGAAAGATCCTACCACTTCATCAAGGCCGCTACCGCAAAAAAGGAAGAAAATGGCGGGTAAAGGTGTGGTGATATCGGAAAAGCCTATTGATGTGGATATGAAAGATGTAAGCCACTCATTATTTCAGATTTTTTCTGCTCGTAGCCTCTTTTATTTTCTCCTGATGTCCTTTGTTGTGATGTTCTTCTTTAGCTTTTGATGCGCGAGATGGTCGATATGGACTCTCACTTTATAAGAATCCGTGACGAAGCTAAAGAATTGAAGGGTATGTTCTATTCATCTTCGGGATCTTTTCGTGAATTTTTCTACTCCACTTTTTCATGATTTATTTGCGCAACTACTGCCAAGGAATCTGGAGTTATTCGGGATGAGGCGATGAAGTGTGCCGATGATCTTGAGGTCAAACTTCGGGTTGCTAAGGAGGCTTTGGAGGAGGCCAAGCAAAAGGCGAGAACTAGTGCCAAAGAAGTGGCCAAGCAAGCCGCTATTCGAGATGAAAATCTTTCGCAGCGCCTGGAGGCCCTAAATGCCTCTTTGACCCGTAAGTTTTTTCTCTTGCATGGTTTTATTTCACTTCTTTACTTTGGTCATCAACCCTTTCCCTCTTCTTTTATTTTCAGAATTAAATGGCCAGGACCTGATGCTGCATGAAGATAAGAAGGTTGATCCTTTTTCGGATGTCGTTAGCACTTTGTCACTCCAATTTCTAAATAAAATTTGTGGGTGAACAAGGGTTGTGTGAAATTCTTCAATCTTTGATGGAGAGATGGCTTGGTACAAGGATCTTGAAATCATTGATTGAGGAAAAAATTGTTTTGGCTAAGCAAATCTTCAGTCTTTGATTGGTAGATGCCTTGAGAGGATCTTCAGTCTTGATTGGTAGATGCCTTGGTGGTTTTTGCCAAATAAAACTTAGTATTTTCAAAATGATAGGAAAAATCTATTTTGAGCAATGCAAGCCTCAGCTCCACTTAGCCAAATGCATATAGATGATAGACTCCACTATACTACCAAAGTATCACTTGCCAATACAATTCAAATGTATTGACCCTTGTGGCTGTAACTTATGATGTTGCAGGTTTGATTGATTTTAGTGAAGATTGATTGATTAGGATTACAAAGTCTACAACCAACATCTGCCTGTGGCACTTTGAAGATGAAGGACCCATGACTATAGTTATTCCGCTGCAATGTAATGTAAATAGCCAATGAGCTATGTTTGATGTAATAAAACTATTTTATTCCTGGTTATAAAGTTGTATTATGACCTTTGTTTCTTGATATTACATCTGAACTGTGGATGCTAGCTATTGATCCAGGGACTAGCATTGTAAACACAGGGGACTCAATCTTATTAAAGGTTGGGGACGCTACATTTTCATAAACCACATGGATCCACCAGTGTCATTGCATGTGTGTTCTTTCCATAAACCACCACTAGAGTCATTGCCTGTGTGTTCTATTCATAAACCACCACTAGAGTCATTGCATGTGTGTTCTTTTCATAAACCACATATGGATCCACCAGCATTGCATGTGTGTTCTTCTCCTAAACCACCACTAGAGTTTATTGCATGTGTGTTCTTTTCCTAAACCACATGGATCCACCAGTGTCATTGCATGTGTGTTCTTCTTCTAAACCACATGGATCCACTAGAGTCATTACATGTGTGTTCTTTTCATAAACCTCATGGATCCACTAGAGTTCATTGCATTTGTGTTCTTTTCATAAACAATAACTAGAATCATTGCATGTGTCTTATTTTCATAAACCATAGCTAGTGTCATTGCATGTGTGTTCTTTTCATTGGATGTGTGAGTGTATTAGTTTGCATCATTGTGGTTTTAGGAACAGAACACTTGCAGTGATGCCACCATAGCATGTGTGTTCTTTTTATAAACCACATGGATCCACTATAGTTCATTGCATGTGTATTCTTTTCATAAACCACATGGATCCACTACTGTCATTGAATGTGTGTTCTATTCATTAACCACATGGATCCACCAGTGTCATTGCATGTGTGTTATTTTCATAAACCACATCTATAGTCATTGCATGTGTGTTCTTTTCATAAACCACAAGGATCCACTAGTGTTAATTCCATGTGTGTTATTTTCATAAACCACATGGTTCCACCAGTGTCATTGGATGTCTGTTCTTTTCATAAACCACCACTGGAGTCATTGCATGTGTGGTATTTTCATAAACCACATATGGATCCACTAGAGTAATTGCATGTGTGTTCTTCTCCTAAACCACCACTAGTCAATGCATGTGTGTTCTTTTTCATAAACCACCACTAGAGTCATTGCATGTGTGTTCTTTTCATAAACCACATGGATCTACTAGAGTTCATTGAATTTGTGTTATTTTCATAAACAACATGGATCGACTACTGTCATTGAATGTGTGTTCTTTTCATAAACCACATGGATCCACTAGTGTCATTGCATGTGTGTTATTTTCATAAACCACATCTATAGTTACTGCATGTGTGTTCTTTTCATAAACCACATGGATCCACAAGAGTTAATTGCATGTGTGTTCTTTTCATAAACCACATGGTTCCACCAGTGCCATTGGATGTGTGTTCTTTTCATAAACCACATGGATCCACCAGTGTCATTGCATCTGTGTTCTTTTCATAACCCACCACTAGAGTCATTGCATGTTTGTTCTTTTCATAAAAAAAATATGGATCCACTAGAGTCATTGCATGTGTGTTCTTCTCCTAAACCACCACTAGTCATTGCATGTGTGTTCTTTTTCATAAACCACCACTAGAGTCATTGCATGTGTGTTCTCTTCATAAACCACATGGATCTACTAGAGTCCATTGAATTTGTGTTCATTTCATAAACCACATGGATCCACTAGAGTTCATTGCATGTGTGTTCTTTTCATAAACCACATTGATCCACTAGAGTCCATTGAATGTGTGTTCTTTTCAAAAACCACATGGATCTACTAGTGTCATTGAATGTCTGTTCTCTTCATAAACCACATGGATCCACCAGTGGCATTGCATGTGTGTTCTTTTCAAAAACCACATGGATCCACCAGTGTCATTGAATGTCTGTTCTCTTCATAAACCACATGGATCCACCAGTGGCATTGCATGTGTGTTCTTTTCATAAACCACATATAGAGTCACTGCATGTGTGTTCTTTTCATAAACCATATGGATCCACAAGAGTTCATTGCATGTATGTTCTTTTCATAAACCACATGGATCCACCAGTGTCATTGTGTATGTATTCTTTTCATAAAGTGCGTGGATCCACTAGAGTTCATTGCATTTGCGTTCATTTCATAAACCACATGGATCCATTAGAGTTCATTGCATTGGTGTCTTTATTAAACCACATGGATCAACTAGAGTCATTGCATGTGTATTCTTCTTCTAAACCATCACTAGAGTCATTGCATGTGTGTTCTTTTCATAAACCAAATGGATCCACTAGAGTTCACTTCATGTGTGTTCTTTTCATAAACCACATGGATCCACCAATGTCATTGGATGTGTGTTATTTCATAAACCACATGGATCCACCATTGTCATTGGATGTGTGTTCTTTTCATAAACCACATGGATCCACCAGTGTCATTGCATCTGTGTTCTTTTCATAACCCACCACTAGAGTCATTGCATGTGTGTTATTTTCATAAAAAAATATGGATCCACTAGAGTCATTGCATGTGTGTTCTTCTCCTAAACCACCACTAGTCATTGCATGCGTGTTCTTTTTCATAAACCACCACTAGAGTCATTGCATGTGTGTTCTTTTCATAAACCACATGGATCCACTAGAGTCCATTGAATCTGTGTTCTTTTCATAACCCACCACTAGAGTCATTGCATGTGTGTTATTTTCATAAAAAAATATGGATCCACTAGAGTCATTGCATGTGTGTTCTTCTCCTAAACCACCACTAGTCATTGCATGCGTGTTCTTTTTCATAACCCACCACTAGAGTCATTGCATGTGTGTTCTTTTCATAAACCACATGGATCCACTAGAGTCCATTGAATCTGTGTTCATTTCATAAACCACATGGATCCGCTAGAGTTCATTGCATGTGTGTTCTTTTCATAAACCACATTGATCCACTAGTGTCATTGCATGTGTGTTCTTCTTCTAAACCACATGGATCCACTAGAGTCATTACATGTGTGTTCTTTTCATAAACCTCACAGATCCACTAGAGTTCATTGCATTTGTGTTCTTTTCATAAACCACATGGATCCACCAATGTCATTGAATGTCTGTTCTCTTCATAAACCACATGGATCCACCAGTGGCATTGCATGTGTGTTCTTTTCATAAACCACATCTAGAGTCATTGCTTGTGTGTTCTTTTCATAAACCACATGAATCCACTAGAGTTCATTGCATGTGTGTTCTTTTCATAAACCACATGGATCCACCAGTGTCATTGCGTATGTATTCTTTTCATAAACTGCATGGATCCACTAGAGTTCATTGCATTTGTGTTCATTTCACAAACCACATGGATCCACTAGAGTTCAATGTATTGGTGTTCTTTTCATAAACCACATGGATATACTAGAGTCATTGCATGTGTGTTCTTCTTCTAAACCATCACTAGAGTCATTGCATCTGTGTTCTTTTCATAAACCACATGGATCCACTAGAGTTCACTTCATGTGTGTTCTTTTCATAAAC